>VZTI01003365.1:882061-908443 GCA_013397865.1 Struthidea cinerea | reverse complement strand
CACAAAAAAAAAAAAAAAAAAAAAAAAAAAAAAAAAAAAAAAAAAAAAAAAAAAAAAAAAAACCAACCACCAAACAAAAAAACCCAAGGTCAGAGATTACTATCTATCGTGTGAGGAGGCCGCGGCAGCACCAGGCAGGCGAACCCCGACCTCGACCCCTCCTCCGTGGAGCCACTGGGTCCCATCTGAGACAGGCCTTCGGACCCGCTCTCCCCTGCACGCCTAGCACCGGAACCCGGACAAGCTGAGATGTTTCCACAGCCCGTTCCGGGAACGACCAAGCCGGCGCGGAGGGAAGCGCCACGTTCCTCCCCTCCCGGCAGCCGCCGGCCGGGATGTGCAGTGCAGAGCGCTCGGCTGACGAGGCCCCGCCTGCAGCCGTGACAGCGACACCCCGTAAAGAGACGATGGTGCCACGAACAGTGCGTAAAGGCAACACGAAATGAGGGAAAACAACCGGGCGGACCCCGCGCCTGCTGGGGGCGGCGGGACGAGCGCTGGCGGAAGAAGAGGGGGAGACCCGGCGCCGCCCGCCGGCGCCCTTCTCCGAGCCCCCCGCCCCTGCCGCGGCCGCGCAGCTCTTGCCTGTGGCGCTGTGTGAGCCACCCCCGCTCCCGCTGCGGCGCCGCCGGCCTGGCCGCTCCTTCCCGCCCGCGACTCCGTCCCACCCGGGCCCCCACAACCATCCCACGGCGGGGGCCCTTCACCAGCCTCGCCTAGTGGCTGGTGAAGCTTCACCGCCCCCTCTCCTCGCCACCCCGCCGCCGCTATTCTCTTCCGTAGGGTGGAGTAGAATGTCCTTCTCTAGACGTAGCTGCTTCCAGGACTCGGTGCTGCTTGGAAAGTGGGAGCACAATGAGAAAGTAGCAGCACAGCACAGCAGAGGCAGGGGGTCGTTTTGTCATTTATTCTTTACGAACGAGTAGGAATTCAATTGCAAGGATCCCTGGTGGTCTAGTGGTTAGGATTCGGCGCTCTCACCGCCGCGGCCCGGGTTCGATTCCCGGTCAGGGAAACTGATTTTTTCTCCTTTACTGCGTCCACGTCTGTTTTGTTTTGGGTTTATCTCCGGCCCTCTCCTTCTGCTTTTGCAGTTCTGGGACCATCGGCCGGCTGCTGTGCGAGCCCGAAGCGCGGGAGTTTTAAGATGCACTTGACAACTTGGAGGAATTGTGAACAAAGTGTGAAAAGTCTCAGTGCCCTGTGCTGGTGGGCAGGGGAAGCCTGGCCAGGTGTAGCATCTTTCCCTACACAAAACTGCCTGTAGACACCCCATGCCCATCCACAGGGATTCTAAAAGTCAGCAGAGGCCTGCCTAGAGGACCACAAGCAGGGCTGCTGGTCAGCACTTAGAAATAACATAATTTCCAGGGGTTTTTTTGTCTGCTCTAACAGTTTAGGGTGTTCCCACACCTTCCCCCCCACAGTGAATGGTCACTTAGTGCTATCATGCACCTTTGAACTGTGGCAGCAGGGACCCAGTAGGGACTGGAGCATCTCTCTTATGAGCAAAGGATGAGGAAACTGGGCCTGTTCAGCCTTGAACGATACAGCTGAGAGGGGACCTCATCAATGTCTACAGGTATCTGAAGTGGGGTGCCAAGCAGATAGAGCCAGGCTCTCCTTGGTGGTGCCAAGCAATTGGATGAAAGGAAATGGGCAGAAACTGATGCACAGGAAGTTCCACCTGAATATGAGGAAGAACTTCTTTATTGTGCAGGGGACCACACACTGGAATGGATTGCCCAGAGGGATTGTGGAGTCTCCCTCACTGGAGATATTCAAGAACTGCCTGGATGCAATTCTGTGCCATGTGCTCTAGGNCGCCGCTATTCTCTTCCGTAGGGTGGAGTAGAATGTCCTTCTCTAGACGTAGCTGCTTCCAGGACTCGGTGCTGCTTGGAAAGTGGGAGCACAATGAGAAAGTAGCAGCACAGCACAGCAGAGGCAGGGGGTCGTTTTGTCATTTATTCTTTACGAACGAGTAGGAATTCAATTGCAAGGATCCCTGGTGGTCTAGTGGTTAGGATTCGGCGCTCTCACCGCCGCGGCCCGGGTTCGATTCCCGGTCAGGGAAACTGATTTTTTCTCCTTTACTGCGTCCACGTCTGTTTTGTTTTGGGTTTATCTCCGGCCCTCTCCTTCTGCTTTTGCAGTTCTGGGACCATCGGCCGGCTGCTGTGCGAGCCCGAAGCGCGGGAGTTTTAAGATGCACTTGACAACTTGGAGGAATTGTGAACAAAGTGTGAAAAGTCTCAGTGCCCTGTGCTGGTGGGCAGGGGAAGCCTGGCCAGGTGTAGCATCTTTCCCTACACAAAACTGCCTGTAGACACCCCATGCCCATCCACAGGGATTCTAAAAGTCAGCAGAGGCCTGCCTAGAGGACCACAAGCAGGGCTGCTGGTCAGCACTTAGAAATAACATAATTTCCAGGGGTTTTTTTGTCTGCTCTAACAGTTTAGGGTGTTCCCACACCTTCCCCCCCACAGTGAATGGTCACTTAGTGCTATCATGCACCTTTGAACTGTGACAGCAGGGACCCAGTAGGGACTGGAGCATCTCTCTTATGAGCAAAGGATGAGGAAACTGGGCCTGTTCAGCCTTGAACGATACAGCTGAGAGGGGACCTCATCAATGTCTACAGGTATCTGAAGTGGGGTGCCAAGCAGATAGAGTCAGGCTCTCCTTGCTGGTGCCAAGCAATTGGATGAAAGGAAATGGGCAGAAACTGATGCACAGGAAGTTCCACCTGAATATGAGGAAGAACTTCTTTATTGTGCAGGGGATCACACACTGGAATGGATTGCCCAGAGGGATTGTGGAGTCTCCCTCACTGGAGATATTCAACAACTGCCTGGATGCAATTCTGTGCCGTGTGCTCTAGGATGACCTTGCTTGAGCTGGAAGTTTGGAGCAAATGACCCACTGTGGTCCCTTCCAACCTCACCCATTCTGTGATTCTGTGACCCACTTAGCTGTCACTGGTGTGCGTGTGCCTCTCTGACAGAGTGCTGTTTCCACACAGAGAAGGTGGGAAGGGTTTGTCCCCTTCTCCCCTGTCCAGGCAGAAGGGGGACTGCAATTCTCTGTGGTGCTTCCTCAGCTGAGCAACAGACTGTCTCTGTGCAGTGTATTCGTACAGCCCCCACCATGCAGGGCATATCGCTAGGGGAGTGCAGGGGAGATACCAGATATTCTGGAAGTGGAAAGAAGTAAACAAAGAGGACAAAGGGATTTTTAATTCTTCCCTGCAATTACCACCCGTCTCCCTCCGTCCTGCAGTGAAACCCTCACCACACCTTAGAATTGTTAAGGTTGGAAAAGACTTTTCAAGATCATCATGTCCAACCATCAACTTAACCACTGCCTTGTTCACCACAGAACTATGACCTCAAGTGCCAAAGCCACACTTTTTTGAACACTTCCAGGAATGGTGAATCCACTGAATCCAAAGCAGTCTGTTCCACCACTTTACAACCCTTTTAACGAAAAAAAAAATCCTAATAGATAATCTAAACCTACTCTGGTGCAACTTGAGGCCATTTTTTTCTCAGCTCCTAAAAACAGTGTGGGTGCTCCAGCAGGTGGGAAGGGAAAAGGTATTGAGAACAGGGTATAGCCTCTTCCAGTCCTGCAACAGTGAGGTGCCTCCCCTCCTCCTCCTCCCAGAGCTCACAGCAGCGCACATCACCTGCACATCCAAGCATCCAAATCCGAATCCAGGGCTCCAGCAAGAGCTGCTCTTCTCCACCTGTAGCTCCCGATTCCCACACCTGCCCATGATTTGTAGGGTGAGAGGTCAGTGGGACGACCTTTTCTCTCACATTGTAATAGTACCTGCCTGTGATGGGCTCACATTGTCTTGTTACCAGATGCCCACCCAGCCATTCTCTCACGCCCCTCCTTAGCAGGATGGGGGGAGAAAATAAGATTAAAAACTTGTGGGTTTAATGAAAGAAAAGGAGTTTCATGAAAGAAAGCGAAGGCCCAGTACATGTAGCAGTTGCTTAGAAGACAAGTATCTTATAAATTAATCCTTTCCCCTACTCTTCTCTTATGTTTTATTGCTGAGCACAATGGTCATATGGTAGGGAATATCCCCTTCGGTCAGTTTGGGTCACCTGTCCTGGCTGTGTCCCTGCCCAAACTCCCCCAGTCTACTGGCCTTGGGAGGAAGGAGTGTTGGAGGCAGTCTTGATGCTGGGGGAGCACTACTCAGCAGGGACTAAAACACTGGTGTGTTATCAACACCCTTCTAGCTACAAACAGAAAGCACAGCACTGTGAGGGCTGCTATGGGGAAAATTAACAGCATCCCAGTGGGACCCAGTACACTGCTGCAGGTAAACCAGGAAATAGTGATAATAAATTAATCTTACAGTTTGCTTAGGCAGACTGCAAACCAGAGGCTAGCACACCTGGCAGGTTATGCTTTAGCAGGGATCCTTCCTACTGCTGGGAGCAAGCCACGGCCCTTGCATCACCCATCACCCTGGCAGTCCACACTTTATGCAGAAGTACTTTGGCCAGATGCGAAAGTACCACTGGAAATAATGGTTTTGGCTGCCTTTCCCAGGGCGTGCCAGAGCCTAGGCTGCCCTCCACTACAGATAGGAGTGTCTCATGAGAAAGGTCCTCCACTGTATTCTTTATGTATTCTTTATGACAAAGAAGCTTCAAGGAGGTGCAAAGGGATGGGATCACCTTTGCTCTAAGGCAGAAAGAAAACAGTCAAAAAGGCTGTTGTTGCCCTTTAGATATTAAGAAAAGGTGCTGTCAAATTATAGTTAAACACCAGGTCCACAGGTTGCCACCCAAGGAATGACTGCATTCCTATGGCTGGAGGTTCTTAAGAGTGGGCTGGGCAAGTTATCAAGTCTCAGACTGGGCAAAGGGGAGGGCTCAGTGGACCTCCTAAGATCCTGAAGGCCACAATTATATGATGTCATCCTGCACTTTCCCTTATAATTAACAGTTTACCTGTTAATTAGAGCTGTGTAGCGCTCTGAGATTCTTCTCTCCCTCTTTGATCTCAGTGAAATGCCTTACCAAGTTGGTGGATGAAGTTGCTGCTTTCTATGTCAGAAAATGATGGACAATTTTAGAAGCACCTAAAATGAATTGCAGGTGTTGACTATCTTCCCAGAAAAGGCATGTATGTGGTTTTACAGAATAGGAACAAAAGAAGCATTTCCTTTTGCTTTAACTCATTTTGTAGTAGGACATTTGCACACTCTTAGCACTGTAAGTCCAGCTTTAGAGTCATCTGAGAAAGGATAGTCATATGTAAGATTTTAGAAACATGGAAAAAACCCAGAATATCTCTTGCACGCAAAGAAAGAGTAGTTTCCAATATTTTGTTAGGAATGCTGCATAATCTTTGAAGAAGCTATCTAATGGCCTTCCAAATCCCTTTTCAGTCCAATGCCAGACTTGAAACTTGCCCTTGCACAGAGAGCAAATACCCACCCAGCAAGGAGTAGGCACCAGTCCTCTTGGCTGGCGTCCTTCCACTTCAGGTCCCACTGTGATTTAAGGTGTCCTGGTCTGGGATGAAAAGAGGCCAGATCAGTATTCACCTTGAGCATGTGTTGAAGAGTGTTACAGCAGTTTCTGATTCCTTGTTCCTGGACCTTAGTGATGGAGAGAAGGATGTGATGCAGAGAAGGAACTGGCTACTCATTTTAAACAGGTAGACAAACCATCCTTCCCAGAGCTTTTGTTGATATTTTTGCTTTACACAAAAAGTAACTCATGATGCTGGCGTGCTGAAGCCCCAGAAAAGGTGGGCTGTTTTACAGAGGACTGGCAGCGCAATCAAAAGCACATCAGAAAAGTGATCTAGCTAGAGCAGAGAGCAGAGGTATTTCAAACCAATACAAGATTATTAATAACACATTTTCAAAGCATAGCTGGAATTGCTTCTCATTGTGGTAGATTTTGAGATACTGGCTCACAAATATTTTTACTTTCATTTCTGTTCTTCCTCAAAAGTGTGACCAAGTGCTTTCCATCTCACAGCAAAGGTTTATGGGAACGAACTGCAGAAGAAATAAGAATGATACGGAAGACAATACCTCAACTGTAGATCAACTTAAACCAGCAGCTGAGTCAACTTCTCTTTCCTGCTACCTCCTTTAAGTTATAGCCCTACCTTAGTTCCACTTTGTAAGTTTTTTTCCAATCTTATATGAAGTATCTTGGCTGTGAGTGAACATAAAATTTTGCATGACTTTAACAACTAGCAATTCTTTGGAAAAAGAAAGTTCCCACTTTTTTTTTATAGACATATTTTCTACTTGCCCTCATATTTCACTTCTATCTGAGGGGCATAGAGTCATGCAGTCGTTAGATTTGTTCTGTTCCCAGGACATTCTCTTGGCCGCCTATCGCCTTTCTTTTTGTTTTATAGTGAACATAAACAAGTGCAACTCCGTGGTATACTCTACAAGGCAACGAGCCTTTGCCTATTGATATAAATATTGTTGAAAAACGCCACGAGGTGGCATCCCGGTCCTGTGTCTGCCACCACCCGCCCGCGGTTCCCAGAGCAGCCCCTCCTCTGGAGGTTTCAGATTCAATTCCATAGGTTAACGTTGTGCCCGTTTCATTCCAACAAGCTACAGAGTAATGAAGGATTTGTATTTGCTGATAAAGCCAATTTCATGTACAAATGAAGCTTTTATTAAGGCAAATCACTGCCTAGTTTCTGAGTTCAGTGCTGTACATGGAAACGTTACAAGCTGTCTTTAAACAGTCTTAATATAAAAACATTTTAAAAAATTAAAAAGTAAAAAAAAGTCACGAAGTATTATCAGGAGTGTGACTCGGACTCTATCACCTCATCCTATCTGTGGTATTAATACAATCATGACACATACCATTACCAAAGTGACGAAGAACCACGCGTCCCTGCACATGTTCACCCACACAGCCACTCTGTTAGGGGTCAGCAGCACCTCTGCTTTTCACCTGTACGTTTTGAACTGAAGGTCACACAGAAAGTTTGTGCCAAGGTGAGGAAGGGAACCACAATTTCTGCATCCCAGGTCAGGATCCCGGGGCATCAGCTGCCCAAGGACACAAGATAAGGTCTGGTTTCATTCCCTTCTGCGTGGATTCACAAGGCTGGTGAGCCATGGGAGCAGTCTGTGCTATGACATTAGTGCTGTCACCATGGCAGTCAAAGGACACAAACAAGGCAAAGTGTTTATTAAACTGATGGGGTGGAAGGAAAAACAAACCCAAAAGATGCTTTCAGCCACACAATCCTTTTTGCAGGCTTTTTTCCTTGTCCTATTATCTATCCCAATATTCTTTCTATAAAATGTTGCTGTCTTAAAGCATAACTATAAATCTCTTCCCTAGCTACAGATTCACTATGAAACACCTTCTGGACAGTAAGATAAAAAAACATGACAACCTCACTTCACATCCTCCTAGGACTGCCCCTTGAGAACTACAGCTGGAAAATTTACTCTGAATTGTGTTTTAAGAGAAATTATTTCATGCAAACCAAGGCTCTTTGTTTAAGGTAATGTTAATGAAAGTCCAATGCAGATTTAATTACCACTCACAGAGCTAGATAATACTATCCAAGGACCATTTTCCAGCAAGTCCAGGAGCAGTTGCCATGTCCTATTAAGAAGTACTCTGATCATGAAATTATGAAAGCTCTGATCCTTTTAAAAGTCTGAACTTTTTCTCTTGCATTCTGCAAATCTGCTCTCTAGATCCTTTTTACACTGCCTTGTGGCTACAGTCAATCATTACCTTCTGCCTTTCCATGCTTTGTTTCCCATGTGCTCTTTTGATTAATCACATTTTAGTAAACTATATTGACAACATTATTATGCTGTGCCTAATTTTTGTCTTGCTAGCAGGAAAACAGAGCTGGGAGGTGCCAGTTTTCCCCAAAAGCAGGAAAGTAATAACAGACTATAAATTGTGATTACAACACGTGCTCTGGCTGGTGGTGCTGTCTGCGGCATGTAGCAGGGAATAGCAGCGACCCAGACAAGGACAAGGCAGCTGGGCTGATGGAGGGTGACCACAGCAGGATGCCTTCATGTCTGTGCACCCAAACTGCCCCTGCATCCTTTGCAAGGGATTTTTTTACAGAAATGACAACTCTGTATTCCATAACTGGCATAATTGGTGTTGTGTAAGCTGCAGTTCTACATAAGAGTTCCAGGAAAATAAATGAAAAAACAGGAGTGATCTTCCTGTCTGCTCAGATAAGAGATTACCTGCCTAATTCTATCAGGATGAAGTTTTGCAGTTTGTTCATCCTCTACCCCAAGCCAGGTAGTAAGTCTCAGTTTCAGATTTGTTTGGACTGTGGCCTTGGGTAAGTCAAAATGGAGTTTCTCGCTGTAGCCTGCAAGGGCTTTCATCTCTCCTACACCATGCTGCACTCATCTCCCCTTAAGCAACCAGGCTGAAGTGGAGTGTGAGGTATGTGAGATGAATATAAGCTCCTAAGCTCCTACCACCATGACTCCCCTGCCTGCTGCAAGGCTCACAGGGAGCCTTTGTGCACCTGCCAAACCCAGTTCTGAAGTGCTCACTCTTGGGTGTGCCATCATGATCCAACCAAGTCTGTCTTTGGTGAGAAAGGAGTGCCATGTAACTGGTGGGTCTGCTGTGGATCAGGGCAAAATCCAGGTGTCTAAAAGACACCTGAAAACCCAGTAACTTAAAATCTCTTGTACCTACTGTTTATTACAGTTTGCTGATCCTCCTTTAAGAGTAAAAAGCCAAATGATTAAATGTAATTTAATAAATTCTGCTTCTCTTCTGCTCATACATTCAAAGGGGCTTTTTCTTCCATGTTATCTATTATGCCATCAGAGATTTGCTTCCCTCAGTACCATCTGGGCTCCAGGAGAGCTACTGTCTTATATTAACCAGAAGCTTATGGTAAGGGCTACAAACTTGAGTTAAAAGTGCTCCCAGGATGATGATGAGTTAGGAGCTAATCTTTCCCCTGGGATCTGAGGTCTAATTAGACAAGATCAAGGACAAGAATTAATTAACACTGTTCTCACTTTACAGGTGAGTAGCCAAGAAGTGAACTAAAAAACAAGTACTTCTGATGTATTTAAACACTCAAAAGTAGCTTGACGCCTAAAACTTTTGAAAATCAGACAAAAATGCATCCTCTAAAGTTTTGGTCCTGCAGGGGGCTTAAAAGCACAAACATTTTTGTTTTTACAAATAATCACACTGAAGAGGAATAGTTCCTCTGTTTCCCTCAGAAGTACATCCTTAGCTCTTTCATAGGACAAGTCCTAAGTCATATTGGTGATGAACTGTAACACTGATTTTGAAAAGCAACAGGAAACCCCCTCTCCATAGCTGAAAAAGTCACGCATGTCAACAATAGCTAAAAAATATCTCTAACATGCCTAGCTCTTCTTCACTTTAAAGGTTATAAACAGGAGAAAAAAGAGCTTTATTTCCCTTTTTTTTTTGCCTCCAGTTTGAACGACAGGCACAGAAACACTCTACTGCAAAAGCTGAGCATATAGTCAGGTTTTACATATTTATATTGAATTATTACTTCTCTTTTGTTTTGTTGGTGGCTACTGCTATTGGGCATCCTTGGGTTTTGACGGTCACATCAAAGGAGCGGCTCTGGCGTGAGAACCGGTCAAAGTGAGCCAGATAATTAATGGATTTATTACTGAGGTCGGTTCCCATGATTGTTGGTGGGCAGCAGCCACTGCTGTGTCGTAATCCTCATTCTCTTGGTAAGGCACATACTGCCTTAAAAAGGTTTAATGATCCAGTAGTGATTTACTAATGGGAATCTTTCTTGTCGGTTTAGCAGGCCTTGAAGGAGGACAGGGTGGCACATGAAGGTCAATTTTCAGCAGTATCAAGAAATGGTTTTATTTGTTTTGTTTTGAGATTCCTGTTTGGAGCATTTTTATTCACTAACTGCAATAATAAATTGAAGGGTCAAAGTCATTGTAGCTGGGCAGGTATCAGATTCTTGATAACATGAGGAGGGAAGGAAACAGACATTGGTCAGAGCAGATTGCGGCTGAAGGTCTGAGATAATTATCAGAAAACATTCACTTCAGCTTTTATGATTTACAAAATGAAAACGTGTGGTAAGAGGAACTGAAAGAGCCTCATGAAACCACAGGCTGGCAGCTGGTCCTCACCACCAGCGCCTGCTGGGGTGGCTGCCTGGCAAGGACCTTCCACTGAGGTTGCACCCCCTTTCTGTTGGGAAAGGAGGGAGGGGGACAACCAGTGGGACAGCTGCCCAAAAAGAGGGCAGGGGAGGGAAAAGGAGAGGAAGCAGCTTTGCCTACCTAGAGGGAAGGAGATGCTCTTGGTGCCCAAGGAGCCAGCGTCCCCACCGCCACTCCCCCTTGCCACCCCGGTGCCTCTTCAGAAAAACAAACCCCAGAAAAGCCAAGAAAAATAAACTTCCTTCTCCTCCACCAAAATACATTTAGAAAGCGACAGAGGGAGAGGGGGTGGGGAGAAAAAACAATGTTACTTTATTTTAGGGCTTGTATATTAAAGCCAAGGGTTGTGCTGGCAAGTGACATTAAGAGCTATGTGAACAATCCACACAAAACAGACCTCGTCTTGTTAATCGAGTTGTGAAAGTGTACCTTAAATATATAACTTTTGTTTTAAACTTGTCCAGGGAGAGAGTCCTTTTTGTAAGAAAATTAAAGTTACTTGTCTCTCTAAAATATGAAAAAAAAAAACCTGCATTCTGAGTTAAATCAAAAGTAAGGGGAAAAAAGTGTAGGCCTTTACATACCTGTAGTTCTATCTCCTTAGGCTTATGTATTGGCTTGTAGTCATTGTTTGATTTTCACTTACCACACAGTAATATCTATGGGTATTTTTTACAGATAAAACAGTTTTCTTTACATCTTCCATTGAGATACTGTTTCCTGGAGTGTGTGCAGAGGTCTTGCAGTTCACACAGGCAGCGTTTGAAATTTCCCAGCAACCACAATTGCAGCGTTGCATCAAGGTATTTCTTCATCCTGAAGACTTTCTTTTGTAGAAAAGAAAAATCCCGAAAATGAACTGAGTGGAAAGCAAAATTAAGTCAATAACTCAGAAGGACCTTCCTGTAGAATAAGTAATAGCACTGTTCAGATAAACAATGTCTAAAACATTTAGCTTTGCTTAAATTCAATATTGGCAGTTATATATCTGTAAACAAGGAGTCTGCCTCTTCAGACCTTGAAAGTAATTCAACCAGACATATTTCATTTTATTTCCCATAATCACTTCCTTTTGCTTCTGGTATCTGAGTATCTAGAGTACAATACTAATTCATGTGTCCCAGCTTTACATTGCCACCATGAATGCAGAAAAATATCCTTTTAAAAATAAATTCTATTGACATCATCTTATAATCACCACCACTGCTGAAGTCAGAGCATTAAGAGAACTTCTGAAATTAGTGTTGACTGAGGTGTTGACTGGTCTTAGTTTTATGGGAGTGATAGATCATAACACATTATCACCAAATGATTTTGATACTGTTCTATTGTTTCTTCTGGCGAGGAGTCTGATTCTTTGAAAAAATTAGATCACATGTGAAAATATTATTAAGCTTCAAATCCTATATCTCCGAAGATGATGCAAGATAGGGAGAAATTCAGTTGCCTGGCCACACATATTTCGTGCCTCTTAAGCAACTTGGATTTCCCAGGCATTTGCACAGGACACAAGGGAGACCTACCCCCTCCAAAGTGACAGTTGGAGCCCAACTTAGGACATGGCAAATATTTAGACAACTGAATGATGACTAAATGATTGTGTTTGCACATTCATAGCACTTTACAACTTCCAGTAGTAGCAATTACCAGGATAAAAAAACAAATCAAAACCAAAACCAACCACATCCCCACGCCTTCTCCCAAAAATAAAATCCCACGTATTTTATGGAAATTATCTGTCAATTATCTGTAAAAATGTTATTGCATTTATAAATCAGGAAAGGTTTTGTTTACCCTCGAGTGGAGATCTCAGCATTTCTAGCACGTGCCTAGTACTCCTCTGCTTATTATTTCTGGTTATGATCAGATGTGTTGCTGCACTCATTCCTTTGACACTTTTACACATTAGTTTCCAAGTATTTGCTGTGTAAAATGATGAAGCAGAGAAACAGAGCACGAGTAAAATGTTCTGTGTTGAGTAAAATTAACTCAGGTGCATGCAGTGGCCTCACACAAATGAAGCTTGGATACATGAAGCTTGCAAACAAAGCAATACCAATTCCTTCATATTTTCTCGAAGTTGAACAAAATTACCAGTGCAATCACTCAGGTCCTCAGTTGTGTGATCTCAGGCTAGCCATGCCTATAGAAGCAGATGACTAACGAGGCTGGTGACTACAGAGCTGGCAAAAGTCCACTTCACATGTCAGTATCTTCTGATGATGTATCTTCTGACTAAAAGATGCTTGTGACCTTTTCCTGTTGTAAAGAAGAAATTCCCTGTTTACAATAGCCCTGAGAATTTGCCAAAATCCATGTCCCAGGCTTATCTCATGACATCCTGATTGAAGTATCATCTTTCAAAATAGCTGCAAACATTTTTAAGGTTCACACTAAGGAGGCAGCAGCGTGAGCTGGCACCTCCTGGCAGTTGTTCAGGCAGAGGTAGTCACAGCCAGGAGACGATTATTCTACTTTGAATATAGGCATTCAGCCCTCGGCCACAGTAGCCGGTTTTTCTTCTGGGCAATACCTAATGCCGGATTTCCTCCACTTGCAATCAGAGCAACGGGAGGACAGGCAGCACCACCTCTCAATTGCCTGTCTCCTCTCTAGGGTAATAATCTTCTCTCAGCAGCCTAAGTGCTTTTTATTTGCATTGCTGAGGGCTAAGGTTTCAAGCCTGCTAATGCTGAGTGACAGAATTGGTTTTTAGTTTTTTCCTTTTAAGAAAAACATTCTAGGAAATTGCATAACCTGCTTTGATCCTCTTGATAACTGGAATTTAAGGTTGCAAACCCACCCATCGAAAAGTTAGTCAAAGCCAACTGCTTACTGTTGAACAAGCAGCCTGACTTGTGTTTTTGTAGTGTGTGCCATGATCTACTCCTAAATTATATAAATTACTAACTTTATTCTTCATCCAGGTCCATTCATCATTGAATGCACAATGAAGATAGAAAAGGGCTGAAGTAAGATTGCACGTGCACAGCCATGAGTCCTAACTTTTGCATCTCGGTTATGCCAAGGAAACAGCTTTCCCTTGCTCTGTTTTAAAAACTGCAGACACCTTCAGCTCTGACCTGTTAGCACAGCTACAACCAAAGCCACCAGAAGCTATTACCCTCTGATGTCTTTCCAACAGCACACGTGAAATACGCGTCTTCTCCGTTAATTTCTCACTTGGAAAATCTTCATCCGCTCCCAGAGAGGTAACATTCCCAACAGCCTAGGAATAAGCAGGCATGGAGGATGAGCTCTTCATGTCCTCTAGGTGATTCAATTCAAACCAAACCAAACCAAAAGGCAAGACAAGAAGCAGTAGTGGAGACCAAAAGGCAACACAACAAGGAATAGAGGACACATCAGCAACTCATGGATCTGGCTTGTTTTTTGAAAGTGAAAATGGGATAAGCACAAACAGGCTGCACAAATCTATCCGTGGTGTGTATCTAATCAGTGTCTTTCAAACTGCCTTTTTTTTAGAATGAGGCAGAATATTGCATTTGGGGAAACAAGTGATGTTTTGGGGCACATCAATTAGACTGATGACCTTAGGCGGAACCAAGTCAATGGGTGCCTATTTTTATCGTGATACATGCCTGGGAGACCTCCTACCAGGCTCTTAGACGGCAGGTTAATAGTTAACAGCTTAAAGTGAAGTAGGGCTGCAACCTGCTTTTTCATGCAAATAAACCCCACTTTTTATCTACCGGCCATTAATGCCCTCTTTTTTCCTGAAAACACACATTCAGAAAGTGAATGATACCTCATGTGTATGCTGCTAAATATGCCAGTACAGCAGTACAGCATTTCTACCCTTAATAAAAAAATGTCATATTCCCCCCAAACAACACTACTTCAAAGAATATCAAGGTTGATTAACAGTGTAGTGGTTGCAAGAATTCTTCCCCATCTTTTGCCCATTTTTTTAAGATGAATCACAACCCCTCCTCACTTTAATGCTGGAGACCAGTTGATGGAGGCAGGGATGGGTTCCAGGTTTAATATTTGGGAGAAAGGATGATAGGGAGTGAGCCACCAAGCTGAGGCTGCTGAGGCTTTTGGTGACAGGTGAAGTGTCTGTCTGGCTGTAGTGTGATCCCCCTTTTTCTGTGCCTCAGTCTTGCCAGATGTTATTTCGGCATTCAGACATGTAACACTTTGTCCTCGTCCCTATAAACAGAGCTTTCCACGCTTTCCACAGAGGTGCTCTGCAGGTCTCAGATGAAACTATAACAAACCCTTGCCGCAGTGAGAACTGCCAAATTAGAAGACCAGAACTTGAAGTAAAAACTACCTCCTCTCATTCCATATATTTAATGATGTCATTGGGTTAAAATTTTCGCCTTCAAAACCCTTTGGAAAGCTGAACCTAAAAACCCCAATGATGTTTGGGGCTCTTCAGGGTGGACAGATAGGTCTGTATCTTTAAGCATACCGTCAATGCAGAACCAGTTTACAAGCCTGAAAACCAATGCTGATTTGCTGTTTTTCCCTGCCTATTCCAAAGCACGCTGGACAAGATAGGCTTCCTGGCTGAGCAAGGGGAGCAGAATAGTACAGAGCAGCCAACAGGCTTGTTACCAGTGGCAGAAAGCAACTGTGAGTCCACAAGTATTCTCAAAAACAAACAAAAGCTGCAACAAATCATCCATAAAATGCAGTCAAAAAGGACTTCATTTAATTAGTGATATGTAAAGACTTTTGCATAGAAAAAAGGTTAACAAAGTAATGCATAAAAGACCGACTAGGTACAGTATTTTTAAAACAAATATTTTAAAGTATATTTTGCATAATGTTTAACATTCTCAATGCTTATTGCTTTCTCCACACAGCAGAGAAATCAAGTGCATAATAATACATGCTGTGTTTTATTTTTCTTTTTTTTTTTTTTTACATAAAATCTCTAGTTCTTGACTGGTTGTATTAAAATACTTAGGTTATTTTAAGTCACTGTAATAAAAAAATGAAAGCAAACCATTTTATGCAGCACTAGTTATCTGGGTATTGACAAAATAATTTACTCACATCCCATCAATACATTCATTTTGGTTTGGAATCAAACCCACATTACAATGTTGGCATGTTAATAGCCAATTCAAAAATCGTCCCTACCATAACTTCATTCATACCCAGAGTGATCATTCTCCCAGAAATTGATAGTGAAAAGAAGAGAGATCTTGCACTGAATCGGCTAAAAGGAAATGTCCAAATACAGCTAAATAAGTTAAGTTGAACTCTTACAACACTGAGTCTCTTGTATTGGCATGAATCAACTGTATCCAAGTGTGCACAATTTAAATAGGTGATTACTTCTGGGTGCATGACAAATTCACTGTTTGTGCAGATAGGAGCTAGCACCATGTTTAAGCCATAAAAATGGGTGCCTCAGGGCTCACAGGCAGCGCTGAAACGTTCATTAATCCCAGCACTGATAAGATAATTGCTTTTACCAGTGCTATGCTAGACGTCACAATTTGGCAAGTCTGTACAAAGAAAGTGAACTAAGGAAGGGAGAACTAGGCCTGTCAAACTAAACATTCTTCCTCGGCAATCTTTTGGCTAAAAAAACCTCTCCCCTTCAAGAGCACGCTCTGCCCTGGAACAGTATCCTAGTTCTGAAGTTGAATGCAGAATTTCATCTCTCTCCCATACCATTTCCATACCTATGCAATGTTATTTGTTTTAGCAGAACACACACACACATATATATTTGTTTATTATTTTTTTCAATGTCAGGCACTTATGAAACTGGAACTCCTTTTCTAGCCTGGGGAGACCTGGTAGATGCAATCCCTCACCTCTCTGCCAAACAAGGATGCATAGCTGGAAAACTATTAGTTCTAATGTCTACGTATTTCTACGTATTTTGCAGGAAACCTCTACATGCCGATATTGTCACACTGTTATGAAAGCCATTGCTGCTCCCTTAAGGTGCCTCCAGTAAGACAAACTGAGAAGGAGAAGAAGGTGTCACCCCGTGTTCCCTCCAACACCTGCAGTGAGGAGGATAATTGTGCCATTCCTCGGTGGGCTCGCCGGCACCTCTCAGGCCCTTCGGGTGAAGGCTGAGCAGGGAGGACACGCCGAGTCCCGGAGGCTGGGTGTGGGTGCGGGGATGTGTGGGCTCGTGGGCGTGAACACATGCACGTGTGCCGAGAGGGAGAGGAGGGAGCTCGAGTGGGAAGAAGTGGGGTGGGGGACTTAAAAGGCTCCAACTTCAGTCCCCCAGGGTCGGTAGGGTTTCGTGCCGCCCCCGGTGCCAGCCTGCTGAGGGCTGGCAGTGGCTGACACGGCCAGCGGAGGGGTGAGGGCGGTCGCCGCAGCGACGGCGGCGGCGGCCGCGCTGGGGGGAAGCATCGGGAAGGTGCCGGTGAAGGAGAGGGGGAAGCTCTGGGCAGCAGCTGTGGCTGCTGCTGCCGCGGCGTGAACAGTGGCCGACAGGGACAAGAGGGAGGTAGAGAGAGGAGGGACACAGGGAGCGATGCTGCCAGCGGAGGGAACTCTGAGGGCGGCATCGGCGTGGGCGAAGGTGGCCGTGAGCAGGGCGGAGCCGTGCGGGGGCACGTCCGAGGAGAGTCTGCACGGGGCAGCATCGGAGGCGTGGAGTCCATTCGGCTGCAGCAGAGCGGCCGGGAGGTGGTGGAAGGCGGCTGCCCAGTGGTGAGGGTGCAGGGGGTGGTGGTGGTGGGCCATGGAGGACGTCATGGCAGCAGCTTCCCTCTGAGAGGCACAGGTGCTCAGGTGAGACACGAGTCTAACACGCAGGGGGTCGGACGTGTCGAGACCTTCCACCGAAGTCAGGTACCTCGCGACTTCTGTCAAGCACTCCCGGAAGCCGATGCTCATGAAATCCATGGCCAGGGAATGAGCATCAAAATAACCTGCAAGGGGAGGGCAAAACATGTGTTGAGTGTGGAGCTGGCCAACCCAGTCCTGGCTCAGCCACCGCATCTCCCATTTGCCATTTACGGGTTAAGATGTGCAACAGGAGAAGTTTGTTCTCTGAGCTGTAAATGATCTCTGTGACCATCCCTGTAATGCAATAGGCTGCAGTTGTTTATGCAGACAATATACAAATGAAAAGAATTAAGTCCATAAGACACTTAAAAAGATACATGATGCCTCTCCTGAAATTCCTTAGCAAGCTGCTGCAGTACAGTGTTGATCCTGTATGTGTGAATGAGATGCTTATCCACACAAAGAAACAGGCTGGAGACCAGATAGCTTGCATGTACTACCCTGCCTTTTCTTCCCTACACTGGCATTCATCCTAACGCTTTCAAACTATTTCTTGACGTTGAGAGATAGTTGTTGTAGCTGCTGCCGGGGTCCCATCTACTTCACAGAGTCATTAAGACAATATGACATACGGTGTTGCTTAACTACAAACGAAAAACATCTTGTGATGACTCTGCACACACACAATAAAAAGCTTTACTGAGAAAACGTTTTATGTAATGCCATTGCTAATTTGGAGATGGAAGACTGACAGTCATATGGCCCATGAGGTATTTCAACAAACAGCAACTGGAGCTCCACAGGCTTGGGACAAAAAAGCATTTGAAAAAAAAAGTCTTATTAAATGCACATGAAAAGATACTCCCTTTCTAAAAGGGTCAAGCATAAAATCTTGTGTTTAAAGTTGCAGTTCTTCAACCACAAAAACCTATTCCAGTTTTTGGAATTTTCCTATTTTAGTTTAAATGTTGTCTCCTTGGGGGAATAATATCCTATCCACTCCCAAGTTGGCATGGTGTTTTTCCTCTCACTTTCAATGAAAATTTTTAGGTATGCATGACTGTGATGTGTGTCAGCATATACAGATCAACTGGCCGTATTATGGTGAAATGTGGCAGCAATGCCTGTACTCTGACATGAGTATATCTCTGCCTTTCTGAAAAATGCTAGCACTTTAGATGGTTTTTCTCACTTGAATCAATTTTCAAGCTAGAAAGAAGTGCTTCCGTCACTGCATGCCCACATTATAGAATTAACCCGGACACATTCATCGATGTTGCCCCAAATCCCCTGCCCATTATACACTCCATCTTGCCAAATCACAATGGCGCTTTTGCTGCAGGCCTACTCGCTCATCTGAACCTGAGAGAAACTCTGGCTCGGCAGCAGAGGAGCAAACATGAGGGGTTGAGGACGCCTGTCAGCAAGCACTGACTCCTCACAGCTTTCTTCCTGCCAGGTCCATTGCGACCAGCGGTTTGAGTGAGCTCCTGAGAAACAAAGGCCAGGCATGCCAGCAGTGATGAGATAGCAGGGTACCTTCTCGGGTGCCAGTCAGCCTGGCGTGGGGACTGCTTCTGCGCCGGAGGCTCCAGGACCTCCAGCAGCTTCAGAGGGGCTGATGCACAGCCAAAACCACTTCCCAGCTCTGGCCACGAGTCAGCCAGCTTGGGAGTCCTGAGAGCACTCGGCTCAAGCCACGGCTTCCCGGCCTCCCTCCCTCCGGACCGGAAGAGATGTGGGGGATGTGGTTGTCACCAGCTTTCCCTGAGTCTGGGCTGCTGGCTCTGTGACAAGCCATCCCAAAGTCCTGGTGATCCTGGCTCCCTTTCAGTCTCCTATGGTGGCCGAGACATGAAAACAGAGGGTAGATGAGAGCTGGGACTCTCAGGCTCTATTATATTTTGATGGTTATCTTTTCCCAGTTTCTCCTTCACTGGCTTCCCCCTTCTGAGAGAGACTTAAAAATGTTGTTTCTCATTTCCTTCCCAACCCAAGAAAATCCTTCACCATGTGCACACACCAGCGTTTTGTAGTGAATGGGAAGTCTTGGTTTTACTTCATCTGTCCTGGTAACCCATCTGCGCTGCACACAGGCCACCGGTCACTTGAGCTACATGAACCCATGCACTGACCCAGGTGTCACTCACTCAAGATAAATTTGCAGCGAAGCTGCAATAAAACCACACTGAGTTCTCAGCAAGCAACTCACTGTTGACAAATCACTCCTCCCTGTGCTTGCTTGCACCATCAGCAAAAAGCCCTGGCCTTAGGCCAAAATAATAACTCAACGTGAACAGGAGACCACTGTCCACACCTGCGTCAGGGCGGTGGAAACACGGAGTCTGCACAGGACCTCAGAGGCATCTGCCTGCCTGCCCAGGCAGCTCTGAAAAGCAGAGAAGGGGCAGAAGCCATCTTGGGTTTCCTTCTGCTGTGCCCACCTTGGGATCAGTGTGCGGAGCAATAGCCAGCCCCATCCCAACCTGCCGAGCCCCATGCATTCCCCATCATGGATGTCCTCCTTTCTGTGTGAGGAGGAGGACAGTCCTCAATGCAAGGGAGCATATGGTAATCAGGACCCATTTCTCCTTCCTGTAGTAATAAATTTTTGCCCCTGGGAAAAATGATGAAAATAAATTTTTGCTGATACGAAAAAACCCTTCTGGCTCACAAGATGAATTGAATAAAGTGGAAATAACTACACTTGCAAAAAAACCAAACATCTATTTTAAAAATACTCTAAGAAATTATATTTAAAACTGTTAGTTAGATTGCAAAGTAAAACATTAAGTGAGCAGGAAATGCAGGCTTCAATTTTGCCCGGTACAAATTCTCAAACCTCTTTTTCTTACAGTTTCTTAATCTGTGCAGTGAGATTACTCTTATCTCTAGGACAGAAGGAGCAGATAAAGCTGTAGTATTTGTGAAGCGATCGGTTATTATTTTGATGGGCCACCCACTGTGGGTCATGGTGTGAAAGGCAGCTGTGGAAATAAGCCTGCATCAGCTCTCCCCCCGCCACAAAACTTCATCCTTCCCCGCACTGCCACAGCCACGCCAGTGTCAGCTGGGGCAGGAGAGACATGGCAGCAGAGACCAACCAAGGAAGAGAGCAGACTGCAAGACCTGGGACTGCTAATGACATCCAGCTTGTCCAGCTGCAGCCAGAGGCTGGGCTCCGCCAACACCTCTCTCTGTTCCGCAGCTCCCATCTCAGGCACTTCGTCCCCTGCTCCACTAGGCCACCTGACCTGACCCATTTATAAAGAAATCCCCTGCATACTTTTTTTGGGCGGAGAAGCAGGGGAAGGAAGCTTCCTGATAAAATAGGTCTCCATTTGGGTTCACCTCCTGGCTGTCCTGCTGTCGGTGCAGACATCGGAGGGGTGGGAGCTGCTGCAGCGCCTCAGAGGAACAATGTGCAGCGTGAAGTGGGGGTCTGGCCGGGATAGCTGAGCCACACGTCGCGTGGGGAGGATGAAGAGAAACAGCCACCACTTCCCTCAGCAGCCAAGTGCTGTGCTCCATGCACCGAGGGAGACAGAGCTTGTGGAACACCAGCACGCAACCACACAATTAGAGACAGCACCATCACTCAGACACACAGAGGATCCGAATCACCCGAATCCAGACTGCACAACCATGATCAATTCTGGTGTTTCATAACTTCCAAGAGTGTAGCTTTAGCAAATAGAGTGCTTTCTCAAGGATTTTTTACATATATACAATAACTTTCTTTTTAAATTTTGCACATTTTCTGAGGAATCAAGAGGCATGTCTGTTACCTGATGGGCAATAAAATTCCTTTCATGTCTTATCAAACAAGTTACCCATAAATTTTAAGTTTAAATGGACTCCTAGGAAAAACTCCTTAACACCTAGAAAAAAGGTATGTCAGCTTGGTGTTAATTTTCACAAAAAGCAGAACACCAGCCTTCGACATGCTTTCCTTATAGCCATCTGTTGTTAGGCATGCACTGATTCTAAACTGAGTTTTCCAATTGCCGCAAGGTACGGAGAGGAGCATAATTCAGTCATGTGGTAAAAACTTTGATAAAAAAAAAGTAAGAGAGAGAGAGAGAGAGAGCAGCAGTTTCTTTTCTAGCCTTTACCTATATGGCATAGTGGGTGAGAGAAGAATCGGCTGGTTTCCATTACAACAATTCGAAGCATGAACACAGTTGATGGCATGGGACGTGGGACCATGCTTACAGAATGCCAGCAAGTTTTTTGCTCCAAATAAGTTCCAAAATCATGACTACACAGAACACCTCGTGGGTGGCTGAAACCATTTGGCCTCCAGCCTTGGGACTGTCAGCTTGCACAAGCGAGGTACACCCAACTCCCGGCGCTCGGCTGATCTAGTGGGTCAGCCAGTGCAGCCACTGCGTCACACCAGCACCCATTAACAGGCAGCTATGCCAGCCTCTGACATACAAATATAGCATAGAAATATGAGTGCAGAGAGCATTGCCTGCCCGTCTGCTTTATCAGATACCTGGAGCTGCACAGAGGAAGACTGGGTTTTGTTCTGGTGAATGAGATGGTCTAACCTGCCACTGAAAAGTCTTTACAGAACAAAGAAAACATTTAAACATAAATTAAAGTTCTTCTCCGTTCACTTCCTTTGGTACAGCTGCTCAATAATGAGGTTTAGCATCAGGTTTTTTTGCCACACAATTGTTGCCACAAACCTCCTGTTTATGTTTGGTGTTTGTGTATTTGTTTTGTCTCCCTGTGCAGATTTCAGTGCTCTTTGGAAACCCCAAACAAATCTCTGACTGGGCTGCCTGTGAATGAAGCCTTTACTCCCACAGTGTTATGAAAGCAAACACAAGCCCAGGGTCAAGTGCTTCTTTTGTCCCAGTAGTTCTTTCCCACGAGTTCAATCCTGCCATTAGCATTGATTTCCACTCCTTTAATCTGGAAACGCCTATCACAGCTCCTCAAAGCACTTTTTTTGGCCGAGATTTCCCCAAATATTAGAAAAAAAAATTTGTTGGCTCCTTACCTTTACCTCCTGTTGCCTGCAGCATCTTCAGATGATCCACTGTCATTTGCAGTATTTCCGCTTTTTCTAATTTGGCAGATCCCTTTGAGATAAGAAACGCATATAAATAAAGGCTTACGAGTACTAGAAACTTTAATTTGATATACTTTCCACTGAGCTCAGCCTTATGGTTTCAATTTCCCCTATCATTAGGACATTCTCAGCTTAATTCTTTCATGAGCATCTGCTTCCCAGACTTTGTCTAAGGACTAATACCGTCTTCTATCTACTGACACAAGAAGCAGCAACACAATTTCCCTTTATTAGGGCTATAGCTCAGCACAGCTCTGGCCTTGAAGGCAGTGCAGAGATGACATCTTCATGATATGAGAGAAATATGTAACTTTCTGGATTTCCTTTTTAACAACAAACACAAGTGGAGAGCTGGCAGGAGGGGTCTGTGTGACCATCGAATAAAACCCTGCTGCAACGTTATTTTTTGCGCTATTGCCGGTAGGTGTCCCTGCGGACACACACCCGGCACTGTCCTTCTCTTAATGGCCTGTTAATTTTCAACGTGTCATTTGGCTGTTGAATATTCCATTCTCATTTTTTGACTGAAAAAACTGCCACACAGTCCACAGTATTTTAAGTTAGTGAGAGGCCTACTTTGCAAGGACTAAATACTGTGAAAGAGTTTAGCTCCTCTGTCAGTAAAAATCTTTTCTGACACTGAGAGTAGCTCACGGAGCTACAATAGATACTGGAAAAGTACAAAATACAACTCAAAAGACAGTATTAGTATATCAGTGTATAAATAAAACTATTTTTCTTGGTAGCATTCCCTTCGATATCTGGAGCACACCCAGACAACACAAATGTTATTCCAGTGCAAGAGATCATCCCTTGGCATCAGTTAAAGTCAGGGCTGTGCAAGCTGCAGCCAGCAGCAGATCGCATCCTGCCAGCCAATTTTTTTCTCTCACCTATCATCTGGGCCACCTCACTGTCTCAGCAGGCTTCTCCCAGGTTGCACATGTGTGAGTTGGGCAAAGCTTACACTGTGCTCTGCAGCCCGGCTTCAGAGCGCTCATCTCTGCCACACTCGGGAGCAGCACCGTGGCTTGGGCAGGGAGGGAGGTGGAAGCGAAACTAAAACTCCAACTTGGAAACTTCAGTGAGCTGAATGTCAAGGAGCTGGGAAAGGACTGATGACTTTGTCCTTGGCATATTGCAGGAAAATGGTGGGACTTTCTGATTCAAATACAGCACATGCTCATTTTTACAGCAGTGCATTTTTTTCAATCTGCTTATTGCTTTCAATGCTTTCCTCGTATAGGATTTTTTGGTGTGAATTTTTGGTTAGAATTCCCCATTTTACATGGAACTACATCCTGTAGTTTTCTCAGACTTCATCTTTTCCATAGACACAGTACAAGCCGGCTCAGTGAGAGTGACTAATAGCTAAAAACTGCATGATGCTGGGTAATTTCCAAAGGCTCTGTAGGACTTGTTTTATAATGTTTGTGGTTTTCACGAAATAAACAATAAAATGGGACAAACAACTGTTGTCTCTTGCCCCTGTTTATCTAGCTGAAAATATCCCTGTCACTGTTTTGCCAGAACCAACACAAGGGCACAGTGACAACTACCAGTTACTAAAATCATATTGCAGGTGACACAAGTGATGGTCTCAATGAATACTTCAAATTTTTTTCTAGCCGGCTTTTGCTCAGGCCAGGGATGAAACAGGCCTAATACAGTGCGGTGTCTGCCACGTAGTTACCACTTACATTCAGCACCTCCCAATCCTGCTCTCAGATTTTACTTTCTGGGTTTTTCTATTTTACTATTACAAGGAAGTCATGTTATTTACTTTGAGATGTTTCATTTTTTTTGAAACATCGTGTCAGTTGCACATACCCATAGATCGTCAGACACTTCCAGTGAAACCGGAACAAGTTTAAATATTGAATCAAAGCCCAAAAAATAAAATTCAAGATATGGAAAAAAAATAATTTGAATGGAAAAACCAAAATCCCCTTTTTTTTTTTTTTACGAAACATTGTGTTCTAAGCTTTTGGTCTGTAATTTCAAGACCAAGGAGCTGAGCCAACATTAACTGGATCCTTCCAGACCTCCTACTAAATACTTTCTCACTGAAAGTCTGAATATATCACTAACTTCACTAGCTCACACAACATGGGCCTATTCCACCTCCTAGTGCACTGGTTCTAAAGAGTCATCTTAAAAGATGAATAATCCAGACTGTCTGCTCTCTTTTCCAGGAAACTGGATTGATTAGTTTGCAACGGAAAATATAGATTTGAAAATAAAGGTCTCTTAAAGTAGCAGCAAAGTAGATTATATTTAAAGATTTAGACAGAAGGCTAATTTACATACAGGTTTGGGCGAGTTGTGCTGGGTTTGTGTATTTTTTTTAAATTTAATATGGAGTAAAGCACATTTTTAACAAAACCACTACTGGAATTCATCGAAAGAACAGAGGCAACATGAACACAGTTACCCTTAAGGAAAAACAAGCCAAAGAATGGAAATGTTTTTCAGCCTTATAATGAATTATGTTTCTAATAGTTTTGCCACAACAAAGCATTTTATTGAAGTGCCTGCTTTGTGCCAGATCAGGACACATAAAGTATTATTTTAATGAGATTTACAAGAGAACTAGCATTGCCAGATGAGATACAGAATTTATTTAAAAAAAAAAAAAAGCTTACTTGTTTTTCAAAAGCAGTTGGCACAAGCCGCCTCAGCTCTGATAAACTGTTATTTATACGATCACGGCGCCTTTTCTCTATAATCTATTCCCAAAAAAACAAAACACATTAAGTTTATAAAAAATGAAGGGCAAAAGCACAGCACATATGCAAACTGCCAAATGCAAAAATAATTAAATGAAACATACCCCTCTTCTTTTCTTTCTGGCCATGATCTGAGATGTTGTTGTTGGGGAATTTGATCGAATGACAGAACTATTACTTTGCCTGCAAAACAATAAAAGTACATCAGGTGTTGCACAACTCTTTGAAGATACCTTATGTCACCATATTACGTACGCATAGTCCCTCTCATGCCATTTTCAATGCTTTTAAGATGTGCTTTGCATTGCACAGTGCTTTTGAAGACACATACAATTCAGTTCTGACTGCCCCAGCATGCATTTTGAACTGACAGAACACTCTGTTGGAAATAAAGTCCTTTTCTGAAGACAGTTCACTGTCCAGCACAGCAGATTTAATTTTCTTTGCATATAAAGCCCTGCCTACCAAGTACAGGCTGAAGAACCAGGCCCAAATCCACATGAACCATCTCTATATGGCAACAGCAGTGCTAAGTGCACATAACTGATGACACAACCTCTGCCAAGCCTGCTGGGTTTTGACGTTGCTGCCCATTGCTACACAGTCAGTAGATGCTCAAGTACAATGCCAGGTGCCCAGGCAGGGTCTGTTGCATTGTCCAGTGGCAGGAGCAGAATTCAAAATCTGCTTTAAAAACTATACTGCCCGCGAGTACGAGGTGGCTTTTATTTCATCATGAGTGAGCAAAAAAAATTCAGTATCTTTTAATATTCATTTAGCCACTGATGAGGACGAGATGGGGCTCTGGTGCACGGGCCTCTAAATTGGCAGGAGCAGCCCTAAAGCCCCTCGGTGTCCCCGCAGCGCGCCCAGCCCGGCCCTCCCTGGGCAAACACCACTGCTCGCCCCCGGCTCGCACGCGGGGCTTCCTGAAGTTCAGCTGCTGCGGATCCCTGCTTACTTTCCATGGCTCATTTCCCACTGGCGCCGGTTCCCTTAGGTTGTTCGGCCTGATCAGGAGCGATTTTGGAAAAGGTCTGATTGCAAATGGCAAATTAAGCGGAGCTAATGAACCGCAGCCCGGTGGCTCGCAAAGTTACTGGAGTGCTCCGCGTAATTTCGAGGCTCGAGCAGTCCAAACGCGGGGCTAATTTTTGGTGGGCTATGAGCGAGCTGCCAGCTGACCTGGAGTGGGATGTAACAGCTCTGCCTTCGGGGGGCCATCGCCCCCCCATCCCGAGGGAGTGTCCGGGTGTCCCCCTCGCCCTGCCCCAGCTCGCGGCGTCCCCCGGCCCGCGCCAGCGACAAAGACGGCGGCCCCGGGGGTGCCCCACTTACCCCGAGTAGTTGTTCTCGCTCCCCACGTCTATAGTCTCGTCCATGTCGCTGTCTGAGGTAGTTTCCTCGCAAGGTCGCTTCATCGTGTGTACAGCGCAGGGGCAGAGATAAATAAATCCGGGGGGGCTCCGGGCACGGCACGGCTCGGCACAGCACGGCTCGGCACAGCACGGCTCCGCACCGCCAGCAGAGCAAACCCTCTCTGAGGCGCTTTCCCACGCCGCGGCACAGCCTCAAGCCCGACGGCCCGCCCCCGGCAAGGCCCGCCCTGCCGAGGG
>VZTI01003365.1:706932-879539 GCA_013397865.1 Struthidea cinerea | reverse complement strand
GACAGACTCAAGCGTGGGTGTCCGAATCCCCGCTAAAGCACGCGAATCACCCGCGGATGTTGGTGCGTTTCCGAGCTGTCTCGGGGTTTTGCACAGAAATCTTTCATGTCACGCGTCGGTGCCGCTGGATTTGTAATTTCTGCTCACTCTGGAAATAGCTCCTACTGCTTTATGGTATTTTTTTCCCCTGGGGCACAAGTCCCGCATGCTGTTTTCCTACAGAAACCTGAGCTATCCTATGGTTACCTCCCCGAGTAGAGCTTATGTCAGCGTCGTTTGTCGTGGATCCGGCTACTAAATCCTCCTGGCAGCCTCGCTGAAGTCCCTCCTCCGGCAAACTTCTGTTTTCATTTTGCCCAGATTAGGGTTTTTTTTGTTGTTGTTGTTTTAATTTTTTTTTTTTTTTTGAGATATCTACCTGCTCCTTGGGTAAGAAATTACGGGCTTTCCCGGGACGCACCGAGGAAGGCAAGCCTTTGCGACAGGTGCGCTGCGACAGGCAGGGGCTCCGTGGGGCAGCCCCAGCACCGCAACCCACGGGCCAAGCCTCTTGTGCTTTGGTCCTGGCTGTATGGCTCCCGTGTCTCTTTCTCCAGTGGCCCCATAGAGCGCGGATCCCCGGAGCACTTGCTGCGGCGGGATTGCCCGCTCAGCTGGGCAGCGTGCAGCGCTGACAGCCACGCAGTCGAAGCCCAGAGAAATGCATCTTTCTCCGTTCCCCGTTGCTTTTCCCTCTAAAGGGAAAAAGCCGGGCGGTCTCGCTGCTTCCCGCCAGTCTGGAGGCCCCGGGACAGCCCCCGCCCTCAGCCACCGCCGGCAGGGAGAGCTGCGTGGCGACCCTCGCTCCCCGGAGTCCCCCGAGCAGCTTTTTCCCGGGAGAGGCAGCCCCGGCCGGCAGGCGGGTGGCGGCTCCGCGGAGGCTCCCCGGCCCGCAGGCTTCCTGTGCCGGGCGGGGGGCGTCGGTGGGAGGTCAGGCAGCTCCCTCTCCCTCCCTCCTTTCTGGTTTCTTGTGGGTTTGTTGTTTGGGGTTTGTTTGTTTGTTTTTGCTCTCGGCAAACGCCGTGCTCGCTGTGGCTGCCGGGCCTGGTGAGTCACACGGGGCCAGCCCGGCGCTCCGGGGCGCGGTGCCGCCGCTGCCCCCCGACGGTGGCTGAGCCTTGGGGGAGCTTCCAGAGCCGGCTTGCCAAATAAGCAAAGCAGGACAATTCTTGCTACATCTAGAGAGCCGGCTCCCGTACACAAGAGACTCTCGTCTGCTCCGTCCCCGCAAATGATATTTCCTGTCCCCCGAGATTTCAGGATTGACACTTTTACACGTCGCTGTGAGCCTTTTAGGATTAAATAGTAAGGGGGTTTAAAGACTATTTTTAAAATGTGCGTGGCCTTCTGAAGGAGCTGAAGTTCTGCTCAGCAGCTCTCTTCAAGGGTATTCAAGATCGTCCCCAGTTTCTTTACTGATCTCGGAAGGCACTCAGACTCTACGTATGAGAGGATTTTTTTTTTCTTTTTAATACTTTACTCTCTCCTTCTTAAAAAAACATTTGCATCCCATATACTTCACTCAGTAAGCAGCCTCTTAGGGATAACTGTTCTAGTACTTTTAAGTTACTTTCTCCTATTAGGAAATTCTTAAGAACAGGACAGAAATACAATTCCCGTTCACGGACTGTGGACGATGATGACGCTGTATTTTTTTTTTTCTTTTTCTTGATGGACTCGTCACTAACTGCCAGGAAAACAAGAGAAAAAGCCTTCTTGATTTTTTTTTTCTCTAATGTGTTTGTAAATAGATGGTTAAAATGACTTCTGGCCACATTCATACCAAGGTGGGATGGACAGACTGAAGAAAGAGCAGAGAACTGAGGAAACCATGTGTGACTGAGCTGAAAGAAATAATGCTCAAAAAAAAAAAAAAAGGAGAAACTTTAAAACGTGTGGCTTTGCCTAGACAGTGGCTACACACGGGTGGAAGTGGATGACATTCCATGCAAGTTTGTGTTGTGGAGGAGTATTTGACTATGAGCTAGGTTGTAAGATTTTTGCCAGTGGATCACAGTAGGGCCTGATCCACAGGTGATTCCTGCGGTAGTACAGTAACCCCACAGACACTGGTAAAATTGCAATGCCCTGAGATGGATGCAATCCCTCCAGTAGATCACTTCAGTTTTGGGAAGGATGAAAAGTGCACAAAGACTTGCTACAATAAACTTAAATTTCAAGCTGAAGATGATTGGGGAAAAACAGTAGGAAGGAAGATGCAGTGGGTATTTATAGACCTTTCTAAGTAACAATTTTTAATGTTTATCACTGAGCTACACCTCCACAGATCTGATCTTGGTCAAGTAGTGAAGCTGACTATCGGGTTTTTAGGCTGATCACAGAAAACGTAAGTCTGCATCTCCTGTAGTGTGTCACACTACTTCTCTGCTTTTGGTGCCTACAGAGGTCAATGAATGCACCCTCCTGGGTCGAGTGCTTCCTCCTGGCCCCTAGTCAATAGGTGCTGCATGTTTGCCCAGTCCTTCCTTTCAAAGCATGAAACGCTCCCCCTGCGAGCTGTCACTACATCGTAGGTGACACGGAAAGACAGGAGCACCTCCTCTGGCTCCCACTGTCTGGTGATAAGGAGGGTGATTGAACAGCACCCCAAGGAAGGGCGGCTGGAGAGGACAAACCCTGCAGTTGAGAGCCTCATCCTTAACTCTTTGCACCTTGGCACACTTGCTATGCGAGCTCAGGCACTCAGGACAATTAATTAAATTAACAAAAGGTGTAAATTAAAAGTGTCTGTGAACTGTATTGAAACTCAATTTGCATGTTCTTATTCACAACAGAACTGGCTGCAATTTGATTTAAATTAATTCACTTTCAGAATAAAATAACATTGAATAGAATAAAAGCAGCTTTAATTTTGAATGGATGTCTACATAGAATTGTTTGTGGTTTAACTAATCCACTCTAAATATTAACTCTGTTGATTTTCCTGGGCATTTCCATCTAGGCTAGTTTGCTTTGTGGCTCTATTTTAGGCTCCTGTCATTAAATTGAAATAGTAATTGCCCGCTAAAGTTTAAAGTCATTGTGTGAAGCATCTTGGTAATGACAGCATTTTGCCTGATACTCAGCATATATGTCCTGCAGAAGCCAGCTCTTGATTTTCTATATATGTGCAAAATTCTTGCCTGGTAATGTTTTACAACGACTGTACCCAGCTGTACATGACCAGGGGAGACATGCAGCAGTGGAGAATTAGGGCATCGTTGTGGATTTTAGATTTCCACTGAACATCTCCTTGGATTTGGCTCTCTGTTTTCTTCAAAGACTATGGGCCAAGATTTAAGAACTCTCTAACTTCAGTCGTCTTAATGAACAGTTTCAATGGTGTTAAAGGGAACTAGGGCACTTCCTTTACTAGTGGAAATCAGGCCACTTAATTCCCTCACAAAAATATACAGAACCTAATCTCACAGTTTTTTGCACAGCATGAATTATGAACTTTAATCTGTTTTAGGAGTAGTGCTATTAAAATCCATAGATCTGTATCAAGAATAAAACTATCCTATTATAATGGAAATAGAGTACTTGTAAAAATGAGCACATAATCACAGCTTCCTCACTGAAACTCATTTCTGTTGAAATAAATTTTCACAGTGGTAAAGCATGGTTTAATTCACTAGTAACTGTGGCAAGTCTAGATAAACACATCCTGTGTCAGAAATGGGGACCTTCTTGAATTTTTGTAATAAAATCTTGGTGGATTTTGAACTAAAGGAATTCTATATTTTTTCTTTCTTTTTTTTTTTTTCAGTTCCTTCTTTGTTGTCAGCTTTTTACAGCATTTTCCTTTATTTCTTTTGTGTTTTTCACACTAAATGGACCCTTTTTTGTGCTTTTTGGATGCCAAAAACTGGAGAATTGTCATTATTTGAGTTTTCTTGTTGATTGCTCCTTTAAGATAAAAAAACCCCTTGATTTCCAGGGAGTTAGGAAGGAACCAATTTTAAGGGAGTGCTGAGGTTTTAGCCAAGATTTATTTATGAAAGAAAGTAGTCTATCATTTCCAGGCTTCAAACCTAGCTGTTATAACAAAGCACTTCACCTAATGCTCTAAAAATACTCCTTTATATAGACTGTGCATGTGATAGAAATAAACAACCCCAGATATTCTGGATACATCCATGGTTTTTTAGCAAACTTCCTCAGTAACAGTAGTCCTTACTGGCACTTGGAAGGGACTTTGAAACTACAGATCCTACAAAGCTAGGTAAATAAAAGGACACGCTAAACATCTGCTTGTCAGTAGAAGTTATCATCTCTGGAAATAAAAAATTGTTAATGAAAACATCTTCCAAGTCTCTGAAATAAAACATGTAGGGTCAACATGAATACTCAACTGGTGAAATTTGTACACAAATTAAACAGCTATAAATTCCATCAAGAGCCAGGGTCTTACACCACAGAAGAGTTTGGATCAGGATTTTCTGCCAAAGAGAAACTGTTTTTCCCTTGAACTGGAAGTCTTACATACTGCCATGAATGTATGTCCATGTAGAGAACAGTTCATCTAAACTACAGGAAGTTCCCTTTTGTCAACCGCTGCCCAAGGGAGAGAAGTTGTCTCTGTTCCATTCTGATCAGGCTTGTGTCTTACTACTGCCTGTGCTCAAACAAGTATTTTTGTGATTCTTTAGTTAATATTGTGTTTGATCCTGCTGAGCCTAATCAGGAAAACCTGTGTTGACTGGATATGACTTTTGCTTCAAGAAGGAAATTGAAAAGCTCTCTCTGCAGGAACTGGGCCTAATTCCAATTTTCTTCTTACTTCTAAAAGAAAACAATTTTGTGAAGGTAATTTTGATTTATGGTGATAAACTTTTTTCTCTCCTTCAAAATTATATTATTTTGGTAGTATTTTATTTTAACATCTTCTAAGGAATTTTACTTTGTGTATATTTTTTGTTACTCATGGTTGAAAATAAACACATCATATTACAGTAAAGATAGATCAGACTTTGAGAGGAAAGCTCTGCAGCTCTGAAGATGTGTCAGACTGATTGTCAGTGACTTAACAATGTTCACTGTTCTTTCTGGTAAAAGAGATGAAAAATTCTGTGCAGACTGAAGGCTTTCCAAAATGCTAAATGTTTTCCTTTGCTTGGTAGGTTGTTTTCTTGTGTTTCCTTTTTTATGGCCGATGTTAACCAAAGCGCGCTTAGAATTACTGCGAGAGCAGTTTGCTTTTGGTGCTTGCCAGTTCTGTGTGCGTGCTGGTGCTCACCTTTGCAAGGAGTAGAGGTGCCATTTTCAGACCCATGCTATTCCTTTTTCAAGCTCCATCGCAGGGCCTGAGGTGGCTGGCAGCACTTCCTCAGCCTTCAGCCTGGGAATCTCCTTCCCTGGATATATTCAAAAGCTGTCTGGACACAATCCTAAGTAGTGTGCCCTAGGGGACCCTGCCTGTGCCAGGGGGTTGGAATAGATGACATGCAGTGGTCCCTTCTGACCTTATCCTTTCTGTGGTTTTTTAACCCTTCTGAAATTTACAGCACATGGACACTCCCCCTGCCAAAACACCATGAGGTGCCCAAGTGTTATCCTGGTGTAAAGGATAAACCACACACTGCTATTTCATGTTTCCTCCATCCAGCCCCCAGCTTAGCCACTCTTGTATTGTTTTTGACCATGAAACACTTTTTTAGCTGAAGATTTTAGTTTCATTTTCTGAGCCAAATCTCAGGTCTCTGAAACCTTCTCTTCTTTGGGGCTGTTGCTCCTACTTGGAAAGCTGCCCTGGCCTTCTGCAAGTGTTTCTCCTTAGCTTTCTTTCTGACTGTTGCTTTATTTTCTACTGTTCTTCATGAGATATTCTCCCTTCCTTTTTGCCAGCTCCTTCGCTGGGAGCAGCCTGATGATGTCTTATGGACTGCAGCTCACAGAACTTTCTAGCAATGGCTTCCCAGTCACAGAATGGCTTTTACATGATGTTTCTTTTGACAGACTCTCCTTCTTCATATGTCCTTCTCCCATCTTTGTCCTTCGCACAGCCAACATTGAACTTCTTCCTTCTTGAAGCTCTTGCCTTCTCTGCTTCCTTGAACAAGGCTGAGGATGTCAGTTCTTTCAGTCTTGGAGTGAAAGGCTTATAATGCTGGTGCCTTCTTTGCCCTCTTGTTTGCTTAGATGTGAAAGTTGTCTCCAAGTGCAGCTATCAGATCTTCCCACAAAAGCAGAGGATAATCTGACTTTTCTGCTAGGCAGACTAAACTTTGTTCAGGCTCCTGCCTGGCTTCCCAAGCACATCTCCTTTCTGTGTTTCTGGGCTTTTAGAAAAGCTGTTCAGTTCATCCTCCTGGTTAATAGTTCTGGCCACATTGCTCCTATCACTCCCTCTGGACCACTGTTTCCTTCTCTGCCTGAAATATCCCACCATCACCATCTTCACCCTTCCCCAGCCCTCCCTCATCCCTGCCTTTTCTCTTACCATATTCTCTCCTCCCTTCTTCTGGTAGTGTGCTCTACCCAGACTTATCTGCCTTCCCCATTTCATGTGTGTAGGGTCTCTGAAGGTCTTTGATGGATTTCCCAGACACTCTCAGGGTTAGCAGTGGCTGTGCAGGGCTCACAGCATGAGGGCTGTGGTGGTTGTCTGTGACATCAAATTCACCATACTGATTTTCCAGGCTCCAGCAGGTGCTTCCCAGTGCAGAGCAGCTCCAGTGTTTTCCAAGTTATATTACAATAGCACTGCTAGTTTATCTCCTGTATTACCTTTAAATTGTCTCTGGGCCTAAGCATAGGTGCTGTAAACCCAGAGTGCCCCCAGCATTACTCGGTATGTCCATGTCCCTAAGATGTCAAAACATTCCCCTCAGCCTTGGAGCTCCTGCTGTCTGGAAGCCCCACACTGAGGTACTTGAGCATGCATGAAGTTTTTCTTGTGAGGTGACATGTCAGAGCAGTGGCATTTAAATTCCATCACCCATCCATCTCTGTGGGAGATTTGGGTTCCTGCAATCGAGGGGATTTTTGTTCCCTGATAGGGGAATTCCAAGCTGGCATAGCAGCCCACTGGCTCTGTCAGGGAAGAGAGAGGTGAGAGGGATGAGCTACAGAAACCTCCCTGCTGCTGCCCTTCCTCAGATGCCAGAGGGGACAAACCTTCCTGCTGTGAGAGGGAGTCTGACAGTAAGGAGAACAAGGAAAAGTATTCCTGCTGGTATTGAGTAAGGAGAGGGAATTGTCATGCAGAGCAACTGCCCTGCTGGAGGCAGCTACCAAGCACCTGCCTATTTGAATTTGGTTAGTACCCACACAATGGGTGTGTGTCACTTGTGTCGCTTGTATGCTCTGCTTCTGAAACCAGGTACCCTGCAGAGCTCAGGGGCTCAGAGCACAGTTTCATACAGAGTGAGATTTTTGCTGTGGTTACAGAAAGGCCAGAGTCCTAGTGCTCTGTAAGTCCATGGAATCATCTGAAATCCATCATGTGTGATATTAAAAAAACAGCCTCTCATTTGTTTCATACCGTAAAACATAACATAGCACAAGTAATACATATTTAGATTTCCGGGACTAGTCTTTCATGCAGAGTTTCTCCAGGAATTTTAACTTTCTTTTAATTAAAATAATCTCAGATAAAAGCACTGCAGTAAGGAGAGAAAGACAGCTAACAGACCAGCTATAAAGAGGAGGTGCCAGCAATACATTACAGTCTAGAGAGGAGTGTCTGAGGGAATTGTTGTTTAGTCCATTGATTTCTTCTGTATTGATCTTAAATGGGAGGTAAGGAGACTAGACTGATGCTAAATAGAGCAAATAAATTTATTTAAAATTTAGAAGGTCTGGCAACAGCAGAGAGGGCATCAGCATGAGAGAAAGCAACCTGGGGAACTCAGGAAACACAGCCTAGGGTGAATCATGAGAAACAGGGGTGCATTGCAGTGAACAGGGGGGCACAGAGTACTTTTAGCATAGCAAGTCTATAAAGTGGCCACTGTAGCTCAGCTGGTGAAATGGCTATGCACTTGTGGAGCAGGCCTGCATAGGGGAATAAATCCTCCTGGCACAGCCAGATGCTGTCATGTCAGAGACAGAGACAGGCCATTTAGCTCACGCAGAAGGCTCAGGAAGAAAGGGGATGGCACTGGTTGTGTGTTTCATGCTGTCCTTGCCTTCTTGTTCAAGTCACGGTTTTTCAATTCAGAACATGCCTTGTGCAGGGATCAGAGTCAATACAGGAAATATTTAGAGGGATGATAACTCTATGTAGAAAGACAACAGAATTTCATTGCAAGGGTCAGGGGTAGTACAAAGTACACATGTCCACAACACACCTTTGTCCACACAGCCGTTTCTCACCTTCCCCTTCCCTGTGGGCATAGATAGCATTTGCTTTCTTATCACACCCCTCTCCTTTTCCATATGTGCCTGCACGGGTTAAGACTCTTTAGTTGGGAAAAATTAAAGCCATTAAAGCCCTTCAAAAAAAATGGGAGAACCTGTTGAGTTAATTTTCAGTGTAGCTAGTTTTTCAGTCTTGGGTTAGCTGGACTTGTGATGTTTTGCTGGGGTTTCATGGTTGCTGGCAAAGTGACTAGGCATGTATTTCACAGAGTCATCTAAGGAAGAAAAGAAAGCATCCTAACAGAACACATTCCAGCTGATGACTAACTTTTAAAAATACGGTTTGATACTTGCTCATAGAACTGTACACCACACACAGAATTGCAATGGATGAGAAAATGCACCACTGACATCTCTTTTCCTACCTCAATAAGTGTGTTGTTCAGTAAAGACATGTTCAAATACCTCTTGTGAGAGATACTATGAGCCTTAGAGCATAGGGCACGATAAACCTTGTTCTGAAATAATGGTGTAACTGATCTGCTGGTATTTTATATTTCAGTAGGTTTGAATAGACCACACAATGCCTTATACAAAGACCTCTGGTATTTTGGTAATAGGAACATTTTCATTGATTTCTATATTAGCCCCATCACATAGCCTAGTTATTAATCACTTCATCAGCCATTAATTAACTGAATAACTAGTGCTTTAAAATCTGCATCTTGTTAATATACAGTAAGTCATCTTCTCAGTATGGTAGCAATTCATGTTGAACTATTTCCCTTGTACTTTTTAACAGATTGAGTACTCTTCCTAGACTCAAAATATCCAGACTTAGTGGCTCCCACATAAAAATTAAAATTGTTCAAATGGCAATACTGCAAAACTCCAGTTCAAAGGGTGAAAATTTTGCAAAGCGTTCCAGTAATAATAAATGTAAATTTTGCTGTGACCACTTGGTGTCATCTAGTCAGAGCTAGTTAGTTTCTTTTTCTAGACTTGGTTTTAGTGTTAAAAAAAATCACATTTAATCTTGATTATCTGAGACCCAGAGGACCGATACCAGTTCTTATTCTCTCCAGGTGAGCTCCTCAGAGACAGCATTGCAGTGTCACCAGAAGACTACCAGCCTTAACAACCGTATTCCCTCTTAGAAAGCCTGCTTTGGGGGCAGACCGAGGCACATGACTGAGATTTTTGCTCTGATTGCAAAGATATTTTACTGCCAGTGCAGCTGGAGAGCAGACAGGTGAGTACATACTGCTGAGATGAAACACAAGGGTCCAGCGTCCAGTAGACAGCACTATTAGGTGGTGCAGGTGCAGCCTTCAGGAGTTCCCATGAAAATCTGGTGTCAGCTCAGGACAGCTCTTCATTCACCCTGCAGCTTAAACCCTCTATCTGTTTGCCAGTGTGCTAGCGACAGGAAAACACTCAGCCCTCGAATGAGACAAACAACCCCAGGTCTCTGGGGAGAAGCACATGTTTCAGTAATTCTGTGTGAGGTGGAACACTTGGAATAATTTTGTTTTTCTTTGTAAGGAGCCTTCTCTGTTCTGCTCTCCAGTTGGGTGATCCTGCATTGAGTTACACCCAGCCAATGTGTAATTGCTTGGAACTGGATCCAAGGCTTGGAAAATCTTTTTGTGTTTAAATCTGTACCTAATCAAATATCTATGCACTCTGTGAGGAGCAAGAATGTAGAGCAGAGAGGGGGAATATTTTGTATTGACAGAAAAGAAAGGCAATGTTTTGGTTTGGTTGCTTTGCAGCCACTTAAATTCAGTTTACCAGGAGACTTGGTTAGAGAGAGGATGATTCTGAAAGGATTTTAATTGTTTCATATATCACAGTTTGCTGTGCTTTAAATATTTATGTCAATTACCTTTGCTGCTGACAGACTAAGGAATCCAATTGTGTCTGGTGCTGCTTACCACAGCATTTTAATATGGAGAGTATAATGGGACTGGGAAAAAATCAGAGGTAAAATTAAGTGCAATTAGTAACACGCAACAAATGACCAGTTGGTTACTTATAAAAAAGAAAATGGTCACACCTTGTCAGCACTGTGACAATCCAGTAATTCAAAGATCAGAACATTGCAGATTGACGTTGACAAACTGGAGGGAATTCACGTAAAATAACTCAACCCACTGTTGGGCTTTAAGGACTGATTCATGGGAAAGATTAGGAGAGCTAGATAAAGCCTAGATACTAATGTCTAGATACTTTCATAACAGTAATGAATGTGATATACAGCGCTGCATGTTGAAGGGCTTAGTGGGAGCTGAGGGATCCAGTAACCACTTACAAAGTTGTAGCCTGTAAGCGTGAAGAAAGGAAAGAAGTGGGTAAGGATTGCTGAAGGAGCACAAGTGCTCAGATGAAAAGGAGGAAAGCTCATGCCAAACACTAGGAAGTATTACCTCCTGTGAGAACTGTTAGGCTGTGGTCAGAAGTTATACAAAACCCCTTAGCTGAGTCATTTAAACTGAACTGTAAAAAACACTCTAGAAAATATGCTGTATTGGCAGAGAACAAGCCCAGGTCAGGAACAACCAGCCTACTCCCTGGTTTCCTTTTTCCCAAGGGCCCTTTACTGCTGGTGCGGTAGATATTAATTGACTTAGCCAGAAGCAGAACAGGGACGGCTGGAGGCAAAGAGGGAGAATTCAGCACATGAGATTTGTGCATCGTGGGAGCTCAGCATGGCCACTCTTACGTACACGCGGTAGCCCCATGGCCATGGCACGTCACAACACTGACTGGCAGGAGCCCCATGTGCCTTGTCCCACAATGAGCTGTTTATCAGCTCAGATCTAATCTTCCCTGTATGGCTGATCAAAGGGGTCTGAATCAAGAGGAACCACCAGGAGACATAATGGGGCAAGCTGGGGAGTCTGCAACAGCTGCTGTTGCGTCCATGTTAATGGCTGGTTGTGCCCCTGGAAGGGGAGTGAGATGCAGGAGGCTTGCAAAGACACGTCACCTTGCCACACTGATGTGTTTTCACCCCTTTCTACTACCACCACCACAGGTTTCCCACATTTTTAGTTAAGAAGAAAAACAGTTGAACGTGTCCCTCTGTACATTTTATGTTTCCTTCCTTTTTCTGTATTGATAAGGCAGGAGTTACAGGGTTTTAGGGGGAAGCTCTATGGCAATTGCAAGCAGTCTGGAAAAAAGAATTGCCCTCTTGGGAGCCTCAGAAGAAAGCTACAAAGTGAAAAATATTGTTCTCTGCTGCATGGAAAATGCTGGATGAACTTACTCATCCTGCTGAGGTCACCATGAAAGCTTGGTGGTGACCAGCTGCACCCATCATGCGCATTTAGTTATTTATTTCTCCAGGAGACTTCTTTCCATGGCCAGCACTATGTTCACCTGGTTAAAATTAATTTAAAACACAGTTTTTAGCATCAACACTGTCTTTATTGTTAGGGAATATTTGTGATTTTATGAAGTCTCAATTCTCAGTCTGTATTTGTTGGAAAGTCCTGTTTTTAATTTCATTTATGAAGGCCACCTCAGAGTACAGTGTGAAGGTGATCAGCAGGGAACCCCATTTCTGTATAGCACCTATAACTCCATCATAACAAAATGACCCCAAAGACACAAAGAGTTCAGCACATGAAGGATTTTAATGTGCTTTTTATTTACAGTACGCCTACAAACTGCAGAAAGGTTTTCTCTGGTGAAAAATGTTATTTGTATGACACAGCTGGGCACGGGTTCGCCTAAGGAATGGATTCACAATGGGACACTGAAGTTTTGACTCTCAGCATTGGCTGGCAAAGCCCATGTCTTTGAGTTGGGCTCCCAAGGACCTGCAGGCGTGTTATGGGGAGAGCACAGTGCCTCTGAACAGCAGTCACACTCTGGGATGTGTAGTGTCATGTGCAGTGGATGTAAATGTTTCTTAGCAGGCTAGTAGGACACACCATGGGTATATCCAAGCTCCAGGCCTTTCTGGATCTCTGGTGCTGATGCTAGGCTGCTGTGGGACACATACTGAAGCTCTCCCCTCAAGGTCGACCCCAAAGCATCCCATGCTCAAAGTTTTCAACAACACAACCAGCCTGGTCTGGAGAGAGGTCTGAGGAGAGACTGGGCTTTCCCTGGAAAGAGATGAGGGAGAAGAAAAGTACAAATAAGAGGCAGAAAGCTGGGGGAGAGCCCAGCCTGCTCCTCCTGCTCAGGGGTGGATGTCTGGTGTAAGGAGCAAGGACCCCAGCAGCAGGTGCTGGTCGTGCAAGGCAAAGAAGCAAACCCAGTTTCTCAGGCCCATGCCGCCAGCAGAGCAGATCACAGGGCTGCCATCCTCTGCAGGCCATGGCCCTCCTCAGCTGCTTGCAACCGGTCCCAGCCCTGTGCTACAGCCAGTCCTTTGGAAAAGAGCCAGGCTTATCTCTTTCTCTACAATTCTACTTAGAGATGAAGTGCTTGTTCCTTCCATGCTTCAAAATTGATGGATGTGGGAGAGGATATTCACTTTCACTTCCAGTGAAGTCATGGCCTTTTGGGATGACCATAAAAATAAAAATGAGCAGACCTGCTCTTTGCATGGACAGCACTCTGGACGAGACCTGCTGCCAGCCTGGCATGGAAGAGGAGGAAAGTTTCATGCCTTAGTGACACGCGACCTTGAGCCCAACCAGCACAATCCTTCCTCTCTAAGTATTTAGAAAGTGATATTGATAACTCTTTATTAGAGTACTTAATACTCCTCAAGTGTTTAAATTTTAGGGATTTTTGACCTAGGGATCTCTTTTCTTGTGATGTATTGCAGCAGGGGAGACCAGACTCAGCCAGAGACTTTTTGCACATGTGAATGTGCGAGTTATGAAATGGTGGGATGTTCTGCATCCCAGCAAAGGCTCTGGCAGAGCCTTTGGCTGAGTGTGTTAAATTCTCACTGAAATGTAAAGGACAATCCCTTTTCTCTCTGTCAGGCTTACAAGCTGGGTAGCAAAAAGTGGACCCAGAAACTTTTAAACTTTAACAGGGTCTGTGGACTGTTAATTTGATAATGTATTTTTAGCAGAATATGGTAGGTATCCTGTTCAGGGAGAAAAATGCAATAAAACTTCAGTGAATAAATACAAGTTTTTGCTTTCAACACTCTCCTCCTGGACTCCTGCTGTCAAGTGGCTGCAGAATTCAAAGAGATTATTTTGGCAGTTCCAAAAATCTGTCATACAGATCTGAGTTTTTTCCTTGTGTTTGTCAATGTGTGACTAAGCACAAGTATTACAGGAAACATGGAAATGTTTCGGCTTTAAAGAATGGCTGTGGAAAAAGACCTCCTACTGATTAACAACTGTTGTTTAATAAAATAATTTTCGGATTTCCAAATTGCTGATTGTTCCAGTGAGGGTTACATTCTGACCAGAAGGGATCCCACCAGTCCCATGTCATCAGCCTGTGTGCACTGAGAAGAGGCTTTTCTGCAACCATTTCCTGCTTCAAAACAATGGAGCATGAGAGATGCCCATCTTTGCTCCCTGAACTGCTTAGCCCAGTCCCTAGGGTGGCATCAAAACCATGGGAGAACGAGCTAGGAGAGGAGCTGGAGTGTGAGGATGTGTCTTTGTTTCAGAGATGCCACTGGATGAAAGCCCAGCTAGGATGGGAACAGAGAAGATTTCGCAGGCTTGCTGGGGCATTGAGGGTCAGTGTGGGTGTATCAGGAGCTGGCTGGAAGGAGAGCAGAGGGGGCCAGGGACCCACAAGAAGTTCACCAGCAGCTTCCCTATTCTGCATTTCTCCCTCCATAGCAGGGACCAAGCCCAGCTGCTCTTATGCTGTCCTCTGCAGGGCTGGTACTAAGGGCCCGCTGCACACACCCCAAAGTCCTGGGTGGTGCTGGGGGTGTTTTGCTGTAACTGTGCTCATTCAGGTACTCACACACAGAGAAACTTTTATCTCTGTTACATTTTGTGGCTGTTCTTGCTTTGCTGTGAGGCTTTGATCTAGTTTGTCTGTCTTGTGAAGTGGCAGAGTGCTGCTGCATGGCCTTTCACAGGTGATGTGGGCAGTGCTGCAGCTGAGCTCTGCCTTGAACCAGGGCCTCATTCAGAGTGTCATTCAGGTCTGACACATTCCTAGCCATACATGTTCCCTCTGCCAGTTTCTTTATGGACACAATACTTCAGCTCCATGCAGCTGGATATTCTTAGTCTAAACGTGGCTGAAGGCAGAAAATTAATGTCACTGCCCATTTTTAATGTTGGTTTGTTTGTTTTGGTTTTTTTTATAGGCAGCCACCAGATGTGAGCAAGGGTTGCTTATTGACATTAATCATTACCCTGTTGATAGCCCTGGGCAGGCTGCTTTAATTGACCAGAACTGAATCCAGTAATCATATCATGGAAAATATACATCACATTTATTTCAGTAGCACATCTGAATTACAGTAATATGAGTTCATGGCGAAATTCTCAGTGACTACATTAGAAGCAGGAGCAGAGCCATTGTCTGTTAGCACAGATTTAACTGAGCTGTGTCCCACAATCTGCTGTGCTTAGGCAGGACAGTGAGGCTATGTCCAAAAAGTCATAAAATTACCCTCCAGGATCCTGCAGACCAAGCCCTATTCAGACAAATAAAGAGAAGTCCGTACATGGTGGTTGTAGAATTGTGTCTTTCATTGTTTTCTTTGAGTATAGCCCTTCAACAGAAGGGATGGTCACTGTCTCTTCAAACAGCAGAAATGCTCTAGTAAGAATACATAAAAGAGACCATCCAAAAAAATAGCAATGACAGAAGCCTTTCCTTTTACCCTATTACCTACAGAAAATTATAGCTGAAAAAACAGCTGAGAAAGTAAAGCAATGGAAAAAAATCTGAGACTTAATTTGATCACTTTATGCCTGGGAAAAAATCCCAAGAACTTAATCAACAAACAATATTGGTATATTGACTAATGTGTTAATGAATTCAATTTTTGTTAAATATATCAACATGTTAGATATTACATGGAAAAGAAACAAGGATGAATAGCTGGCCAGAGTAGTCAATTGAGCCTATTTTTTCCATGGTCAACGCAAGGTCTGTGACCTTTGTTCAACAGAATGGTTGAGAGATGAGGTTTGGGACTGTGTTAAGTTACCATGAATGGCAGAATCCATGCAGAGCAGATGTGATTAGTTGCCTAAACTTGACTGTGGATGTATTCCTGCGAACCTTTGCTCATCCTGTTCCATGCAGCAACATTCTAATAGCTAAATATTTACTACAATTAATTTAAAATGTGGATGAAGGTGCTGATTTGTAAAAATTGATAGCTTGAGGATGAGCAGAGCCCTTGGGTGTGAGTGTGAATATGTTATACTTGCCTCACTTTGTGCATTAACTATATGTATTTGTAGTTTTTAAGGTGGTTTGTTGACATTAAAGCTCCAAATAGCCAAAATGTCTCTTTTGAAATGGTAGAATTATAAACCAGTAGGACTGTGTACAGCGTGCAAATTAAGTTACCCTTAAGTGTAACTCTTGTTCAAAGTTTTTGTATAAAACTACGACCTTATTTTACATGGAAAAATAAAATACCAAAGGCTTTGCAGTGAGCGTTCTACAGTTGTTCCAGACATTGAAGTAGTTTATTAATATAGTTTTTAAAGTAATGCAGATGTAATTTCTAATGTAATTTTAGGTAGCACCCACCCCCTTAAACTTTACTATCTCTGAGAAAGGAGACAGACTACACTGAGAAGCAGAGGATATACATGTGTCGCTGTTGCACCGAGAATGGCGAGAAACTACACAATCTGAGATCAGGAAGAAAGTGGTTATTTAATTAATTATAATTGGGTTTATATAACTTGGTTCCCAAAGATGACAGGAGGTCATCGGTTCTTTGACCAGCCACCCCCTGTCCTATTGGCCAAAGAGCACAACACCTACTTCAAAATATTATTTCACTGTGTACAATAACAACTCTGAAAAACAGACCCCAGGTGCACAGATAAAGAACCAGTTTACAAAAACCCGCAGCAGTGTTTTTCATAGCTTTCATGAGAAACACAGAGCTCTCACAGAATGCTGCAGAAAGCTGAAAAATTTCTCTGCCAAAGCTTTTCAGCGTCTACACACATGCAGTAAGAGGTACAACGTGCACATGTACAATGTACCCGTGTGCATGTACTGAAAGGTAAATAGTCCTTAATAAGATAATTGTCTCCTCTCTTGCAGAAAATGGGTGTTTTAATCATCAGGAGACACCTGCAAGAGCTTCAGAAGGGAAATTGGTGAGGATGTTGGTTAGATGGAACAGAATATTCTGCCCATACTAGGCCAGGGAGGTTTGAAGAAGAGGTAGAACTGAGGTAGAATTAGTTTATTTTTCTTTATTTTTTTCTTTATTTATTCTTTTATTTATTCTGAGACCTGAATTGGCTTATTTTTCTTTATATTGAAGTGTGTTTGTACAAAATACTTTGATTATAGCCTATTTAGTAGGAATGACAGACTCTTCATAGCAATGAGTAAACTTCTGGAGACAAATTGATGTTTGTAACTGCCTTACCTTCAGGAGGAGATGCATTTTTTTGGGTTCTTCAAATTTCTCAATTTCTTTGATGTTTTCATCTTTCTTTTAAGCAATCATGATAATGCATAAAAATTAGACACTACCCAGAATTTAACCTTTTTATTTCAGTCCCCTAGTAATAGAAATATTGCAGTGTGTAAGACAAAACAATTCTAAGAAGATACAAATTTAATTGACTGCTACCTCTTATCAAGCTGTCTACTAATTCAGATTTTGGAATTCATGCAGATTTTAATGCAGAACCTCAGTTTTCACACTTCTTTGGAAGTAGCCAGAGAGGAATGATAATAATGATTTAAATTATTATCTAACTTGATCTATATGGAATCTCATTGGAAAATCTCGCTGTGTGTAGTTTAGATGCATTCTTGAGTGATTTGTTGTCTTAGGGCCTCTCAGCCCAGGCTGAATGTTCTAGGGGATCGTGTGATTTCCTTGTTGCAAACCTTGAATAATGAAATCAGGACAATAGTAAAGCTGGAACCCATCTTTCCATGGCTTTGTCCTCAACTCTCTTCTCTGTATAAACTTGTACTTTAAAGTACTGGTGAGAAAATTCACAGTTCTGCTGCCTTCCCTGCATTCTATAAAGGACTTTAAGGTTGGTAAGTTATGTGTTCAGTGGAAATATTGAAAGAATTAAGTGATCAAGACTGAATTTAATTTTCTTGTACTTCCAGAAAGGATTGAATTACATTGATGATGGGTTCATGTTTGAATTTTTCTTTGCAGAGTTGTAGGGACAACATGTGAAGGACTTTTTATTAATGAAATGCTCACCAAACTGGCTGGGTTTCCAGCTTTTCCTCTGTTAGTCGTCATTAAACGCACAGTCTGGTTAAAATTCAGCTCTTTCCATTTAGCTGTTTGGCCCCATGTTGACTGTTTTTCTGAGTCGGAACTTTTACTAGGAAAAAAAGAAGATCCTGAGGAATGTGATGCTACTCTATGGAGGACAAATCTTCTATTTCTACCCTGACATTAAACTCTGAAAGGTGAACAAAGAGAGAGACATGTCTAGAAATGCACAAAGAAGCTGAGCTAATTAAGAGAGCTCCCACTGCCTCCCTTCATGAAAGCTGCTATGCTTTTGAAACCCTGGAGATGGTTTCACTGTGGATTTGTGAGGTTAGGAATACAGCTGGGATGCTGACACTGTGGGCTGGGTGGTATGTATAGAATGTGTTTGATCAGTTTCCCTGGTTGTATTAGAAAGAGATGGCATAAAACAAATGGGGTGGAAATAGGCAGAAAGGATGAGGAGCTCCCTCTGGGATAGGTCTGAACTGATTTAGATTGTGGGAATTTTGTCTCTGTGTATGTGTGTGTGTATCAAATATATTTTTTCCTGGAGATTTCAGTGACAATTTTTTTTCTCCTAATCTTTATCAATGTTACAGAAAACATTTGAGCCTTCAGAAACGTTAGGTTCAAATCTTGCAGTTCATTCCTGCAGATGTTTGCATGGCATGCTACAGCCCTGCTTTCTGTATACTGACATGCAAATGGCTTGTCAGTCTCATCTTGCACCATTACTATGATTGGTTTGGTTTCTGTCACTTTCAGGTATTCAACACAGTAAAAATACTTCTCTTGTCTGAAACATCATTGTTGAGGGTGTACTTGAACAATGCTATCTCTGGGATAAATATATGTGATTGTGGCATTTTGGATAAACAGAACCTGGGTGTTGCAGGTTTACAAGCCACTGAGGATCAATAATGAATCTTCAGCGCACCCCATTAAATCCACCAACATTAAGGCTACCCAGCAGATCACAGCACACTGGTGAGGAGATTCATATGGCAGTCAGTCCTTTTGGTCATATTCACAGGCAACAGCTCCTTTACTCTTATTCTTCAATAAGAAGAATATAGTCAAGACCTTTACACTGCCTTGAAATGCATCAAAATTCCTCGTGTCTCCTCTTCCATGGTGAGCCTAACTCTGATCATCTGATTCCTGTATCAGCAAGGAAGGATTTCCTCACTTGACAGGACCGTGGATAAACTTGGCAGAAAGTGAAGAGCATTAACAATAACAGATGTTGTAATGTTTTACTGTGTTTACAATACCCCCGTATGCTCCATGTATCATTTAAAATTATATTGAAGTGATTGATTTTTATTTAATTACTACGAGATAAAACATTTTGAGAACAGCTCAAGGGTTTTGGAAAATTAAATAAAGAATTCAGAATCTGTCTGAAAAATTCTGTGTTTGGACCTGACTCCACCCATTAAAAACTGGTCCTCAGTTAAATGGGAAAATACAATTTTGCTTTAGTTTTCTTTCTTTTCTATTGCAAACATGAGAGCTGTACTGAAATTCTATTGGGAAAGCAATACCAATAAAACATCAGAATTAAAAGGGGAAAAAATTTGAAGTTTGCTTGAAAATTTTACGCAATCATATATGACTTCATAATCTTTAAATCTATCTATCTATCTATCTATCTATCTATCTATCTATCTATCTTCCTTTTGGCTTTTATTCAGCAAGCTGCTTAAGCCCATGGTTCCCTTTAAGCAGGCAGCAGGTTAGAATCCTTGTTGAACTGGGGCAGGCACAGTTACATGTTAGTTCAGCTCAGAATGATAAATATTTGCTCATATTAGTGCTATGCAAAACCTGATTTTTAACCTCATGAAAACTCTGTGATGTGAGCAAAGGACTTGGAGTCTTGCACAAGCCTCTTGAGGAGAAGTTCCCCATGCAGAGGTCGCATGAAGGGCACCTTTATTCAGAAGCAGTCATGGATTTGTGGATCTGTGATGATTCATTGAGCAATTTCTAGTGATCCTGGAGGCCTGAGTTTCCTGAGGCAGCAGAAGGACTACTAAGACTTTTGATGAAGGAAATGGACTAACTTTGCTTTTTCTGCCAACCAGGGGACACTGCAATCTCCCTTAGGGTGTCAGCAGAGGGTCTAGAAGTCAACCTTTGAGTCTAAGTTCCTTCCTGCTTTCCCACATGAGGCTTTGCAGGACATGAGTGATGGGGCACTAGGGCAAGGCATATCCACAACAAGCAAATGTTGCTTGAGTTTGCAGTTTTCATGAAGAGAATCAACTAATTTCATTTGAGCTGTAAAACTTTGGTTGTAGAAGACAAAAAATCCTCCACAGCCCTAAGCCAAAATTCTGACCAAAATGTAGTGATCGGGAGCACTCTATGGCATTGCTGGTTTTGCGGATTTGGCCCTAGTGAGCCATTCCCTCAAGAGGCAGAGCCTCCCACTGCCTATTCTGGAGTGACTGAGCCTCCCCTGTGTCACCCCTGAGAAGCCTGGGCACTGGCAGCACCATCCCTGCGCTGGGATGGTGTGTGCCGCAGCTACTTGGATGCCACTTTTAGCAAAAGGCCAGGAAATTCAAAATAGTGAGGGATTGAAACCTGTGCTCTGCAGTCCCACCCAGGCAAATACCCTCTTCAAGATGGAGAACCACTCTGTGTACCTTTTTAAGTACACCCTTCCTAGAGGCAGAAGTTTTCTCTTTCCTCTTTAGCAACTGGAAGATTTAAAAATTGCTTTCCTGAAATCAGGCTCTGAGCAGACTCAAAGTACTTGAGCCACACTTTTCACAGGGCAATAAAAGCTGTTCTCATTCTTCAGAATATATCAAAGCCTCTCATTTTTTGTCCTCCCTGTCCTGGACCTGCTCTACCACCATTTCCAAAACTGCTTCTTGCCTACACTGCTGAGAAACCTTGATCTGCCTTTACATTAAAAATACTGAAGTCAGATGAGTACTTAGGAATGTGGAGGCTGTGGAAAATCTGAGTCATAAGCAACTGTATTGTTTTCATGAGACTCTGTCTGACTTTGAAAGAAATACTCTTGACATTTTAGGTGTGGGGTAATTTTAAAAGTTATTTTTACTCTTCACTCTTCACTGCCATTTCTAAGTTAAGTCCTTGTATGTCCCCAAATCGATATGCCAGTTTGTCACCTATAGCTCACTGTTGCCTCCTTTGCAAGTGTCTGGGTGTTCCATATAGGTGATGCCTCAGCCTTGAGGTGCCTTAATCTAAATCTCGACAGCAGCAGCAATGCTGAGGTGAAGCTGTGTTGACAGATTTGGGATCTGTTGTGTTGCTACTCTGAGCTTTGTGGGAATCCAAGACACATTGTGGTATTTTGGAGTAAACATTTCAAAGAGTAGGGACAATTTTTGGTAAACTGTAGGGAGTGTGGGAGAGCAGCTTTGCTGTTAGAATAGGAAGTTGGAAATAAAGGTTTTTGTTTATTCCTGCATGGAGAGGTCACTCAGTGTCTCTGAACTTCCAGTTACCTCCTATAAAAAATATTACAGCTGTTAATGTGAGCCATTGTAGTGCTAAGCACAAAACTGGACAAGCTGAATGGCAGAGCTGGGCTTTGGTTTTTTGGTTTTTGGGTTTTTTTGTTTTGTTGTTGTTTGGGGTTTTTTGTTTGTTTGGTTTTGTTTTTTTTTTTTTGTCTCTAAAGAAGAGAAAAAGGAGAATGAAATGGGTGCAAATTGTAAAGCCTTTTCTCTCCATTTTAAATTGGTGTAATAAAAAAGGACAATATATAACAGCCACATGGAGAAAAACTGAGAGGGAAAGGAATTGTAATGTTAAGAAACAGAGCTCATTAGGTTGGGTGCAGTATGGCATTAATCATAGGATCATAGAATCATTTAGGTTGGAAAAGACCTCTAAGATCTTCGAGTCAAGCCATTTACCCAGCACTGCCAAATCCATCACTAAACCACGTCCCCAAGTGCCATATTTAAATATGGCACGTCTTTTAAATACCTCCGGGGATGGTGACTCAAGCACTTCCCTGGGCAGCCTGTTCCAGTGCATGACAACCCTTTCCATGAAGAAATTTTTCCTAATATCCAGTCTAAACCTCCCCTGCAGGATTAAATCTCCCTCCCTGCGGTAGCTCATTTATAAGTGATTTGAAGATCTCTGCAGCCTGTTACCAGTTCTGTGCCTTGGGATACCTGTTTCCTGTGGCTCCTGTGGTTACCTCTGCTCCTAAAAAGTGCCCAGCTGAGTGCAGCTCCTTTCCCATCACGGTTCTGCAGCTGGGGGCAGAACCAGCCCAGTCGACTTGGCACTTCCCCACAGATCCCTGAGCTAGGAAGATGATGGCCAAGGAAATGTATGCACTCCTGGAACAATTCTGGCCATCTGTTCCTGATTAGCCTCTGTTTTCAAGGGACTGCTAGCTTCAGGAGTGGGTCTGTCTATCCCCCAATTCGGGTGACAAACCCAGCTGTGGGGTTAGAGGGAAGAGAAGGAGGCAGCAGGGTGAAACTGCCTCTCCTGGGCAACCCAGCTGGGTTATATATGCTCCTAACTGCCTCCTGAAGAGATGGGAAGTAGAGGATATAGCTTGTTTCCTGCACACTCAGTGCCTCTGCACAAGAACCTTGGTCAGGTCATTATATTTTCTCTGGACTCCTCTGTTTCTCTGGCAGAGAAGCTGGCATTGTAATGGCACTTGCTGACAGCCAGCTGTCCTACTTGGAAAGCAGCACTTTGCTTCTGCTTCCTGGTTTCCCAGTCTGCCCCAGCCACAGAGAAATCCTGTGGAAAAAAGTTGAATATCTCTGCCCCAGCCACAGAGAAATCCTGTGGAAAAAAAGTTGAATATTGGGCTTGTATCAGAATAAATGTATATGAGGATCTCAAATTAACATTGTGTGGGGAATCATAGTTTTATGCTTCCTAAATTTTAAGTGCCTGACTTTGCACCTTATCAATATTCATAGCATTTTTTCTTCTTTTACCTTTTGTTATGGGAAGCTCTTGGCTGCTGATTAAGTACTGTGAGCAGTCCTGAAGAAACCCGCAGGTTACTGGGAAATATATTAATTTGTTCCAGATCTCACTTTACTTATCATCATTGGTTTTGGAAGCCAATAACTTTAAAGCAGAGTTGCAAATCGTTTCAGCATGTTAAAACCCACAGTGATGTGCAAGTTCATGTGTGTGTGCCATGCCTTAAACAGAGGTGTACATTTTATGTCAAACACTCAAATGACCACTTAAGAACATGAGAATTTATTTAAATTTTGGTTGCTTAGTAAGTGTTTGACTACATTTCCACTATATAATAATGACATCAAGAACTTTGTTAAATTAACCACAAGACCAATATGTATTTCCTGTGGCTTTCTTAGGGGACGACCAGTACCCTAATCCTTCCAAAAGGCAACATGCTGAAATATTGCAGGGACTGAGTGCATGCAGAGCAAGACCGCAGCTGACAAACGACTGTCAGGCGCTAAAGTCCAGTGTAGATCTACGTAATTTAGGATTATTGCTGCTGTTCTGGAATGTAAAATAAATCTAACACCAGTTTGATGTCAGCCCCTTGGGGTGAATTGATCACTAGAGTGTGCAGCTGAGGATGCTCTGCTCATGCTGGGAACTTCATGGCACATCTGTTTTCCTACCTCTCATGTACCTTTGGATTTCAGTACTGAAAACTGCTGCCCCAGGCCTTTCACACAGGCAAACATTGGCTGCCACTTTTTGTATGTGTGTATAAGTAAGTCTGTCTTTGCTTAAAGATTCAGTTAGAAATGACTGCTTCAGTTCCACTGTCTGTTGATGAAAGGTTTCAGTTTCTGGTTGTAGAAATTATATCCTATGACTTAGGTATAAAACAAATAGCATATTCCTCAATAAAGTGTAGCAGCAAATTTCCCGCAAGTGAAAAAAAATTGAAACAATGCGGAACTTAAACATAATTTATGAATAGGAAAAATGGCTGGATTTTTTATGTTGTTGGCTACAAACAATTTGTTTAACTCTGATGCTGAATCAGCCAGGTAGTTACAGTAGTGTCCAAATGGTGTTTGGCTCCAGGATCTTCAAAGACTCTGCTAAAAACAGTGGAGGTCTGGGTGGAGAATGGCATTTCCTCTGGTCTGATCCTCTCCTAACTTGTCTATTCCCTTTGTATGCACCTTCATTACAGTGATCTCAAGGAAGAGCAGTAACTGAATGTCCCTAGAAAAACGCTATTTAAAATTTTTTATTCCTAACAGCCAGGAATACTGTAGACATATAATGACAGTGATGACACCTAGACACACCAATAGCATGTGTGCAGAGTGTGAAAAGGCTAGGTTTTTGTATTGTACCTGCTTCGTATATTGATTGGATCCTCAGAGTTCAATTTTCAGCTGATTCCTTTATGGGTGTACGTCTTTTATCTTGGTAATAATGGCTAGGGCTCAATTAAGTTTTGTGGCGATACTTAAAAAAAAAATCTGAACTGACAAGGCTTCCAACAAGTCATTCCTTCAGGGTACTTAGACACGCGTAACAGTGGTACAGCATCAAGATTTTAGTGAGTTCCTAGCGAACAAAATGGAACAGTCATGCCTTGCACTAAAATATCAGCATTTTGAAAGATGACTTTTCACAGAATCAGAGAATCAGCTAGGTTGGAAAAGACCTTTGAGATCATCGAGTCCAGCCTATGACTTAATACCGCCTTATCAACCAGACCATGGCACCAAGTGCCACATCCAGTCTTTCCTTAAACACCTCCGGGGACGGTGACTCCACCACCTCCCTGGGCAGTCCATTTCAATGCCCAATCTCCCCTTCCATGAAAAAATTCTTCCTAATATCCAACCTAAACCTCCCCTGGTGCAGCTTAAGACTGTATCCTTGTCCTGTCACTCGTTGCCTGGGAGAAGAGACCAACCCCCACCTGGCTACAGCCTCCTTTCAGGCAGTTGTAGGGAGCACTAAGGTCTCTCCTGAACCTCCTTTTCTCCAGGCTAAACACCCCTAGCTCCCTCAACCACTCCTCATAGGAGTTGTATTTCCGACCCTTCACCAGCCTTGTTGCCCTTCTCTGGACATACTCCAGCATCTCTACATCCTTCCTAAATTGGGGGGCCCAGCACTGGACACAGGACTGAAGGTGCAGCCTAAAAAGTGCTGAGTACAGGGGAAGAATCACTTCCCTGGTCCTGCTGGCCACACTGCTCCCGGTACAGGCCAGGATGCCATTGGCCTTCTTGGCCATGTGAGCACACTGCTGGCTCATGTTCAGTCTGCCATCAATCAGCACCCCCAGGCCCCTTTCTGCCTGGCCGCTGGCCAGTCCCTCCATCCCCAGCCTGTAGGGGGGGACGTCAGGGGGTTGTCATGGCCAAAGTGCAGGACCTGGCTCTTGGTCTTGTTGAACCTCATGCCATTGGTCTCGGCCTGTTGATCCAGCCTGGCCAAGTTCCTCTGCAGAGCCTCCAACCCTCCAACAGATCAACACTCCCACCAATTTGGCATCATCTGCAAATTTGCTGCTGGTGGACTCCATCCCCTCATCCAGATTATCAATAAAGATATTGAACGGGGCTGGGCCCAGCACTGATCCCTGGGGGACACCACTAGTGACCAGCTGCCAACTGGATGCAGCACCTGTTCCCACCTCTCTCTGGGCCTGGCTGTCCAGCCAGTTCTTAACCCAGTGAACAGTGCACCTGTCCAAGCTGTGGGCTGTCTGCATTTCCAGGAGTGTGCTATGGGAGACACTGTCAAAGTGAAGTCCAGGTACATAACATCCAGAGCCTTCCCCACATCCACTGGGCTGGTCACCTGGTCATGAAAGGAGATCAGTTTGGTCAGACAGGACCTCCCACTCCTAAATCCATTCTGGCTGGGGCTGATGGCAAGGAAAGAAGGACATCATCACAATCATGTTGGCAAGTGACAATATTTTTGTGACATGAGCATTTTTTGTGTGTTATGCACTCTATGTTAATATGGCCACTTGAAAAAATAATGAAGGTCACACTTAAGGGAGCACCTTATTTTACATGATGTACAAATTTTGACTGATATATCTGCATAAAAAAATCTTTAGCAAAGTAATTGGTGGTCATAGAGTACCACCACATAGTAGATACCAACACAACTGATGCTAAAAGAGGTAATTAACAGAGCAGCAATAGCAACGTCTGTCTTCAGAGTTGGCTCTTGACAGCTCAAGAGATTTCTACATTACGTTCTTTCTTTTCCTGCAATTTTGCACCCTCTCCTCCACCAAATGCCAGCTGACCTATTTACCTTCCATAACTCCCACACTTCAAAAGGCAAATGCTGTTGGATTGCCATTACCTAGCTGACTGAGCTAATTGAGCTTGCAAAAGTGGTAATTATCTATGTAGTTTCCTTCTGTGATGGTAAACATTTACACTGGGGATAATCAGCAGCTGCTGATTCTCCTTGGCAGAGTGATCAATACATCAGTCAGGCAGGTGTAGCACAGGCAGGGAATCATTGCTGTGGGGTAAGGCCTTGACACGCATAGCTCTGCCTCCACACTCACTTGTCAAGCGTCCAAGAGGGTCAGTGGTGTGTCCCACCATAGAAACCATTCTGGTTAAGTATTCATAATCACTGTCACTGTATGGCAGCATTAGTAAAGTCATAACTTTTTTGAGGTGTTGGAAATGCAAGAGAATAAATCTATATGCCCAAGTGATTCCCTGGAGCGTCATGTTCCGTGGTAGCAAGGATTGCTCACTCTTAAGGTCTTAGCAGAGCAGCCAGGACAACTGCGCTGTAATACAAGCTCATGAAAATGTGATTTTGGGACATTTATTTCCTATTGCCTGTTTTAGCCATGAAACACCAAATACTAGTCCACTCAGCGAACAACTGCAAGCAAGGGAAGACCGCATTTTTACTGACTGGGGACTATTTCTGGTATTTGTCCACTAGATGGCTGCAATTGTTGAAGTAAGTACCTTAGGTGCTTGAAAGGGGCTTCAGATGACAAAATCTACATTCCATTCTCTCCTGAGCTGTTGTCCTTACTTTCATTGCTCAGAGAACACGAAGAACTGAGAGGCAGCAGAGGGCTGGTATTCCTCAATTCAAAGGTGTAATATTTATCTCTATGTGTAAAACATGTATAATCTACCTCAAAGATGTAAAACCTATTTCATCTTTGGCAAGGGAGAACTTGCAGAAAGGGGCCCAGTTGTGGCCTAATGATTTGTTGTGTCAAACAAGAAATTATGAATGAAACTTGAGGGCTAAAAGGAATGGAAAAAAGACTTATCCTGAAATAAACCTTTTCCTGGATCTTAGAAAATGAAGGGACAAAGTGAGAATTTCCAGAAGTCAAGCTCTTAACAGAAGAAATTACAAAAGACGATAGCAGGTGAAACAGGAAATGTAAAGCAAAAAAAAAGAGAATGTTCATCTAATGTGCCGTAAGGATATTAAAAGGTTTAAAGATAATCTGTATATAACGTAAAAGCCAAACAAACACTTTGTCTCAGCTTTCAATAGTGATGATGTTGGCCATGAGGTAAGAAGTGGGAAAGTGAATGGGAGCAGTTATCTTAGAATGAGTGTGGTGGAAAAAAGACTCAGATATGATAGTCAAATAAGATATGGTAGATTACATAAACATATGAGTCAACTGACTGGGTGTGTTTGAAAATCCATCTCACCATACTTCCCAATACAGTATTAGTTTCCAAGCCTCCAGCAATTTGTGGCCCAGGGACTCACGTACCCAGCGTAAATACGGGGAGGGTTGTAGGTGTTGTCCTTCAGTTGTTTCCTCTTTCATTTACTTGTTCATGTACCTCCTCATCTATTTTTATCTTTAACCATTCACAACATCTCAGGACAAGAAATTCCAGAGGTTACCTGCAGCTTGGTTGAAGTACAACCTTCTTGTGTTTTCTTTGAATGTGTCTCCTGCTCCTTGGATTGGAAGAGACAGTGAGGAACATGTGGTGTCCAAAGCCTCTCCATGTACTCCAGTTAAGGCACTGGACAATCTTCACCCGTGAGACCAGCTGGAGAAGTGTTAGTCCTAGCAGCAAGGATTTTTAGCACAGCTTACTGCTGACATACAGAATGATTAAGCAAATGGAGATAAATAGAAAACATGATGAAACATGACCTTGGTTGAATAAAGCATTGCAAAATTTCTCTTTGAGATAAATAAGTGATTTTCTAGCTGCAGAAAATACAGTGAAGTCATAGAATCATTTTGGTTGGAGAAGACCTTTAAATCACTGAGTCCAATGTTAACCCAGTGCTGCCAAGTCCACCTCTAAATCACGTCCCCATGTGCCACATCTTTTAAATACCTCCAGGGTTGGTGACTCCCAACACTTTCCTGGGTAGACAGTTTGAATATTCCTGGTCTGTACTGAAATGTTTTATATCGTACCAGCTGAGAAACTGTCAGGTTGAAGACAACGGAGATTAATATGAGAAACCTGAGTTGCACATAAAAGGGACGGGACAACATGCTGTGCCGAAAAGAAACCTGTCAGGCTGCAAGAAGGTGTCTTGAGACCCTGTCTTGGCACTGGTGTCATTCAATATGTTTGCTTCATGAGTTTGAAATAAAAAACAGGAATATGTTGATGAAAACTGCCAGTGATAAATAAAAAGAGAAGCATGTCAGTACAGATGAAAATCAGACCATTGCATAAAGATGACTTTGAAGACTACTTTGTAGATGACTTGAGGAGATATGGGATAAAATTTAATAGTACAAATAGACAATTTTTGCATTTAGGAGGTCATTGAAACCTCTGTCATAAGCTGGATGTCTGTAAGAGGTAATAGGAATTAGAAACATCAGTGTGATTTGGGAGTGAAAAAGGCTTACCCTCAGAGGTTTTATCAGTTCTGGCAACTCCAGTGGAGGTAGAGAGGATTATTTTGCAAGATGCTTGCGAGCTTGTATTTGACGTTTCATTCTCATTCGGTTTACCCCACTTCAAGAGAAACTAGATTAGACCAGAGTAGATGCAGAAGTGTAAAAGAAGAGTGATCACAAAATCGAAGATCTTGAATACAATAAGAAAATAGGCAGAGGTTGGTGTATTAGCTTAGTGGGGCGGTTATGATTACTCTCTGTAAGCACAGAGGAGGAGAAGATAAGCTAAGTAAAGCTAATTTAGAAAGAAACCAAATACCAATGTAAGCATAAGGACAAATGGCTATGAACTTACTGTAAGTTGGTAGCAAAAAAAAGCCAAACTTTTTTTTCATGGAGTTAGACAAATGCATAAAAATTTGCTTCTGTCAATTCCTCTGGTGATAAGGGAGAGTTCAATAAGGTCTCCATTTTATCATGTTCTGTCACAGGCTGATGAGCCATTTGCCTCTGATCTCTCAGGAGTTTGTACTGGCAAAGCATGCCCCAGAGAAGGGCACTGACTACTTGGTGATACCTTTCCTGGTATGGATTACATGCCAGCCTTGAGCAAAATGCCAACAAAATGCACAAGAGTCTTGGCACATTTGTTTGTGGTTGGTCACACTAGTTTCCAGAACACAGTGTCCTTCCCGCTCTCATTTGGAGAACCCTGTCTCATGCTGCCTATTTTTAGATCCCTTTTTGCCCACTGTCCGTGGTGGGGGGTTTGCCTTCAACCTCTTAAAATGCTCTTCGTGTTCTCCTTCCATTTCCTTAATTTCTTTTTTTTTTTTCTTTTCCACAATCCTCTTTTTCCCTCACTCATTGTGAAGCCTGCACAAGGCTGTCTTTCAGATATTTCAAAAGGACACAACGCTCCCTAAACAGAAGGTTTCCAAATGCCTTCCTCTTTTCTGTTCAGGGCCATACGATCTGGTACATCCACATTTTGTCAGATCAGCTTGGTTGTTCGCTGGTCCTTCTATTAACATTCTGAGAAAACCGCATTAATCTTATATGCCTGTAGTGTAAGACACACCTGGGCACATCTGTATGAATTGCTTGGAAAGTACTGCTCCCCAGGAGCCTAAATTTCAAGAAATCACAAAGCTTTTCTTTGTTTGTTTTTCTTTTCCATGTGATTGTAGGGCTGGTTTTGGGGTTTGTTTTAAATTACCATCGAAGAGAGGGAAGCCTGTGTAAAGAGTAATCTCCCTTCCCTTTCTGTCCTGGTGTGTTAGTGCATTAAACATGGGATCTGTTGGAAAATGCTGGAGCTGTCTTCTGCAAATACGTGTGCCTTTCCCACCCTTGGGACTTAGGGCATGGGGGAGGAAGGGAGGCTCCACTTCTCAGTCTTGTTTTGCCTGCCCCCACAGTCAGAGTGAGGATTTTGGGCTTGCCTCAGGCATGGAGCTGGTACTGGGGAATTGGTCAAATAGCATAGCTTGGTGCTCTGTAGGCTCTCACCTGTGAGTAATATCAGTTCATCTTGTGGTAGTTTAGCTTTGTGCAGTTCATTTTAAGGGAGGAGCATCAGAAGCATGGAGAAAACACCTGTTTTGCCCAAAGCTGTGGCAAGTCTGGTGACAGACATAAGAAAACCTTATCCCCAGATCTAGAATTAAAGTCAGATAAGCAATGAACTCATCAGCGTCACATCTGATATTGAGATTTTTTCCATATTTTTTCCCTGTGCATGACCAAGCATACAATCTCCTCCCTCTTCCTTTTTGTACATTGCATGCCACAAGATGAAAACCCACACAAGGGTTTCAGAAACCAAAGGGCTTACCATGATTAGAAAGGCATATGAAAAGATGCCCTTGGTTATTGTGCTGTTTCTCATTATATCACATAGATCAGCTAATGTGATGTTTCAGCAGGGCTTGTGAGGAGGAGTACCTATGTAAAGTAATAGGTGACAAGCTGGCCCATGTTCAATGTTATGTCACTCTTCTGTGAATTTCTTTGCATATCACACTTTAAATGACAATGTGACAAATGGTAACTCTGTACCAAATTATTCCATTTTCCATGCAAGATATACAAATATAAATCAAAGAGGTCTTTTGGAAGCTGCCTCTTATTTTCCACATTTCTTGCAACAAAGGACCTGTTTCAAATGTCTGTGGGACATCTATTTCAACACAAATACACCATGGTTAATTCTTGATTTGAAATCCATTATAGATATGTGAGACTATAAAACATCCATGGTTTGTTTCTTAGTTTTTGTGCCAGTTTGCTAAAAGCCCTCCCAACATTTTCTATAATCCTCTTCTTTTCTATCTCTATGGAAGGGAGCATTCTGAGAGCAAGATTTTTTTTCCCCAAGCTTCCAACTATGTCACTGCTGCAGGCTACAGGATGTAAAGAGATACCTGGTAGTGTTCAACTGATTGTTGTTAGGTAATTTAAGTGGAAATGGATAAACTATGCTGATGATACAAACAAAAGCAACTGTTGTGAGCTGGGAAAGGTGTGGAAGGAACTGTCTTAAACTATCAACTTGGTATCTCCAAAATATACAGAGATTAGGGAAATATTTTTTAAACAATTTAAGGGAATGTATGGACAGTTTGAACATATTCCACCAATAAGTAGTGTGCAGATGACCCTGGGTCACAATGACCATCAGAGGGACACCAGAGAGATATTGTAAAGGAAGACTGTTCTGCTTTGGCATAGCTGATGCTTTGCCGCCATAACGAGAACATTACTTTGAACAACCTTCCTGAAACTCTGTGTTGATACTTGATATTCTCCGAAATAGGGCAATGTCTGTTCTGAGACTGGTTTCTTGGATTGAACTTCCTGCATGACTTCTCCCAGCAAAGCTCCCCCCAGTGACTCAGAGTGCTGGCTAGCGCAATACTGGGCTCACGGCAAGGAAAATACCACTCCCTTTTTGTGACTGAGTCCTTGTAGGCTCCCCTTAGTGCATCTCCTGGCAATGATTAGGAACATCTACTTATTTTTTTAAAGGCTACTCCCCCTCCCATAGACTTCAGTCCTGTGAAGTCCTTAGGAAACATACCAGGATCTGAAAAGCTATTGTTTGGTATTTCAAATCCTGGTCCCTTTATGTCCAGCTGGTGGGAAAAGAGGCGAGAAAGACAGAAAGAAAATAGGAAGGCGGCAGCGGGGAATGCGGGGGAGAGTTAGAAGTTTAGCGCAAAATGGAAAGAACTAGGGACAAATGGATCCAAGGGACAGAGAAAAGTGGCACAAAAGTAGAGAAAAGTGTGCTTCGTCCTGGTCCTGCTGGATGTTTCACTAGAGACTTTATGCAACCAGGGGGAGGTTTTCTCTTACGAAATAGTCTGTAGGAAGAAGTAATTAAAAATACAGGCACGTCAATAAACAAGGTGAAGATTAAAAAAAAGAAAATCAAACGGAATACTAGCAAGAAAAATGTCTAAGAAGTATCTGGATTATAAAGGCAGGAGAAAAAAAGGAACAAAAAGCAAGTATTCTGTAGGTGGCTTCCTGCCAAGGACCGATGATTTTATCTCTCTGTGCCGCAGTTCTTCCCACTGCAGAATGGAGCTATGAATCCTCTTCCAATTTTTCAGAAATATTTGAAGTCTAGGAGTTGTTTGGATTGCTACTAACAGTGGATAATGTAGAGTGGGAGAGGCTTGCTGCAGAGATGGAGTCATTTTGGGACTATCAAGACAAAGAAAACACCAGTATGTAATAGTGCTACTGAGCTTTAGGGAAGAAAATAAGGTCCTTTTTAGCGAAGATGAAGAAAGCATTAACAACATGTATTAATAAGAATCATATTTGTATGCAAAAACTTGATTTGACATGTAACTTTAGCATTTTCCCCTCCCATATTTAGAGAATTTTTTTTTAACACTTCGAAGTTTAATACAAACTTTTTTTTTTTGCTAAGAGCTTTCCCCTCCCATTCCCATCTCCAAGATGGAGGTCATCAGATTTGTTTACTGTCTATGATGGAAAAAATCTTCAGAATAAAGTCTTATCTTTGGCTGGCTGGGCCAAACACACAGAGAAGATTTAGGGAATCTGATATCCCGTGGCAAAGGCAATTACCATCTGTATGGTGATCTGATGTTGTGCTTCTGGTAGACACGCATAAATGTACAGACTACATGGGAAGCTTGGAATAATTTGGCACGTTTGTGTCCTTTCCTGGGCTGAAACGAGTTTGTGAAATGGCTTCCACTACTGACAGCTGAAAATCATCATAATTTCTTTCATCTCTGACACCATTGAAAACCACATGACTATTCTCCATTGCAAAACTCTGAAGGTCTTTGTCAGTTCCTTGAAACTTTGGTTATGGTTGTATCTTTTTTACCGATCCCTGCACTATCTAATTTCATATCTATCTCATGTATAGTCACATTATGCAAACTCTTGGATGATGCCTTATTTTTTGTTCAGCACTAGTATGTCTTAAACTTCACTTGAGTCATGGCAAAATTTGGGCCATGCTTGGAAAAACAATGTCAGAAGAAGTTTGGATGGGCTTCAGATCTCTCATATTTCAAATGGTATTTGGCTGCAATAAAGACAACAAATTGTGACCAAAGGATTTTATTTTCAATGCTTAGGAAACTAAAAAAAAATGCAGCAGATAAGAAGAAGTATAAAAGCATAAATTTATAGTTGCATTTGTATGTAAGCAGCAAGGCATTGAAATATCCATTTTTTTGGAGGAATGCAGATCTGTTTCTTTGTCTCACAGATAACTGTAATTAAGGATGGAATCTCTTCTGAACTCCACTCTTTTGGCTGCATGGGGAGACCTGCTGGTGGTTTTGTTTAATGAGAATAGTCCCACAGAGTTTCTGTCTTCAAAACTCTGGATTAAAAAATAAAGAATGCAAAAACTAAGAATACCGAGAAGGCTAACGTTTTTCTTATTCCACTGATTTACAAACCAAGTGTGACTACTTGCTGTCTGGAGCTGGCCTATGGAACTGTCTCACCAGTATGAGGTTTTGAATTAAGAAGTTGATGACAGTGGTTCCTGATGGTCGGCGGGCTGGCAGTGATCCATGGCTGCCTGGCTTCAGGATCTACTCATTGGTTTGACATAGATTTTAATGTATCACTTATGGTGAGAAACACTCAAGTGTCTTCTAGTGATGCTTAAGTGTGTCTGTACAGCTGCAGCGTGTGGCTCCTCACTTTCTTCTTTAGCACAGCTCCACCTTAGTATGACTGAATTCAGGATGCTGCATAGCTCTAATCGATGAAGGCAAGGACGAAGTTTTCCTTTTCTCTGGAAGCATAAAGAGTTGATGGAAACTAAAGTAGTACTTCTTTCTGCAGGATGGCAAAATAGCTACCAGGTGCTTTTAAATATCGTTGCTGCCATAATGAAGAAATTAGGTCATGCTCCATGAGCTATGCTGTGAAGGGCTGAGCAAAAATGACAGCTTTTATGAACACTGGGTTCCCTCCGCAAGTTTTACCTCTGGCTGTGTGATCCTTGTGATCATTATAATGGTACAGCTTACGGTCAAGCCAGGAATGAAAGGATTGCCAAGATGCACAACATAAGAAGGGTTCGGCTTTGATTGACATGTCAGAATCTATCTTGATACTGTGGTGTTAGGGATTGCCATAATGTTACTGTCAGTAAACTAACTATGACCCCGTGGCCAGAGGTTTTAGGGAGGAAGAAGATGTCTATTCCCTCCATTTTGAAAAGGGCAAGGTGCTGTCATGCACAGCTTCATTTGCAGAAGAGAAATTTGAGAGGTAACTCTTCATAGTTGTACATGTGCTTGGAATTTAACAGAAGCATATTCTTGTAGCAAAGACTTAATTTCTGTGCTCCAAAACTTTCTGCTCAAGGTTGCTGCGGAGATCCCCATTTCTGGGGTCTCTCTTGCAATGGACTGAACTATGGGTGCGTGATGTGGGATGTGATGTGGATGATCCCACATTGCAGTGGGATGTGGCACACAGGGTTATGGTACCTTCCTCACCTCTTCTGCCCCTCAGGGAAGCTGGGACACAGAGTAAGGGAGTAATGCTCACAAAGTAGTCTAAGCAAGATGGTCTTCCAAGGACTAGAGACAGACTTGCCAGGAGAGACCTGGGCTACTGCCCAGACTTAGTGTGGTCTGTGAGAGGTGGTGGACCTGGTACAGCTGTGGGACAATCTTCACCTCAAGGGAAGAGGGAGTCAGGGAGATCTTTACCAAGGGCATAGAAAGGCAAAAAAGGTATGAGAGCAGTCCTTTCTTTTACCTTACTTTCTGTGTTTCAGTAGGGTGTTTGTTGGGTTTTTTTTCTGGCCTGAGTTCATTATTGTATTTCCCATCATCTTCTTAGGACTTTGTTTCTAAGTCTTTGTGTACTGGAATGTGAGAATTGATGTGGGGAATAGTCCTAGGGGAGGAACACTGAATTTCCCAATATTTATGAATTAGTCTTGACCCAATCCTACAATTTGTCAGGAGAAACCCCCATGGACGCTAATGTCTAAAGGGCTCATGGGAGCCCAAGGGTGGCCAGCTGCAGACTGGTAACAGAGCAGCTGGGGGATGCTCAGGCAGCTCTTTCCCCTCCCAGGCTCTTCAGTGTGGCATGATCTCCGGACAGCTTCCCAGGGCTTATCTCAGGGACTGGCAACACCAGGCTTAGTGCAGCCCTTCTAAATAATTGTCTTCTTTTGGGGTGACACTTCACAAACTAACTAAAGACAGAATTGCAAAGAGACAGAATTTCAGGAAATATACTGATTCTGTGTTTTTTCCTCTCCCTTCATTCCTACCAGCAGCTCAGATGGGACCTGACGACTGCTTTCTGCTGCCTCCATGGAGCGAGAGTGCTCTCTGTGCCACAGTAAACTTTGTCTCTGTTAAATCAACCTTAGAGGCTTAAAGTACCCTTCTAAAGGATCTTTTGTCTCACTGGTGCAATGTCTTGTATCCCTGGTGCCGATCACATTATGTTGGTTTTAGTTGCCACTTTTGGGCTATCTTTACAGCATTTTATTTCTGAAGTCCTCTGCCAACAATCCAATCACACTGCTACCTCCCTATTGTAACTGTGAAAAAATATTTTAAAAGTATTATTACCCTCTCTTTAAACCCAAGAGGTTCTGCAGTACTTTCAAGAATGGGAGAAACTAGTGAACGGACAAGATCTAGTCATTTTAGATGAGAAGCTTTCACCAGAGGTTCAAGTGGGCAGGAAACACAACTTGTGGGATACAAACATGCATTATCTCTGTAAGCTCTGGCTTTCTCCGTCAAGGTACAGGAGAGAATGTTGGGAAGGTTAGTTGGAATACAAAAGTACAGAGTATCTCTCCAATGATGGCAAGGTACTGAAGTAGAACTTCATACATAAACTATATATAAAATATATTTTTATACATATACTATATTATCTTTTATATAAAATTATTCACACATCTGTATTTGCTCATCTATTTATTTTCTAACTTGACCACTTTCTGTGAAAGAAAAGGAAAAGCTCAGTTTCTAATAGAAGAAAACTCACAGCTAACAGATAAAGTTATCTTTCCCATTCCTCTGTATAATGAGACATAACCATGGCTCTCCATCACCTGTAAGTGTACAAAAACTTCCTTGTTTCTGTAATCATGTGGGGAAACACTGATGGCTCTGTACCTAAAAACTGGAAAAGTGAATGCTGTATTTCACTGCCCTCTACCCTGTACATTCTTGTATCTGTTGTAATGATCTATTCTTTGAAGTTCAAGGTGTTGTACATTCAAAATGAATGCTGGAGGTATATATCTAGGTCAGCATGTGCCATTCATAGCTTTAAATGTAATCTATGCCCTGTTTTCTCTAGGGAATATTTGACCTGGCACTGAACAAAATTTATGAGAGTGAAATCCCTTCATAAAGGCAAGTGCTGAAAATTTATTACATCCATTTCACCTTGTGGGATAATTATGTGGTTTACAGAAAATCTAAAAAATGAAATTAAAACACACAACAGGCTGGAAGCAGGTTGCTTCTGCTGTACTTGGAGTGTTTTCTTCTGGCACCTTGCAAACTGCACAGCACCATGCTTGGCCAAAATATGACTGAAAATAAAAGAAACTGGAAAGCACAGACAAAAGGAACAGAAAAGTGATTTGAATTCCAAAGTTAGTGCTGAAAAAAGAGCGTCAAACAAAGGCAGACACTAATTTAATCTACTATCAGAGCAATTTTAACACAGCCATGACAGTACTAGGTGGCTTACATAGGTACTACATCAAAACATTAAGGAAAAGAGAGCCATCATGGGCATTTAATGCAGCTGCTGCTCAGGGAAGGTCTGAATTAGAGACAGTATGGTTGCTGTACAAAAAACTTTTTCCTGTGACACCACTCATACTCTTCCCTGGCAGAAACATCACTCCTTTTCCTCTCTTTGTTTCAGCTTAGGAAACTATTGTCCCATCCACTGCTGTGCCTGAGCTGTTTCTCATGCAGCCAAACAGCAAGATAAGTTTCTGTAGCCAAAACCCGGGGAGGGGTGAAATAGAGCTGGCTGCCTAATCGGTGCGGCTGTTTGAGAGGAGGTGTAACAGCAGCAGCACCAGCACTGTCCTCCTTCCAGCTGGTCACTGCTCCCTCTTCCCCATACCTCTGATGTGTGGCGCTAGTGACAGAGGAGACTGCTCCAGCAGGCACCAGGGGATCCCTGGGTACAAAAAGGGCTGCCTGCACATCCAGCTGCCACTGCTACCCCTTCACAAATTGCTGCTTGGTTAGAGCACGTGGGAAATATTAGTTCTTAGCCTCTTACTATAGATGCAATGTGAAATACCGGGATGGACTGAGAAAACCTGTCCCACAGCAGCCTGTTCCCAGCAGCCACAGTACTCTCCACAAAGGTTTGAAATCCAAATTGACTGTGTGCCTTTCCTCATTACCCGGCAGTGACTCACAAATAGTTTACTTGATTCTTCATTCTAGTGGTTTTCCTGCATTGAAGATAACATGATTTCCCTACAATGCCTTAACTTCTCCATTTCCCGAAGGTGTAAAGGCAGCTCAGGTTAAGTGATGTGAGATGTTGGAGCATTAGATGCTGCCCAATTTAAAGACGTCCAGCTTAAAATAGTTGTCAAGGATTCCTCTGTAATTATGGGAGAGATGGGTGCCTCAAGTGACTCATTTTAGGAATCATTTTAGGATGAGGAAATTACATTCCGGAGAACATGATTGTGTCCAATGACTGTGCAATGTAGGTTTTTAATGATGTGTGACTTTCAGATGATCCTCACTGGGTGGCATGAATGTCCATTCTACGTTTGTCCATCTGAGTCCTGTGAATGTTCAAGGTAGTTTCAGTTAATTCTTTAAATATCAGAGGATAAAATTAAGTAGGAATCTGATTTGGAAAACAACACAACTAAACAGCTGAGTTTTCTAAACGTTCTTTACCCTGTGTCAGGCTGTCCTGTTAGCCTGAGAATTGAGTTCTGATGTGTGTTTCCTTAATTGCCTGATTGCACCCAATATTTGTATTGAAGGCTGATGCAAAGATTCAATATTTTGCTTTTGTGTGGTCAAGTGGTGTAATTCCTTCTACACAACATGGTGGTCCAGCTCTTTTCCTGTCCTCTTACTACTACTGTAATTGGAGTATGGTTTTTTATTGTCTTTTATGTCTATTGGTGTATGTATGCTGTAGAATTGTAATTGCAGCCATGTAGTAATATCTTTTGTAAGATTACAGCATAGCTGCCTCGTAAATTCGACATGACGAATGTTTTAAGAACACAGAGTGGGATTCATTCACATCATAAACTAATCTGCTGCCAATGTCCTTTTAAAAAGTCTTTTATATCACTCATCAAAGAGGGCATCAAGCAATAGAAGAAGAAAAACAACTGAGACAAAACTGAGAAGAGATGGAGTTCTTCTTAACATTAAATGGTGTAACAGATTTTTTCCCATATTTCTAGACTGACACTGTTTGGCATGTATGTTCCAGAACAAATTTGCGTTGTGATCATGCAGGCAGGTTGTTTTGAGCCAAAGATCTCAGACAAGTAATTTTTCTGACCGCAATATGGTGCTAGTTAACAAAGTGAATTTAAAGCAATAACATGAATGATCTGGTACAGGATCCACTGTGTATATATCTAAGCAGTATAAAGGCAGCTGACATCATTATATCCTAGCCATGTAGGAAAGAGTTCTTCTGCCAAAAATACTTCTCTGGCTAATGGAGCTGTATCTGGAGGTTTTACCATACTTCAACAGCTTAAGTACTGCAGCTTGTGTGTGCATGAAGGCAGTGCATGTCCTTTGTCCTGTCGGTGCCCCTTGCATTTCCAGAAACCTCTCACGTGCATCGGGCTGTATTTCTGTGCAGCTGCTACGTGTGCTGCTGAAAGCAAATGAGACAGATGCTATGTGTGAGACTAAGCACATAGCTGTGAAACGTATTGTGCTATCAATTTTTAAGCACTGTTGAAGAAGTGATGGCACAGAATGGTTTTTAAAAATAAGTGCAAAGGATTAAGTGTGCTAAGTGGAAGGCAACAACAGCAGCAAAAAACAGTGGCAAAACTTTGTATGACATTTTGTAACTGCTAGGCAGCCTTTTCCCTATGTCGTGATAGCCAGCCTGTGACACTCTTGCAAGCTAAGCATGGCTTTTGGCATGGGACACACTGCAGGGAGACTAAGTGCTGTACAAGGAATAACGCTCTCCTGGTAGTTCATTAAGGAAGAGATCATTCTTCCCTGCAAGTGAAGAATGAATCAGTGTCCCGGCATGAAGCTGAGGGTTCCAGACCTCCATGCTCATTGTCAGAGCTTCAGTACAGCTTTTTGTAACACTTAGTTTCTCCTCCAAATTTCAAACTGAGAAATTATGCTCTGGTTGTCTGTTTTTTCTACACTGGTTTTATTTGGGCGTGATATGATCATCGTCTGTAGCTGTTGCAGTGTCGCTGTTTGTTCTCATAGCACACAAAAGGTTCCACCTCAGAAGCAGCCGCTTTTCAGGGTAAATACTGCCAACATATGCAGCACGTAAAGTCCTTTAAAATTCCACACAATGAAACGTCCTATATTTTGAAGAACTGTGTACTTGTTCTTTTAGGCCTCAAACAGGAAATATTTAAGCAATTTTCAATTAAGTTGCAATGAAGTTAGTGTAATTGATGTCCGTGTTTTTAGCATGTGTTTCTAATTAAACACATCCATAGATGTTTTCCTGATCTGAGGTCTTTAAGCCTGCAAAGCGTGAAAGCTGAAGGATTCGTGTTTGGCTACTCTGGGTGTTTGTCTGAGTACATACATTTGAAAGCAGTCATCATATTCCCTCCTTCCTTAGCACTAGGTCTCAGACCTGAACTGGCAACTGCTGTCTGCATATACTTGTATCTATAGAGTCCCAGTCTCAAGGCTGTGGGTTGCTCAAAGCAGTACTGGAAGATACGGTGCTTGTATGTTACACAGGCAGTAGTTACACACATAAAAAGCAACTGAAGAAGCACTGGAGTGGAAGGTTTCACCAATTAATTTAATGTTCCTGACATGCCGTCACCACGCTCTACATGACAGAGAGCCTGGTTTAAGCCATCACTAGTTTTCTCTGGCTGGAAAAAGAGAAAAAACATTCACGATAAAGCATTGATTTGGGCTGAGCAATGGTAGTAATGTTTTTGCAGCATAAACCAGAGGTACTTTAGATTTGTCATTCAACACTACCCCAGGAGGGAAGAGAGCAGTGTGCTTGCACTTTAGGCACTGGTCTCAGTTGCCTGTTCATTACAATGCTGGGCCTCCATTATAGTCCTGCTGCATGAAGGAGATAGTTGAACTTTTACAGCTTGAGATCACTAAAAGAAAAGCTGAATAAAGGACTAGATCCAACAAGATATGTACTCTGAAGTATCTGGCTGGTTGGATAGAAATGTTTGTGAGTGCAAGCTGCATGCTTCAATTGACTTTTATTATTTTCTCTATTATGCCAAGTAAGGAATATGACACTTTTTTTAACCTTTTTTCACAGGTTTGCAGAGGAGCAGATTTTCTTCATCATCTATAGCTAATGACAGCAGAAATTGTTTTTCAAAAAGAAAGGCAGGATCTGGTTGTGTTTTTGTGAAAATAACCTGACAGTCATTTCCTGGCTTCTTTTACTGGGCTATTCATCTCATGTTTTGAAGAGCTCATCATCTTGTAAAAAAATCCCCCAAGAACAGAAGGAGATTTCGGCATCTTTCTCCTTCTCTGTTTTTTTGAGAGAAATTTTCTCGTGTTTTTAATTCTGAGCTCTGAGTGGCTGGAGGATTAAGGGTTCACTATGTTCCTACATTTTCTTCTCAAAAGGTGTGAATGTTGATGTCTGGGTCATCCTGCAGTCGCTGACAAGCATGTGTTGCAGCTGAAGCCTGGCTGTTGCAGAGCGCTGTCAGACAGGCACAAGGCTTGAACTTGTGGATCTCCACTGCCCCCAGGAAAGAATGTGCCATAAGCACCTGCTGTCCTCTAGCTGGGCCCACAGGTGACTTTGATAGGTCTTACAGAGGGTTTTGACACAGAGGACAAAACCTAGGGGCTGTTGAAGGATGTGCCTGTGAAGTGTCAAACAACAGACAGTAAAATATGACAATAGCACTACTGACGACATTCAGCCACATATTTGCACAATGATTAAGAAAACCAAACACTAACTCACTGATTTTACTTAACAAAGTAGAACACGATCTTTGTCACTTTACTGGAGAATAAGCACACTGCAGGATCCCACGTTTTGGCTCCTGACCATACAAAGAATACGATGTTACACTTGTGAAAGCTCTTGCTCTGGTTTCTCAAGGTAGTAGCAGCCTTAGCTTATGTTCCTACTGTAGTTCCAAGCACACTGCTACTGGAGCTCCAACTTGTCCCTCTGCATATTTTCTCATAACAGGGCTGAGATGACAAATAGTCCCCCACTGGCATTTGACACTTCCTCCTGCCATCGTTTGCCACCTTTTGCCTTCCATCCTCAATTCTTTTGAGACCAGTTCTCTGATTTTACTCTCTCGTTTTCTTTGCTATCAGCTGTAGACTTCAGCTTTTCTTGCTTTTCTTCATGGCTCCAAATAGCCAAGCTAAAGGATCATGTAGATAGCTAATCATAAACAAACTATTGGGAATACTCCAGGATTTGTGATCTTGGTTGCAGCAGGGGGAGCATATTTGCAATGCCTCCATTTCAGAGAAGCTGAACAAGCTTCCAGTGATTATTACGTGGCCTTAAGCCTTGTAGGAGTTATTTAATATTGTAATTATTTTGCTAACATATGCCACAATGTTCTTATTATTATTTAAAACTTTTCTGCTAAAAACCTCATTGTTTATGAATTAATTTGATAATACTTGCATAAATAGTGACTTTGCATGTAAACTATTTAGCCTTTTTTATAGGAGATCTTAGTGTTAAAGGCTCTCAGCCACCACATAAATCGATTTCAGTAGTTCCTCACCAGGGAAGATGCCCCAAGGAATATCAGCTTGTTGTATAAGGTCATATCAAGTATTTGTGCTTTTTGAACACCTGAAGTGGCAAATTCTTTACAAGTAGAGATGTCATTGTTAATTTTTGCCCTTTATCTCCTCCATCCAAAGCTTGTGACATTAGTCTCAAATCTGTAAGCCCCTAATTTTCTACTGAAACCTTGTATATATGTACTCCATAAGGTTTTACACTTCCAAGAGGTGATATTTACAGATCTACCTTTAACTGGCTAAATACTCCCCATTAGACATGTAAGGGTGCCATCTGGCTCCTTAGAAGTCTCCTTCGACAGAACGGGTGGAGCTCTTTCTCCTGGCCAGAGATGGTCCGGTTTCCCTATCTCCTATGAAAAAAACATGTACCGTAATTTTATCATCTTGATGGTCTTGATGAGACTCCTGTACACCTCAGTGTCTTGAGATATATCTCTCAGGCATGTTTTATAGTGCCTATTTAATGCGAGTCTTTCAATAACTGTCAGAGCTCCACCATGAGCTCTTTTGTTTGGTGGGTAACATTAGTGTGCAGAGAGTCAGCTCCTGAAGGTGGATGAGCTGAGAGGTGAAGGGCACCCCAGTGTGGGTCATGTCCTCACCAATGGATGCTGTCCCACAGTGTCTGATCACGGTGGGCAGGTCTGGAGGCTGTGACAGCACCCATCAACAGATCCTGACATGGCAAGAGACAAAACAGGGCCAGGGACCATCCAGGTGCTTCTGTCAGAAGCAATAGGAGATGGAACTAGCCTAATGCATGGCTCCAAAGTCCATCCAGACCCAGAGACACGACTGGAGACAAGCTGCCGTGCACATCCAGGAGACGGGCTATTTATGGCATAGGGCTAGTCCTTTCAGGAGATAGGCCTGGAAGCCAACATTGCTATGGCACCACAGGAGAGGGGACTGACCACTCCAGGCTGAACTGAAACGGGGTCCTGGTCTGTGTGCAGGGTAGGGGTAGTCCTGAGAGAGGCTGTTTGTGAACAGTAAGGCCTGTGGGTGCCCTTGGCACCATGGCAGGTAAGGGGGCTGCTGATACTACTGCCGACACCATTACTTGTGATTTTGCTTTATTTACTAGCTGGGTTTACTAGGAAATAAGGCTCCCACCACACCACTCAGTGCAGCGTGCATGTGTTTGTTCATAGTCACACCCCTTGATAATTTTCAAACCAGCTGGCAACTGGCCAGCTAGAGTTGGTAGGAATCACGAGGTGTAATGATATTCCTGCAAGTTTCATGCAATCACACAAGCCTGTTGTATAACACCAGCTGAGAGAAATGCTGTTGCGGGGAGCACAACTCTGGGAGACACTTGAGAATCCACTAGAGACAGAGTTTTCCAAAGAAGAAACTTTACTCCTCTCTGGACACTGGCTTTGAAACAGAATTCTGTGGGAAACCGTGTGCCCTTTGAGCTGGCACCTGGAGTGACGCATTTGGTGGACACTTTAGTTTTCTCCCCTTGCCCCTGGTTTGGCAGCAGCTGACTGGGAGCAGCCAACTGGTCTGGGCAGCCCACATTGTTCTTGCTTTTCCCTCGAACATAAAGGTACATTCATTAATGTTTGCAGCTCGTGCTTTTTATTTACTTCTTAGGAAAGGAAGAAGTGGCAGTGACAGCAACAGGTTTTACTGAGCTATCAGGAAGAGGAAGCAATCTATGTGAACAATGCAGGATGCCAAAGGAGCAGCTACAGACCTTCACATTAAAACTCGTGCTTGACAAGGAAAGCAGCTCTTACACAGTGCATTTCCTCTTCTGAAGTGCGCACAAAATTCTCTGTCCCCTCACCACAGGACGGTAAGCAGCATTACTGATAGTTTAAAAAAAAAATCCATAAGACATCATGACAATACATGCAGAAAGACACACAACAATCAGCAGTGCCCCAGTGTACAGGAGGAATGAAAAAGAAATGCTGCCCTCTTTTTTTGTGGGCTCCCATGAGGCTGGCCTTGTACCATGGAGAAGAACAATCCATCCGGTGTCCAGCTGGAATCTCAAATAACCATCTCATTTTTCTTTTCCAGTAATGGGGCCAGTTTTGTTGCAAAAAAGTAGGCATAGATGTCCAGAGAGAGAAGAATTGTTAAACCTATGTGTAAGTGCAATTGCAGTTGGCAAAAAAAAATTAGAATGAGGCTTCTTGAAGTAGGAGAATACTTGAATATAGAAGTTGAAGGCTGAAGGTGTGTCCAGGGACAATTCCTGTACCTCATTCCCACTGGTACCTTTATATTTTGTTGAATATGTCTCATAATGGACAAACATAATGTTTGAAGAGTGCAGGAAAATATTTAGCAAGTGTGACCGAAAAATCTTTGACTGATGTGGTACGTCCTCAAAATGAGATTTTATGCACTCTGCCATCAGCTCACAATTGAGATGATTTGCGCCTCTGAGGACATCTTCTCTATGGTTTTTAATACCTAATAATAGGCTAAAAAATCATAACTAGCCCTGGTACAGTGCCCTTCTCTGTTCCTTGTCACTCAACTGCCGAGCTTTGGGAAGCCTGCCAAGTCCCTGACAGCAGCTTCTTCTTGTGGGAGCAGAACTGCACAATTTGATCTAGGGGAAGAGACAGGGTTTTCATATTTTACTCTGATGTCAGCAACAGAAACCTTCAAAGTGTAGGACTACTCCCCAGCTGTGGGCTGAGTTGCTCAGGAGGTACCACTCCTGTTGCATTGTCAAGTCAATCAGGGTAGGGGAGAGCTCTTTTTCTGGGCTGGGTGCACTGAAGAGGCGCCAGGGCCTCCCACCCACAGTCCTCATTAAAGAAAAATAACAACAGCACAAAGCCCAAGGATTGTTTACTTATTTGTAGTATCTCAGCAACGGCTACTCTCTCTCATCTGTTTTTGCTTTGGTGATTTCTTTTTTTATTAAAAAGAAATGCCACATGTTGCCACACAAGTAGCTAACCTCCTGCAGCCGGTCGGAGGCTGCCCACCATGCCCAGGCGGGATGGAGCACAGGCTTTGCTCCCCAGCTGTTGGACCTGGCTTAGAAGGCAGTGCCACAGACCAGGACTTTGCCATTGTTCTCTTTTCCCCAACAAACCGAGCATTCGCCCAAAAAGTTCAGGCTTGTTACACTGGGTCAAGTAGGACAACTAATTTTGGCTGAAGCAAAAACTAACAAACAAAGTTCTGGAAATGCCCAATTGGTTCATTTCGACATTTTCAGAAGGAAACATTGAATTTTGGAAGGCTTGATCCTTGGGGCAACTTAGCAACTTTCACAATGCAGAGAAGAGGGAGGATGGTTGCACATCCCTCCCTTGCAACCCAATCTTATATTTTGGTGTTTACAGCACTTGTCTGAGTGGGTAATTAATTACTTTCAATAATTTGATATGAAGCTTCAGTTAGAAATACTGGGTGAGCTGCACTCCAATTCACCTTTTCTGAGTGTTGAGACAAGCTCCTAAGAGGTAAAGTGCCCAAATTCAAGCATGTCGCTCTCTGCAGTAGAGTCACAAGCAGGAGTGTTGAATTTTTTTCTCCTTTGTAAATACTGCAACAAGCAAACTTTGCTGATTAAGGATACAGGCTCAGGGAACAACCTGTTCTCAAGATTTTTAAAGTAGATTGGTAAACCCAGACTTAAATTTCCTAATTTCTTTATGTTAAAGTCCTTAAAAATCAAATAATGGTTCCGAAGAAAAACAAAAAAAAAAAAGTCAAAACAGCTCTGAATCAAACATTGAATTCAAAATAATTTCTAAGAAAACTGTATTACAGGTTAGCAGAGGCAAGGGCTAGCAGTGTATGAAGGGTGAACTAGCAGGTTCTTTGAGATGAAAATTATGTTATTGCATTTCTGTCTGCAACAGATGGTACCTCACTGGTGTAGAGCTCTGCGTGAGTGCTGGGCAACTCTTTTGCAGTAAAACAGTTGTAAAACCTTAATGAGTGGTGGAGGATGTTTCTAGCCTATGGAAAAAGCTGTACTTCTGCCTGTGATGGTGAGTCTGCCAAACTCCTGTGGTGGAAACCAAAGGCAACAAAAAGAAGCAGGAGAGCACTGTCTCATAGCAAGCAGTTGTCCAAAGAGGATGGCAGTACAGAGTGATAATGCTGAGCTCAGTAGCAGTTATTGTTAAAAGACAAAAATTGTAAGTTGTGTGTGGGCATCTATCTGGTTATTTTTTTCAACTCCCATGCAGCCCTCAGAGACATTGGTGTCCTTGTGGGAGGCACTGCATAAACATAGGGAAAGAGGCACTCCTGGCCTGGGGACCCACAGCTATGACACACAATAGCACAGATACTGGGTAGTTTCATTCCTCTCATGTTAGATTTCTTGTCTCCCCCTGCATTTCACTTAGCCTCTAGCTGAGGCAGGGACTGAGTTTAAAGCACCTGGGCATCAGTGCTCTGGCTTGCAGCCATGTGTCAGGAAGATTCAGAGGAACACCAGAACAGCAAGAATGACTGAATGACAAGTTGCTCCACAGGCAATTTCTGTCCCAACCACCAGAGCAGAGGGAATTATTCCTCTCCCTCCCACACTCCACGACACAGCTTGCTTACAGGCTCCTTTGTACTTGCTCCCTTTGGTTAAGGGACTGCCCTGATCAGGCTGGCGGGACAAGCTCTGCATGTACTGGTGTAATTGAAAATGGTGAGGAGCGCAGCATGAATTGTTCCTGAGTACTGGAAACAATACTTATAAAAATCATTTCACAGTAGTTGCAACTCAGCTTGCTGGAATGCAAACAGCTTTGAAGACCAATGGCTACTTAAAAACCACTCTGAACAAAGAAGTGCCTTTGCTCTGCCCCATTCAAGTCTACCTGTACTTCTGATCTGCAGCAAAGGGGAGTTTTAAGAGAAAAGGAAGATGTCAGTGCTTTCCATATAAAGATACATGAATGCCTCTCCCAAAAGAGACAGCATGAATATATATGATGATTTTGCAAAGGTTGAGAACACTGAGGGTTCAATTTTCAATTATCAGCCCACTTTAAGGAGCATCATGGCTGAAAATGATTTAGTAACACATTTAACCCCCTGGCCACTGATTTTCTCATGCAATATAGATATCCAAGCTAAGTATACAATCTCAGGTGGCCTCCAGGGCTGAAAATCCTCAGGCTATCCACAACATCCGTGTACACTAGCAGTCTGGAAATGATGCTGAACTCTTTTCTGTATCTTCCAAGCAAACTTGGGAAAAAAAAAAAGAGAAAACCAAAACAAAAATGTTTGGTGCCCTTGCAGCTCCAAGTGCTGAACTTGTCTTTCTGAAATGCTGTGTCAACAGCTCTTCACTCACAAGCCCATTATTTTTATTGGCCATGGCTCTCAGGCTGGTGTTGACAGGTTAATTTACAGTAACAGTGAGAGTCACCTTTACTCACTATACCCAAAAGCGCAATCCGCTCCGTACTTGAATGCGAAATGCCACACTCTCGAGAACAGGAATGTTGGAGAGACAGAGAGAGAGAGAGAGAGAGAAAGAGCCTTGAAGCCTCATGCAGGCGCTCAAGGAGTTGTACAAAAGAATGCTCTTTTGGTGAAATAATTTTTGCCAGCATATGCAACTTGAGCAGGAATGGTTGCAATTATTTCTTACCGTGCTTGTTAGAGAGGACATATGGGAAGATTAGCCTCAAGAATGTCACTCTTGGACATGGTCTTCTCATGGGGATTACGCCACAGGGTTTTTTCTATTCCTTTTCCTCTTTTCTTTTTTCCCTCTTTTCAATACATCAAAGTTCACTGAGAGAAATTTCCCTTGGTAACATGTACAGATAAGCAGATCTCAGAAGATATGTTTCATGGGGTATACTTTAAGGACTTGTTTCGCTTTTGCTCTTCTCTCTTATCTTCTCTCCCCTCCTCTCATGTCTTCTTTTTTTCTCTTTTATTTTCTTGTCTTCCTGAGAGAGTCTCAAAAGAGCAATCCTAGCAATGGGTTAGGAAGTTATAGGCTGAGAGAAAGGCCTTTTCTCTAGACTGTAAAGCTGAAGTGCTGCAGCTGAAAGTCTCAGGCTAGGCTGACGTGATACAGATGGCGAAGACTCCATGACAGAGCCGATGGAGAGCACATACACTGAAGAAGTAGGAGGAATTCAGAGCAGCTAAGTGAGAGGGGTAAGTGCTGCCAAGAGGCAAATTATACCAGGTTGCAGATCGACAGACCTTTCATCACAGGAGAACTGAAGAAAAATAACAGTGTGTTTCTAAGTAGTTTGTGTTTTTATAGTACTGTTTCTTTTTTTTCAGTTTGATGTTCAGTTTTTTTTTATAGGACCTCCATGTAAAACCAGTGAATTAATAGTATTTTGATTGTAGAACTATCAGATACCAAACCTTTTGCAGTATTCCTGCAGTCTACCCCTAGAAATTGACCGTGTTCTGGCACTACTTACCCAGCACAAGGCACCACCGAGGGTGGATCAGATACAGTCTTTCTCTTCTTTCAGCACTGGTGGACACTGTGCTGTTGAACCTACAGCCCTCAGGCTCGTATTCTGTTTTGGCTACATGACCATTATAGAATCCAGAAGACATGCCTCTGATGCTGTGACCATAATGGAATTCAGAGTGGTTATGCTCTGCTGAAGTGGTCCTACGAGTTTGCAGCACACTCTTTTTCCAGACCAGCCTTCAGTCTGTCTTTTACCGTCTCCTGACACAGTGAGCACAAATGTAAAACCAATTAATGTATTTAGTCTGCAAATCACAACATCACAGAATGGGTCAGGTTGAAAGGGACCACAGTGGGTCACCTGGTCCAGTTTTCCTGATCAAGCAGAGTCATCCTAGAGCTCATAGCACAGTATTGCATCCAGACAGTTCTTGAATAACTCCAGTGAGGGAGACTCCACAACCTCTCTGGGCAACCTGTTCCAGGGCTGAGTAGAAGGGCAGGATCACCTCCCTCAGCCTGCTGGGAATGCTCTTTTAGTGCACCCCAGGATACAATTGACCTTCTTGGCCACAAGGGCACACTGCTGGCTCAGGGATGCTTGTCGTACCCCAGGACCCCGAGGTCCTTCTCTGCAGAGATGTTATCCAGCAGGTCAGACCCCAGCCTGTACTGGTGTGCAGGATTATTCATCCTAAGGTGCAGGACCCTGCATTTACTGTGTTGAAATTCAGGCAGTTCCTCTCTGCTCATCTCTCCGACCTGTTGCGGTCCAACTGAAGGGCTGCACAGCCCTCTGGGGTATCGGCCACTCCCAGTCATCAGTGCACTTGCTGAGGAGGCATCTGCCCCTTCATCCAAGTCATCGACAAATAAATTAAACAATACTGGGAACACCACTAGTGACAGGCCTCAGTAAAACCTTCTCCTTGAAAATCAGGCTGCTTTAATATATTTTAACATAAGCACTAGCAAACTGAGGGCCACTTGAAACCATGCCACATGAAGAATGATATGTGGGAAACCAGATTAGGAAGAAAAGACAAAACTTTGGTCTGCTGGGGTAGTGTCACAAAGGCAAGAAGGCCAGGACTAATGGCATGGCATGCCATGTATAAGAGCTGCTGCAGAGCCTGTCTGGGCTTAAAAAGGCAGAGGGCTCCTTTGCTGACCTATATCACTTCTGTAGCTCTGGTCAGAGGGGCCTCTCTGTTTCTGTGGCCAGTGGATGGAGATGTTCCCACAGCCTCCTTTGCACTGCTGTAACTCAATCACTATGTGATAACAGACAAAGGCAGACACAGAGACACTGAATCAGAAAGCCTCTTCTCCTTTGAACCACGGTCTCTCTGCTACACCGTCTCTCTTGCTCACCGCACGAACACCAGGGAGACAGATTTAAACACACACAAGCACATCAGCACAGGAGGATGCTCCCCTGCTGTTGAGACTATCTATACTGAAGACAAAGGCAGTAACAGAGCTCTCTTATGCAAGGTAATAGACATTATAGTTTCAGGATGAAGATTTCCAGCAGTTACTCCACACCCGTGTTCCATGACCTACTCTGGCAAAAGGGTGTAATGAAAGTACACAAGATTTATCTGCTCTCAGACCAACAGCAAGCCAAGCAGGATCTGTCACTGTCCCTACTGTCACTGCTGCTTCCATGTGAGAGTCTGGGGAAGAGCATCGGAGGAACAGATTACAGGGTCCAAACAGAGCAGCCCATCATGCTGCTGCCAGGATGTTCCTGTGCTGCTGTAGAACCTCTCACCTCCCACATGAAAGGCCATGGGGGATGATCAGTTTGACAGCAGCCTAGGGTTTTCCAAATAGCCCCTTGAGCAGCAGAAGGCACCTCTGGCCTTGCAGAGAGGGCTCCAGCCTGGCTGAGTCCTCTCAGGGCTGCCAGCCATGTTTGCAAGGGGTTTAGCAGCTGCCTTGAAGTGGGAATATGCTGCTACTGGGAAAGCCAGGTTTGAGCAAAGTGTGTTGGGCCCAAATGTTTTTGTCACTGATCTCAGGCTGGAGGGCTGAGATATTTACCATCCTATCATTCTGACACACATCCAAATGCTCTGTTCAAATTCAGAGCAGAAATCTCTGACAGTGCTGAAAATGGTTATAATTTTCAGTTTGATCTCCCCATGTTCAAGGCTACACCCCAGTTATGCATTTTTCCAGAGGAGACGAGGAGACGAGTGCTAGCCTAGATAACTAAATTACTTCCATGAGCTGAAAAATAAACTTCATAGCCAAGTCCCTAGTTTAGCAATCTGTAGTATCTGTGACAGATTTTTAAAATTAACATCTCTGCCCTGGTGGCTTTCAAGCAGTAGGAATGTTACACATTTTGCCTTGCACTTTGGATTTATCACCTTCTGGGACCCACAAAAAATCCCTGCCTCACACCATGCTGGAATCCGTAGCTGTTGCCCAGTGAAGAAAGAAAAATGTTATCAATATTTCCTTCTTGGATTATGGCTGGGGCTCTTCCACAGCAGCATTTTCATCTACAGCTAAGGTGAGACCCAACATTTTGTTACAAGGTCATATTGGAAAGTACTGTGGCAGTCTCCAATACCTGCTCAGGAGTCTCACGTTTCCTCAGTCAACAAGTCCAAAGAGCCAAAAGAAAATTTTCCATCATCTAGAAACCTGGTGTTACTCAGTTCCCTTCTCAGTAATGCTGGGACACATGTAGGGAATTCTTTGATTCCAGTTTCAAGAAACTTTTCTGTATCCTTGCTGTTATTGCTGCTGGAAAAGGGCTTGCTCTGGTCTCTCGCACCACAGTTCCACCTCTATGACGCCGGTGTTGTGACCCAGGCAGCAAGAGAAGAGGTCACTTGCTACCTTATGTAAGTTTTGAATCTTCATTCCTTTGCTGAAAGTATCTGTTCAGATATGATATTATTGTCTTCATATATTTATTCTCTTTATTAGACCTCTTACTTTCCCCAAAATAACATGGTGATCTTAGTGGGAGCTTCGGATAAAGAAGAGTAGTGTGACAAAAAGCATTACAGCCTTCATTTAAATAAGCACTCCAGCTGACATAGCAGGTCTAACTAAACAACACAAGACAAGCACAAGAAGAGAAAAGTTTCAGTGAATAAGAGCAGTTGGGAAAGACAGCAAGGATCTGACCTCTTGACAAAATCGGTGGCACTGCCTTTTTTTCCCTTCTGATCAGTCCCACATTGCTCCCTGCCCATTCTTGCTGCCATTCCTGCTGTGCTGGAGGTACAATCCCTGGTTTCAGGGGGCCAGGGGCTGAGCTGCCCTGTTTTCCAAGCTCTCTCTGCTCCTGGCAGCATCAGAAGATAGTGTAGCCGTTACTTTGAAATATGTCTGCACATAATTGACTGAGAGATTCAAATATCAATGGCAATTGATGCTCTTCTCTCAGATGTCATTACACTCCTTAAAAAAACTCTTATGATCTTCTTTATTACTCTAGGAGTCTAAAAACTCCAAAATCCCATATTTTTGTCAGAGGCTATTACTTGTCACAGTCGTATATCTCATATGTCTTTGCTCTTAACACAATTATTTTAAGGGCTAGTTTGTTTATAACAAACACAAAAGAAAACCAGAAATGTATGACTTACACTCTTCAAAAGCAGTTATTTATAACTATACTAATGTTTTGTTTCCTTAAAAGCCGTGGGTCATGGCAACACAGCTGCTTTTGGTCTGGCTAATAAGCCTTAGTTTGGGACTAATGTCAGGGTAGTGAGCTTTCAAGCCTGTTACAAACAGCCCACCAGTAGAGACACAAAACCTTAATCTGCCTGCTGTGATCTGCTGAGAGACCGCAAAGGTGGAGATTTATTTGTGCTTTAAAACACAACTACTCTTTTTCTTTCAAGTATTTCATGACACATTTCCCCTTGATTATACCAGTCACACACAGGAGAGGATGAATTTGTTAACCAATACCAGCATTCTCTTGTAACCTTTCAAAAAGGCTCTGCCATGTCCTGAAGGAGTCAGTAACTCACATGGACTTGCTGCCTCTCAAAGGCATTCATAAGGATTGAAAAATCAACTTAGTATCTCAGTGTCATTTAATGAAAAATATTTAACTATTTAATGCAAAAAAACTCTTCAACTGATATTTTCCTGTTAGACAGTCCCCCATGTATTCATTAATAAGAGTGATCCCCACAGAACAAGTGTCCAGGCTGCATTTGGCTCCTGACTTGGTTATGGAGCAGAGACAATGGTTGACTTCAAAAAACCATTTGCTGGATACTAAATGTAGCTCATAATTCGTTGACAGAATGAATGGTGTTTTAGGCCATATAAACTAAAAAACCCCAAGGATTCAGGGAAATTGTGGTTGCTGTAACTGTAGGACAGTGTAGCAGCTTATACTGGAAGTGCTAAAGGCAGGGCTACTGCTTTATTTTCTATGGGATTCTGCACAGAGAGCCTCATGGGGTCAGAGACATGGTCAGGAAGTGCTTATAGTTGGGAAGCACACAGGTGTAGTGAGAGTTGGACACTGTAATTAAAAAGTTAAAGCCAGAAATGTAGTGCTGAAGTGTTGCAGCTCAATTGGTAAAAAGAATAAGTTAGTGAATGAGGTTACTGACCAGCCCTCACAAATATTTTTGTGCCAGATGTGATGGTGAAAAGGGAAAAGATGTTACCTTGAGGTTGATTTTAGAATTATTCCAATATCTCTTCCTTTTAGGAATATGGTAATTCTCATATCAGACCAGTATGTGGCTCATCCTGTTCAATAATCTACCTTAAAAAACACAGTCAGCACTAGACCCTTGGTGACAAAACCTTGCCTTACACAGGCAGACAGATTTGTGTTCCCCCTCTTCAGCTTTATTCCTTGCCACCAATACCTAAAGCTGTCTAAATTCTAAGGTAAATGGTTTCATGTCTCCTTTGGATTTTTTTTCAGCATTATCTCTTATACTTTTATTCTTCACATAGCTGTCCAATCTCTCTTTCACAGCACTAACAATTTGGATTTTCTGTCTCTGAGGCACATCAAACAGATACTTTTACTGAAGCCCTCCAAAATTTACCTGAATCTTCTTTCTGGTTATTAAAATAAGTGGTGCATTTCTTAGATGCTACGTAAGAATTACAATTTGTTGTGCCTTTCCCGTGTCACTACTTTGTAATTATCTCAAGGAAACATCAAATTCACTGATTTGAGAAGAGACAATTTTGTAGAACATTCTTAATATCACCACACTGAAAAACAACTCTTTATGGATCCTAGATTTTTCCTTACTCTGCAGCTTTTAATTTGTAGCTGGATTTTGTGTAGTACCAGGAGAATAACCATATGCAGAATTGTTCTATTTGATTGTTTTTATCTTTCAGTTAAAATTACTTTTTTTTGAGTGTTATTGATATGTCAATTCAGACTGAGAGAGATCCATATGGTTGTCTGATATGCAAAGTTCATTGCCCGATGTCTTGGCACCCAGTTACTGCAATTGATTTAAATGTTGGACGTTTCCTTTTCCGACCCCCGCTTACTTACACTTCTGAAAGGGCCAGTGTTTTTAGAACAATAGTGATAGGAAGTGTATCACAGCACTCACAAAAGGGAGTCCTACAATTAGAATTTGGCTAGACAAAATGCTGCAAATAAGGGAGCATATTCCAGCTTTAATCTCACCATCCTGGAGCCATTAGGAGGGAAGATGTACCTGACTGCACATATTCATGATAAGGATAAAGGTAGCCCAGATGAAAATGCTAAAGTGCAATGCATTTTGCCTTCCAGGAGAATGTGATGCATGCATACCAAACAGTAATAAAGGAGATTGGGGTAGATCTTAGGAATGATTCTTAATGTGCAGTTAGCTATGCACCGAATTATGTTACTTGGGGAAACTGAGGAATCTCCATCATTTGAGATCTTAAAGACAAGATTCCATAAGCATGCCTGGAATAGTTTAGGCATAACTGGTCCTTCCTTGGAGCCAAGTCAGAAAACCTTTTCAAGTCCTTTAGTCTGTCTATTGTTTAAGGGTCTGCTCATGATTCTCTTGTGATGCCACAGTCACAAAATCCTGTTTGCTACTTGCTTGGAAACTGCTTAGTTTGAAACAAGTCCCCTCTGTTACTGGTGCGACAAGAAATTCTTACAATGGCTGTGCTGTTTCCTAACACAGGTCCTGGATTATTCCATATACAAAACATCTCACTATAAAATTATTTTTCTGTGTAACAGGTCATGGTAACACCTATTTTGTGATTCTTTTGTTTCTCTATTAATCTTTGATACAGAACCAGCTGCATCCCTCTGAGAGCTGGCTTGCTGCTCTCTATTCTCCAGAAAACTTGGCTTACTTTGTATACCAGTATATTTGGCCTTTGAAAGTTGGCTTGCAGTTAGCAGACAGAAGCAGGGTCAGAATTAGTTCAAAACAAATTAATAGTCAGAAGTTCTAACTTGCTAAGTTGCATGCAATCCACCCTTCAAAGGATATTCACCAATTGCTGTAATTGCTCTCTTCAAGGGCTTCCAAAAAATCCTTGGACGTGCTAATTAATGCTGTTTTAGATATATGTTAAGGTATTTGACCTGAGAGTTTAATTCTACAGTTTAATTCCATAATGATTGTAAATGGTAGGACTGCTGCATATTTAAAAGAACATTAGTGTGAATTTAGCTAGCTGTTGGCAGTTTAACAGTGACTAACAGATATTAAATAAGCATGAAATTCTAGTGGTGAATGACACTTTTATAGGGGCAAGGGCTGGGAGCTGAAGGCGGGAGAAAATATTGCAACCATCCATGGTGACCTTCCCTTTTCCCTGGACTTCACAGTCTTTGCACAATTTTCCCATCACTGGGACAAGTCTGGGTTGGTGGAAGGGCCTTGTCCTTGCAGGCTTGGACAGCACATGATGAACTTGGTGGGATTGGAACTTGTTGATCTGCTGAAGTCATTGACAATCCCTTGCTGATGTCACTGACACCAGGATTTCCCCAAATAACTGAATATTTCAGCCACTCAAAGATAATCACATATTCCAGTGTCAAGGAAGAAGTGTGTAAATTCTATCCCTTCTTCTGCCAAATTTTTCTTTCTTTTTTTTTTTTTTAAGTGGATGTCAGAAGAAATCAATTGCTAGAATAAAGAAAAGAAAACAAGTTGATCCTTTTATTGTTACTGTTCAAAAGCGTCTCTTTGTTTTAGAAACAAAAATGGTAGCAAGTGACTTTTTTCCACCCCTCAGCAGCTACATAAATTTCTGCTACTAAGGGACAAACATCATTGATTTGACCGACTTATTCAAAACAGGTCACGAAGCTAGAGCTTGTTGTGTCAATTCTCATCATATACTGATGTGGCAGGTTTTATGAATAAAATATGGGCAGTTGCTGTCTGGGAGGATGCCACATCTTAGCTACCCAAAACCCTCTGTCCTTGAAGAGTAAAGCTTTGAAAAATTAGGACCATGTTTCAATCCAAGCTGTACAATATGCTTTTCAATGAAGTGTAATATATTGTTTTTAGCTGAATAACTTTCTTCTCCTCTTCTCCCCTCCCCCTGTCCCTCCCATACTTAGGGAGAAAAAAAAAGCCATGCCATCTTAAACTAAAGCACACTTCAGTCAGTCTCCCTGTGTGTGCTCTGTGCCAGCAGCCACAGCAATTCTTTCATCTTGGCTTCAAAGTGGTGCTGAGAGGGGGAGGGGGGCACCTAATGAAAGAAGGGAAAACAAACAAACAAACAAACAAGCACAAAACGGGGGAGGAAATGAAAAATAGCAGTCTACCTTTCAAATCTGAGTGTTGCCTGCAGGCATGCTCTGCAGTGGATGTTGCACTCAGCTTCAGCCCCTTGTATATTTTTTTTTGTTATTGCCACTTCCCATGCTGGGAAGATTCTTGTCATCCCTCACATATTTTATCCGCAGAAAAGGCTGCCCTGCCCTGTGCTTGGTGATTGAGGCTGTGCCCCTGGTGTGCCACACTATCAGTGGTTCCCAAGGCTGCCTAGCCTGGGAAAAGCTGCATGGAAACGGTCCAAAATCAGCATTACATGCATTATTGTTCTTACTCTCTCTGATTAGAGTGCACACAATGAAAACAACAGCAACAGCCTCGTTTTCTAGCTCTCCTCCCAACACAGGGCTGTTCTTAGGCTGTTTTTTTTTTTTCTCAGAGCCTTCATAGAAATTAACTGCTTCTGTGCTGGTAGGTCCCAGGCATCCCAGCAGCTTCTCTAGGGGGAAGCCCAAAGAGCTTAGTCTGACTGGGAGTAACATTTTCAAAAGTGCCTAGCTGACTTGTGAACTGAAATCCCATTTTTTAAAAACAGGTCTAGTGGTAGGCTGCCTTGTGTACCACTGGAAACGCAGTGCTCAGATGCCGTGGAAAAATGCAAGGCACAGTAATCCCCATAAAACAAAACAGAATCGGCTGAAAGATATTTAGGCATTAGTCGCCTGAATACTTATGCTTTGTGTTAAATGCTGGAAGCAACACATGCAAGGTTCTAGCAGCATGTCACAGCATCTGGGTTTCCCCCAGCCCAGCCACCACCACTTTTTGTCTTACTCCCTGGTCAAAGAGGTCTTGCTGTCCAGGCTGAGGAGTGCCAGAATGGACTAGCACAGCTCTAGTGGCAAAGCAGTCATTTGGCAGACAATAGTTTAAATTTCATGAGGCCTGTTCCAAGTCCTGGGGTAGCCAGTTCGGGATGGGATAAAGCTCAGTTTGTTCTATGGAGAAATGGTATCCAGTGCTTATCCCAAGCACATGGAAATGCCACTTAGGAGTCACTGGGTGAGGCATGGCATTTCAGGCTCAATCTGATTTCATATTCCCTGAAATACATTAGGTGGCACATCAAACAAAGAAGGCAAAGAATTTTCTTCCCATTTAACAGATTAGACATATTCCAGAGTGTCAAGGGCCTGCATCTTGAGTGTGCTCAAGTGTTTGATAGGAGGTGAACTCATAAAGCTGCTCCTGAAGAGAGCAGTAGATAGACTTGGGTGCTAAAGATGAGAGAAGGCAAATGACAGGAAAGACTGTGTTTTTAGTCATAAAAATACCATAGAGAACATTTTTTGTTCAGTTGTAATAGGTGCTAATCTTTTTTTATTTAAAAAACAAACAAACAAAACAAAACAAAACAAAACAAAACAAAAAACAGGTCTATCTTCAAGTCACTGTTGGGAACACATGCAGGAACAGACAAATACTGTAAGTGAGGTTTTGTTTTAGGATCCTTCTATAACTTTTTTCATATGCCCCAGCTGCATTGCAGAAAGGGATCCCTGGTGCTGTGTTCTCTTCTTCACAGAAAGAGAATATATTCTTTCAGAGATATAGATGCTCTGGGTTACTCTGCAGCCAAGGACCCCCAAGAGCCCCAAGCATCTCTTGCTACAAGGGACCTCGAATCTGCAGAGGTACCTGGGGGGTTAATGGTAGATGTTCTTAAATTGCCATCCAGCAGATGAAAGACAGATGTTTACTTTTAAGATATTTTCAGACCAGGGAAAAAAGCACTTTGAAATTTGAAGAAAAAGAAACAGCTCTCTAGTTAATGCCTTGTATAGCCTTCTGTTTTTAGAAGGGATTAGACTGAATCATGAAAAACAAAAATGTAAAGTTGCATAGTTCTGCTCTGTCACTAGTTTCAGTGTCACAGTGGTTAAATCTAAAACTTTTTTCCAAGTTTCTTAGGTTCAGCTTGAAATTTCATAATCTAGTCAGAATTTTTTTTTCTGCCTTGTGCATCACTCATGGTAAATGTGAGGAGAAAGTCAGTTCACTATTTTTCTAAGACTGTAATGCACAATGAAGGAAAAGATTTTGTTTATTCTTCAAGAGCTCTACTGACATCATATTTCTCTGAAAAATAATGTCTCTTTTTATGCTAACAAAGTCCTTATGGTCCAAAGGCAAAGCTGGGCAAAAATCTGCTCTTGTCTTAACTGACTAACATATTTTTGGGCAGGATTGACCCTTTGGTTATCTTACATGTCATAACCCTTTCAACTTTCAGGGGCTGCATAAAGAAAAAGGTGAATAGAGGGCTGTAAGAAACAATTTTAATCAGCTTTTCTGAACTGTTCCATGTTTGAAAAACAACTTGTGTTACTTAGTATGTGAACTTAAATACAGCTGGGATGGGACTTCTGTATCAAAAACATTTCCTCTATTAAAAACCTGGAAACTGGCTGTCATTACTCTTGCTTCTCTTTCTTCCCAAATCAAATAATTGTGCCAACTGCTTGTTTTGTTTAACAGTCCCAGTCAGAGAGATATCATGGCTAATCACAGTATCATTTTCTAATGTTGACTGGAAGGAAATCTCAAATTGTTCTTGAGAACCTAAATATTAGGCTTATTATAAATCTGATTAAGCAGGGGCACCAATCCTTGAAGGCAGGATGAATACAACTCCTAGGAAATTGTGGAAGAGAAAACCAAGCATTGTTGAACCCCACTGTTCACAGATTGTTGCTGGAGAATGGTCTTCCAAAATGTGTGTCTTTTCTCTGCTTTGATTAATTTATTTGCTTATAGATTTCTTTCTCATTAGTTAAAAAATATCAGAATTTTAAGAGTACTGGCAAAACTGGTCCCTGCAGTCTTTGCTGATATGCCCAGCATGAACTGAAGTGCTTATTTTCTCCTGGGTGCCAGGCAGTGACGTAGGACTCATGTAGTGCCCTGCACGAGGCCGGTGACTGCGTGTTCCTGTCTCCACTGCCATATGCCAAACAGGAGTGATATCTATGGATTGAGAAGTGTGAAGCCCAGCCACATGTGAAGAGATCTAATTTCCAGCTTGGAGAAGCTATTAGCCTGACCAAGAGCTGGAGGGAGGCAGGCCCTAACGTAATTTCAAAAAATGGTGTTTAGATTATAACTCAAATAGGTGCTTTAGAAAAAATAATGCCATTTGAAATATACCTAGACCAAAGCTATTTCTACATCTCCGTGAAATTCACATGGGACATCACATATGCCTGGGGTTTTGTTTGTGCCATGTTACCATGTTGGAAAAAATCTGACTGAACACATGGACATGCCTTATGGTGCAAAAGAAGCTCCCTTGGCATTGATTTTGTGTCTTTCTGAGGTACATAGGAGCTGGACGTGACAGAGATGCCACCTGGGTTAAACTGTTATGTAACTCTGGTGGGAGTGCTGGCAGCAGAGGGAGAGGAGAGGCTGAAAGGGCTGTTTCCACCTCCAGGGCAAGCAGGACTGATGTGGCCAACACCCCTGCTGTGGGGTGGCAGCAAGTCTGGGATGATATGCTGAAGTGTGCCTGCATGTCAGCCAGGGTCCTGATCTCTCCCTCGCTGCAGGGCTGTCCCATCATCACGGTGCCCTTTCTCCCAGCCCCAGAGGGAGTGCCTTCACCTGACCATTGTCTGGGCTCATTTGTCATAATTTCTTGTTTCCACAACAACCAAGGGCTTCGTCCCAGTCACTCTGCTTGAGTACCACAAGATGGGAGGAATCCTGGCAGTAAACAGGCTAGCAGACAGCTTTCTTTCTTTCTTAATATTTTATTTATGGGGAAGAGGCCACACGAATAATTGAAGATGCCTGTTTGCACCCACTGCAATCTGTGAGTGGTTTGAAATGTAAACATGTCAACTCTCAACTGGAGCTTGAGAAACACATGTGCCAAAGAGCCTCAGGCCATTCGTCTGTCAGTCACACTCACCTTCCCAGCAGCGCCCTCCTCCTCTCACGCAGGGGAAGCCCAGGTGCGGGGCGTTCCTGTCCCGTATGACGCTGGTGCAAGTTTCCATGGAAAAACTGATGCGGAGGAGAATGGAAACATGCACATGGCATGAGGTGAACTTATGGTGTATTTTATGCAGTAAAAAGCAAATGGTGTTTCAGACTGGTTTTATTTTTTTTTCTTTCTTGTGTAACATACAAATTGAGATCGGCTGAGGCACCAATAGGGTTGCCTTTAAAGAAACTGAAATGCTGTGCAGAAATACTCAACAGAAACAGCAGACAAAAGGCCAATAGGAAGAACGAAAGAGGTGGAGAGGCCTGGAGCATTACAGGGGGATGCTAACAATCCTGCTTGCATATCATTAATAAGGGGTAATAGGAGACAAGTATTGCTTAACAAGGTGCTATAAGAAAACAGAAATAATGCAAAAATCCAAGATTCTCTAAGAAGTGGAAAGGTCTCCAAAGTGTTCTAAATCTGATTTTGCTACATACAGGCCAGATGCTGAATGGATCAGGTCCTCAATACTGTTCTTGACCTGGCGTGATTTCTGAACACGAGGGTAAACTCGGTAGTGAGGGTGTAGTGTAATGAATCAGTTCCTATAAATATTAAAGAAAGATTCACATTCAAAGCTTCTGCCATCCTAAAACCCTAGAGCACACAGCAGACAGTAGTACTGGAGGGAGATAGAGTTGTTATTTAGATGCATTGGATTGAAACGGAAGAATTTGGAAACAGTCAGGAGAGTATTTTCCATACACATGATGGTGAATTAAAATAAACAAGTGAGCATATCAGACCCTAGAAGACTTATGCAGGAGACTGTTCTGAATGTATAGAAGAAATGTTAGAAAAGTCTTTGTGACAGAAATTTTCAGACAGTCATGGTTGCTTCTTTCCTCTTTGCAAAAAGTGGAATGTGAGTGAATACAATTTTGTAGAAATTGCTGTTAAAGTTTACTGGATTAAGTTGAGAAATGTATTCTACCAGAAGCTTCAAAAATGTGTATTTATTTTCAAAAACTGAGGTGTCAGTGAGCAACAGCACTATGTTAAGAACAAAGTTGATGCAGAAAAAGAGCTCTGGTGTGGACTTCTCACCAACTTTGCACTGACGTCACATTGTTGGCTACAGTGGACCCAGCCCTGATTAATTGCCCTTGTCAGTCAGATCCTGGGAAAGAGTCTTGAAGGCAGACTGATACTCTAAGGGCATGTCAGATGTGAGGTCATTTGATTAGTGTCTTAGCTGAGAGCAGACTTAAAGTGTTCTGAGTTGCTGGGCTGTGTAGTGAAAATGAGCATTAAGAATTGCCACGTGTACAGGTTCTGCCTCCTGTTTCTCCCTGCAGCTGAAGGCCTCCCTCCAAAATATGTGCATAGCTCCTGTCAAAATCAGTGGGAATTCTGCAAAAGTGTTGGCGGATGATATCATGGTGCACTTTACTTTTCATTACTTGTGAGAATCATCTCAATGCATTGTTTCTCAGCTGAGTATTGGTTTCTGCAACTTAAAGCTTTTATATTAGAGATAATAATGCTTAAGTTTTTTTCTTGCGCTTTCCTAAATTAGGACATGCATCACTTGTATCTAAATTTAGTTTGGATATGACTGCTCTAATATTTTTTCTTATTTTATATTCATCTCTCTTCTGTCTGCTGGCTTAATTTCAGACAAAGAAAGTCAATATTTTCTTTGCGAGTTATTTCATTTTGTTGGTCTATGATATCATAGCAAATGTCAGCTGATCTTATGTAATATAGAGTTGAAGACAGACTGTTATCCTTCCTTTTACAAATAAACAGATCTAAATAACATAGGTTCATGGTCAAATAGAGTATTTTTAGAGCTATTAAAAGAGTAAAATAGTTTTCTCTGCTGATGAGAAAGTCTGCCTCTTATCCTGGTGGTCTCTTGTTTCTCCTCCGCCTGCATTTGATCTCTAACACTGCGACACTGTACCATTTTGCTGGTAACAAAGTCATCATTCACTCATTACTTTGCAAGTCTGAGCACATTTTATGGTTGATAGCTGGATTGCCAGCATGATCCAAAATTAACCTCTTTCTGCTTATTTTTGCTTAGCTGTAGGGACAAGGCAGTACAAAACTCAGATGTGGCAGGAGGCAGCATGTAATAGCCTCTGTATTTCCTTACACTGAAGGGGCTAAGTCCTCCACTCTTTTGAGTGCAGATAAGTCTGTGGCCACCAGAATAAATTCTGGCCCAACAACATCAAGAACCTCACCATTCTTTCAGCCTATGATTTGGGTAGGAGCTGGATGTCTCTCAGTTTACAACTGCAAGGCAGTCTTAAAATATCCGTGACACATAGGCACAACCGGTTCTTGCTTGGCCAGGCAGTGGAAAGAAGCAAGTAGGATCCGTAGGAGATTCGGAGTTCGCACTGCGTCGCGCTTTTCCTTGGTAGGCCGCAGCTGTGGGGAGCAAGAGCCAGGGGGTTCCTTGGTTGGATGCAAGCTGCCGGGAGATGCCGGTCAGCCCCAGCCGCCAGCACACGGAGCTTTTCCTCTCCCAGCGCGTTGGATTAATTTCTGCTGTTGGCAAAAGGGCAACACAAATGTATTTTAGAATCTCTTCCTCTGCATAATCAAAAGGGAAGGAACACGACACGAAAGCTGCCGAACAAAGAGCAGACAAGCGCTCCCACCCGTTGAACCTCCCTTTCAGCCACCCGTGTGCCGGCTGGCTCTCAGGGCCTGTCTAGGTCGTATTATGACTCCTTTATTAGTGTTTGAGGTCACCGGGAGACATGCAAGTGCATCCTATATCAGGAAGTGTAGCATGTCTCTAGAGAGAAATATTTGGCTGTTAGCAAGAGCTGTGGCTGCGACTCGGAAATCCCGGGACGCGCCTGACGGGCAGGCAGGCTCCAGGCGCCGCGCTGCCTCCCAGCAGACAGAGCCACCGGGAAGCGGAGCGGCTTTCCTGCCATTCTCCGCACGGGGCTGCCTTCCTCCCAGACTTCCCCACCGAGTCCCGACAGCTCCTTTGCCGCTCTGTCCAGCTGGCTGTGGGCTGCAATTCCAAAGAAAAGGCCTCCACTAAGGCAGGTACCCAGCACAAAAATGTGCCGCCGGTCTGCCCCGGCCTCGTCGCTCCTGCAGGAAGACTGATTAGGAGCACGTAAAGCGGGCAGGGAGGAGGCGGGTGCCAGCCCGCGGTCCTGCGTGAGCGAGCGGCAGATTTATGGGTGTACTTAGGAGCGCCGGGACGCGGGGAGACGTGGCTGGTGTGCACGGACGCCCTGCCCTGCACGCACCACAGCCCTGCGGGCACCCACCGCCGGCCGGAGCGGGAGAAAAGCGGGAATTGTGGTGCTGGGACCTGTCTCACCACCTGTTTAAAGTCAAAGGTGGAGGCCTTTCTGGCGCTGCGGGTCCTGCAACCAAGATTAGATGGCAACTGCGAAGGTCCTTGACATGCGCTGGGTGACAGAGAGTTTCACAGCTGCCTTAGCTGTACCCACATCCGATCTGCCAGCCTTTTGCTCTGACTCCAATGTCACTCAAGCATAAGCTCCCCTCGGAGCACACGCATTTTTTTTATGCATCATGCCTGACAATAGCTAAATGAAGCAGCTGTTGGCAAAATGGGATGCAGAAAGGGAGGCAGAAACAGGAGCGTTTTTCCTTATGTACGCGAGTAACTTCAAAATATTTATGTTGTACTAGTACGTGCAAGGATAATATTGCCTTCCTCTTTATTGTCCTAAAGTAAAAGAGAGAGAAATGCAGACAAGGTCGTGTAAGCATCAACAAAAGAATTTCAAACAGTGAAATACTTGTCATCGGCTTTAGCTCTGGTCTTGTTATGGGGTGGAAGATCCTCTCAAAAATACATCCAACTGCAAATAAATAAATAAATACATACATACATACTAAAAAAGTGAATGTTTGCCCCAACAGAAGGAAGAGACTATCAAGAAATCATTGTCTCAATCTAATAAATTACAATTACAACAACATCTCTAGGCCCTGCTAGAATGTTAATTGCAATTAGATGGAGAAAGCAAACTCTTGGTAACACTGATGCCTATTGTAGCTGCACAGTTATTCCACCAGAGATTACCGTTTTCAGGCGTGTCTAACTTCTTGTTTATCCAAATTGGCCTTCGACAAATAGAATATGTGTGTGTTTTTGTATCTGTTTTTACATGTATATATGTCTGCAGACACAGCAAAAATATCTTACTGATTTTTTAGCTTCAATGAAATAGAGAGTCAGCCATAAATAAGAGAGTGCAGCATAGAAAGTATTGAGAAATTTGAAATTGCAAGTTTACTGTTCTAAGCCATTTTTCATTTCCCAAAAATGTATTTGACTTTTTAAAGGGATATTATTATTGAAATTTCATTAAAAATCACACTTGAAACACAGTTTCAAAGGAAACAAACCAATAACCATTTTAAAAAGAAAGCTTAGTAAGGGAAAAAAATTGGCAAATTATTTAAGTGTCAGTAATACTTAGATTAAATGTCTGAGCTTAAGGGAAAAACTCCAATAACATCACCAATGTGTGGCCAACAGTCATCTTCCAAAAATGCCAGTTTTTTATGAAGCATTTTTGTGTGTTTTGGTCAGCTGCAGATTAATTTCCTTTTTACTAATTTTTTTTTAGCACAATGGAAGGGGGAGAAAAGTCACATTTCAAAAATGCTCAGGCCTCTGAGTTAAGGGTGTAGTTTTAACTTCTTGGCTCTTAGTAAATCTTCACACAACCGAGACATTTTATTAATACAGCTCATGTAGGTAAAAAGTGTTGTGTGTACATGCAAGAAAAATCTTTAACTGGAGGGTCAGTTTTCCCTGAAGTGTTTTATTCTATTGAGAGAAAAAAAAAAAAAAATCCAGTGCTAGGCTGCATATATGACACATGGTGACATTCAGTAGCAGTTAAGTACTGTCCTTCACACTCCTCTGTCCTATGGGACACCCACCTGCCATCACAGGGCACCTCTGAGCACCATCTTTGCTCTGGGTGGCTGAGATGGGCATGCACAACATGCCCCCTGAGCACCTCAGGCATTCAGCTCACAGACGGAAATTTTCTTGTGTGCTGATTTTGGCAGTCAGATCAGATTAGTCAGTCTAACCTTATGCCAGCTGGTTTTGACAGGTTCATTTATTACATTGTATTTAATTATTTATGGCTGTACTGCAATAAAGCCTGTCCATGCCTCATATTGCTGCCTTTAGAAGATCGTCTACGATTAACACTACTGATAGCACCCAGAGGGTCAGATGGAGGCTTTTTGGAAAAGTTAATCTCAACAGGTCTCACAAGTGGTTTTCTCTGCTTTTTCCTCATCTCTCCCTGGAAGGATGTCTCTATGTCTCTCCTGCTCTGGTGGAGCTAGTAGCAATACGTACATGAGGAGGTGGTGGTGATGGGATGAAGGTTGTCTCCTTTCCTCTTCCACTGAGGAATGCTGTTCTCCAGAGCAGGGCATGCAAGCCTTCGCAGGCCTGGAGTAGCTGCAAAGGGTTGTGTGCAATCTGTTTTTCTCATGCAGATCTGAGATCCACAGCATGACAAACCTGTCTGTGTCATACATGGCAGGCTCAGGGCATTAATAAGCACTTTCCTTAGCTGTTGCTGTAAGACAAGTCTCTGCTCTGTGAACCTTTTGGAAGATATTTACTGCTTGAATTAAAAAAAAAAAAAGAGCAGATGTTGGACAGATGAAATTAATTAAAGACTTCATTTTACCAACTAAAATTTCATATTTCCCTCCACATAGGGTTGCATAATGACTAACCTAAACATTATCACACGGCATGTTGTCATCTTTCATAAATAATAAAAGGATTGCTGTAATCCTGCATAAACCCAGCTTTGGATGTTGAGAAACATTATGCAAGTGTCCAACATGAAAAGAATCATGTTTCTTATTCCACCACTCTGGCCAAATATCATGTTGTCTTTACTGGAAAACTGTGTTCATCAAACGAGTTTAAAGCTGAGAGTGGGAGAGGGTGGGACATTGCATTCTTGAGAAATGACATTATAAACAATACAGTACTGCTTTGTGCTGTCAGTAAATTGGGAATATTCTAGAGCAAACAGGGGAGAGCATGCCATAGTGTGCTTGGGCTCCAGCTCCGCTTTTTTCTTCACACTCACAGACCACGGAAGATGATCTTCGCTCGCTGGGGCTTCTCACTCCCTTCTTCACTTCCCTTCAGATTCGCTCTCTTTAAGCTTAAAGCTCAGGATCAAGAGATATGAAACTTTCTTCTTCAATGTTTTAACCCATAATTGAAAACAAGAAAGGTGGGGAGGGGGATGGAATAGGAAAGACAATCCAGCATGGCTTTGCTTTTATTTCTGTACAAAAGAATAGTTGTTGTAGAGGAAGGACAGAGGTTGATTTTGAGAGTCTGTGCCATACAAGTGTTGAGGTGTAAGCATTTTTTCTGCATGTTAGTGGCTTTCTGTGGGCTACAGGTCCTCAAATCATAAACACTGAAGAAGTATTTTAAAGGTTCTATTTTTAATCCATGACTCATGTGTTTCTTTACGTAGTGTTTTATGCATGGGAAATGAGTAGACTTCTCTTTTTTAGAAAAAGATCAGGACTTTTCCTTTTAATTGATATAACAGACAGTATTGTATTGTCTGTTTACTGTTCACTATGTAAAATGAACTTTCACTCTGCGGTCTTGGAGGTCGGCAGTACCAGCCAATGGTGGTACTTTGGGAGTACCACACAATGGTGTGCATGCTTTCGGAGTTTTGAGAAATACATCAGCCTCACATGGACATGCTGCTGATGTGTGCCCTCGTACACAGGAACTGGGTGGAAGCAGTTTAGCTGAAAGATGCTAATGGCCTCCTTTATCAAAGGAAACAAGAGGCAAAACAGCGAGTTTTTATTCATTTCTTATGCGTGCTTCATGTTCTAATAATTTCTTATATGGATTTCTATGTCTCCCTGAAAAGTGGCATGTTTTCTGAAATCCTGGAAATTATCATGATATAACAACAGTAAAAAGAAGAGGTTTTATAGAAGTTAAAACCCCTTTCTTGTGGGAGCACTTTCTGAATGGTCTAGCAAGCTGTCGAAGCTTGCAACTGAAAAAAGTGTGACTTGGCTGCACCAAGTCCAGAAGTTACACAAGGCCCTTCTCTCCCTTCCATATTTTATCTCTTGCCATTTATCTCTCTTCTCCTCCCCCCTTTCCATTTCATCTTCCCTTCCTCTCCTGTTTCTCCCATCAGTACACAGCTTTCGGGAAGGAATGAAAAAGACTGCTCTGTCCCCTGCCTTGGTAAGCACAGGGACAACAGTGAGAAGGGTCTTTGCTCATCATGTCTTTAATACACTGTCCTGCTGCGACCTCTACACCTCAAAACCTGGTAGATCATTGGAGCACTACAGATGACACAGAAACAACAGCTAACCATGACTGCAATGAAGAGAGAAAAACAGCGAACAGTTTTTCTCCTTCCTTTCTACTTCACAGTGATTAGGGGAACTGAGTAGGTGAGCTGGAGACAGGGAATAGGTAAAGGAGAATCAAAGTGCTCTCGAGCCAGTGCTGGCTGGCAAAGGATGCACCCTCATCCTGCAGAGTGAGGGACACATATATGGCGTGGTGCTGGCCCCAGCCCCATCTGCTCTCTTGTTAACTCTGTAAATGCTGTTGACATTTGAGACAGGTTTGAGTAAGCACTAATAGCTTAATAAGTAGAGTATAGAGCTTTGTGGTTCTCTCTAGGGGAAATTCCTGGTCAGGTTCTAGCAACACTGAGCAGAAGAGGGCAGAGAGATGTGTTTTGGAGAGATCACTAAAAGAGCTTGGAAGTGGGATGGGCATTTGTTTATGAGCTTTTCTTTATTTTGTAAGCATGCAGTATAGAGGTATTATGAGAAGACGTAGGCTGTGGTTTCTCTTCCCTGAGAAGCACAAGGTAGACAACTCCTATTCCTCTACGTATTTGTTCGGCTCATGTAAGGCAGTGAATGACTCAGTGCTGACTAATAAATATCTGCTAATGAATACCACTCCCAAACACTCATATATCAATGGTGAATATCAAAAGCTCAGGCCAACTTTCCTGTGCTGGTCCAGCCTACCATTCAGAAAGCTCTTGGAATCCTTTCCTGCATCTAAAACCTGGTATCTAAACTTTTATTGAAAAGACTTTTCTGTGGAGCTGTGCTCTACTTTCCTCACTGGTCTCAGTGAGTCTGTGCTCTCAATGGACGAAACTGCATCTACAATTGTACGTACCATGCAACTGCATGCTAGAAACCCGTATCTAATTCTGGACAAAAAGCTGTATGCCAACAAAGAAGTATAGGATTAGAAAAATATTGAAGAGCAATAGCTATTTTGTATATATATAAGGCAAATGTGAAAGAAACAAGGTATTATTTGAGAATAAATAATAACTCTTAAGCCCAGGAGCATTTTCTTGCTTCATCTAATCTCATATGGTCTTGAACATATTGATTTTTGTTTAGCTCTTGATACTAAACATGAGCATTAGACTCAAATTTGTAGTGAAAATACAATCTAAACATCAAAAGTAGAAGGACATAATTTCTTTTGACAGCTACTCATGAACAGAAACAGTTTAAACGTAAACAGATCAATAAGTAAAGTGTTCTGGTTTAGTTTATAAACTTACTTTTTTTCCAGTCTACAGCAGCCTTGAATAAAACTATTTTGGCTGCAGAGTCCTCCTGAAGTGCCTCCCAGCTACCCCTGTGGCAAACCCAGAAGTGAGGACTTTGGGCCACTTTTGCAATACTCTCGGGTCAGTGTGGCATACTGGTAGCAGAACAAGGTTTACTCCCTGCACGTATCACAGGCTGGCACAGGACAGTTTTGAGAAAAAAATTTCCAAAAGGCTTTCTAATATCTTACCAGTGTTTTGTGCAGCAAAATTTATGCAATAAATCCTGTGTTTTCCTGGGAAATAATAAATATATTTTGGAATAATAAATGTATTGATGAAATCTGGAATTCTTTCATAATAATAGATATTTCAAAGGAATATAAAATGGAGTGTGGAATACATAATTTGTTTCTTGGAAAGCTTCATTAAATGCTTGGGGTTAATGTTTAATAGTATTAATTCTTGCAAGCTGAGCAGTCTTTCATGACAGGATATGAAGAAAGACAACTACAGAAAGAAGGGGATGCCAGACCTGCATTATAGACAGAATTTTGGCCTCACTTTCCCAGGGTCCCAAGTTGTTAGCAGGGCAGTAATGATAATACTCCCACTAATAATTGCAGGGTGCAATCTCACTACTTGACAATCTGGGGGCATGTAAGGAGTGTACCTCATAGGCTGTCCATTACCAGGACAGACTCTTGGTTTGTTTAGAGTTGTTTAAAGCATAATGGGTCAGCTTTCCAACAGATTTGCTGGAAGTGAGGGGCATCCTGGCGGAAGAAATGAAATTTTGATGTGAATCACATATGGTAAATTCCCATCTTAAAAAAAATTAAAACCAGGAATATATAGGAATCTAAAATGAATGGTACAGAACTACGTATGAACCTTCAAAAACTATGTTGTTTTCTTACTGCAGTAATTGTAAATAGGGTTTATAATGCATTTTATTTATTTCCACATTTTATGTTTGCAGCTTCCACAGTCAGTAAATCTGTAAACAGCATGGCATAACTGCTTAATTAAGACTGTAGATGCAGTTTCGACTTCGTATTTGAGATAAATTCTTCTGTTTTTCAAGTCATGGGGACAGACAAAACAGTCCTTGGTCTGTGCTTTCGTTTTGTTTTGATTTGTGTGGGGCACGTTGTTTTCTCCGAAGGGCCTGTATGGAGATTTGCATGAATAGGACTGTAGCAGAGAATTTTAGCAGAACTCTATGAAAAAGAAAAATAGAGCAGTACAATAAATTGCATTACAAATACTTGCTGTTCTGCAGAGAACTTAGGTATTAAGCTGCAAGAGAAACAGACAATGAGGACCTTTATGCACAAATACAGTCAAATGCTCGCTTCTCTTTTGCATCTGTTTATGCTAATGTAACTTCTGTGAAATGTTTCTTTAAAATACTGGGGGTATCCTGCAGGAGAAAATCAGTTCCAGAAAGCACCACAATACGTGGTGAGCTCTCTCTAACTTATTGACCATAGAAAATATCTGTGACCATTTGTATTTTGCATCTCCATGCAAACTGAAAATTCAAGGCAGAGATGAAGCACTAAGCATTCTGGGATAGGAAACCTGTTGCACATTATGCCAAAAGTAGTAACAGTGGAAGTAGCTAAATAACATTCTCTGAGGCGGACCCAGATTCAGTGCAAAGAAAAGCTGCACCATGATCGTATCAGAATTTGTTCTCCCCCCTGGAGCCAATAACAGGGCTTCCATGAGCTAATGGTATTCAGGTTTCTGTCCTTCAATTTACAGCGAGTGGCTTTGAAGTATTACCTCCAGTGTCACAAAATGAGAGAAATTTTCTCTGGAAGAGAGATAAAAGAGATACATCTTCTGGCAAAGACCTAAAAGTAGGCAGTCAAGGGTCTAGAGGGCCTTAATCTTTTCCCCTCTAAGGCAAACTAATTTAAAAAATATACTATCAGGCTTACAACAGATCATATGAACTCTCGAGGACACGTTTGGGTAGTAGATCAGGAACATTAGTGGTGTAAAATTGATTAACAGGGCTGTGCAATCAGAAACATAGAGAAAGCTTATGGTGAAGGTCCTGCCGGAAGTAACTTGTTATTAACCCATTTGAAAATGCCATAGTAGCATATAAATAATTTGGAAACCCTCTATTTCTGTGAGAGACTGACTCTTACACTCTAAAAGCTGATGTCTCTGGTAAACTCCAGCAAAGAAGGCTCAGAGTTATCCTGCTAGAGAGTAACTTCCCTGTTTTTCCCCAGTTGCACAACACAAAGGCAGGGTAACTGGACTGCTTTGTCAATCAGTTCTGCTCCTGTCCAAATTTAGGGACAGGATTCTGAAGGCTCCTCTGCGTGTAAGGTTCAGTATTATGTTACTGGCCTAGGTTACCAAAAATATAAGACACAGAAAGGGAAAGATGAAAAAGATAGGGAGATAGTGATAAAATTCAAATTATAAATATTTAGTTAATGTTCTGGGCAATATGTCATGGACCATCTCTGAGGAGCATTTACTGTAGGATGCTAAAGTTGCTGTATCATGTGGAACGAGTCGCGTAATATGTCTCTGCATTTGAAAAATGTTTTGTAAATTGAACTCTGAACAGATGAGGGCCTCTAATATAATTGTCAAGGTCTGTGAACATGGATTCCATCCCAAAATGACACATGCTGCTGTGATAACTGTGATCTCCTGCTTGAACATGCCAAAGGAGTAGGAGTCAGAATATGTCAGAACATGCCAAAGCAAACAAAAAAGCTCCTATAAATTGAGCTGGATTCCCGAAGAGGTAAAGAAAAAACATGGAGGCAGGATGCTTTGCAGAAACTTACTGCTTCCCTAAGCCTGCAGACTCCAGCTTCTGATGTCATTTAAAGCAGCCAAGAGCCAATCTGATCTGATAGAACAATAGCATAAGCATCACCGTGTTGGTTATGCGTTGGCCAAAGCTGTCTACACTCGAGGCAAAAATCCATTTATTGTTAACATGTGGTGTCCAACCCTCCCAGCTCAGCCCCACCTCTTCTTTTCCTTGGAGAACAGCGGCTAAGGCACCTGTGTAGTTCCCCCTCATAACAGAGAAACCTTCACTTGGTCTTTGTTTCTTTATTCCCGCCTCATTTCTTTCAGTTAAGATCTAGTGTCTTTGTCTGCTCTCCATAGTGTCACTCACTGTGACCTTGCATCATTGCAACTGCGGGAGCTTTGTATTTTCCCAGGAATGGAATTGCCTCAAGGTAACTGGCATTTCCTTCCAGGAGCGGGATTCAGACTTTGACTGTTGCTTGGTAATATGATACCACTTATGATGAGTGAAGTCAGTCAAGTTGCTAACTCTCTGCTGGATTTCATTCATATTTCAAAGAGGTTTAAGAACAATAGGTGTTATGTTGTCTGCTGCCAGACATACTGCCAAATTGTCTGAGTCCTCTACTGCTTGTGCCTTTGAAAGAGAACATTTTTCTCAACAGATATACACTTCCAATCTGCAAAGAGTAACAGCATTGAAAATAAAATTAGGGATTTTCTTCATTTACATAAAGGTAAGAATTGTGTTATTATATTTGTTGATAAGCAGATTGAATCATTTCCTGTATTTTCTTTTCCTAAACTGAAATGAAGCATCATTCCTCCAAGAAATGCCATTAACTGGCATTTTCTGTGCAACACATACTTTTCATTTGCCTGTGGTACTGTTTAAAAGCATGTGATGACTTTGAAATACTCAATAGATAAAGATTTATAGCATGATATTACATTCCTGAGAAAACTGGGACAAGAGAACGTAAGTAAATATAGAAATACAGAAAATGCTCCTATTTTGACAGCTGTGCTGAACAAATAAATGTAGTGAGAAATCAGGTGACTAAAGATGGCAGAGAATTAATAAGTTTGCCTACAAGGACCAGAATCATATAGTCTCAAGAATTGCTCCAGGAGGAAGATGACTACACTAAGGGTGTTGTTCTCTTTTCCTGAGTAACAATCAATAGGTCAAAAAAGAACAACCTCAAGTTGTGCCAAGCGAAGTTTAGATTGAGTATTAGGAAAAATTTCTTCATGGAAAGGGTGTTCAAGCATTGGGACAGGTTGCTCGGGGAAGTGTTTGGGTTGCCAGCCCTGGAGGTATCTAAAAGTTGTGTAGGTGAAGCATTTTCAGAGGTCAGTGGTGGACCTGGCAATTCTGGATTCATGATCTTAAAGGTCTTTTCCAGCTTAAATGATTCTATGATCCTGTGACAATAAACTTTAGTTATAAAAATTCTTACACAATAGGAGACAAATTTACATGGCAAATATCTACTATTAAACTGAAAACAAAGCCTGACATTGAAGCTAGTAATTGAAAAGTACCCTAGTAGAAAGTGATATAAAATGTTACAGTGGTTGCTTTTAGGTTGGAGAATTTGCTACACTGGAGAATTTGTTACTACTTTTCTTGGTAGCAGGAAACGAGAAAATAGTTTATTATTGCCTCTTCCATTCTCAGGTTTGTAGTTTCCTGGAGAAGTAGAAAATAAGGCAAATATCTCCTAGAATGATTTATTTGGAGACCATATGGTCCATGAGGTCTCAGAGGAAAGTACTCAGAGGAAAGAATGTAGGCAGTCTCTGCATCATTTGAGCAGAGCTAACAAAATAACGTATATAAAAAAATACCAAACAGCTTCTTTTCCAAATGGAGGAGGAGCATAGACTAGAAGGACACATGAGGAGCGATGTTCTGCACGTCACCATCTATCTCTCAAATTGTAGGTTATAACAATTGCTATCTGAGCAGTAATAGAGAAGTGGAAGTGTGAAAGAAGATGTAATGATTTACAATTACTCTAAAGAATAGGATTACAGGCCTGAAGTTTGCGTGTTACCAGATACAAAAAGAATGTGAAATATTAAGTGTTTCCTGCAACAGGCCGTTCTAAGAACAAACATTGCAAGGATAATAAATTCAAAGACTTCCAGAGACAAACTTGCTAAAATGTTTGTTTTAGCAAGGAACCACAGTCAAACCACTAAGAACAGAGAGATCCAAGTCTCCTCACTTTGCAGCGAGTGGCTACACATCATGCTCCAGATTTGGGTTCAAGCTTTCACAGTAATGATTTAGGAGCCCAACTCCCAGGAACATTCCCTGTGGCCACCCTTGGGTTAGAAGAAACAAGCAACTTCACTTCTTTCAGGGATGCCAGGACAGATGAAATACCCACTCTTCAGCTGCTCCCAGCCAATCCTGTTACCTAAACTGGTTTAGGCTGTGAGGCAGATGGCAGCTGAGCCCAAGTACAGAGGTGGGGAGATCCCTGGGGACAAGAACCTGTTAGGGGTTATCATCTCACAAATTCCCAGAGCTTCTGAAAGGGCAGTTAGAGAGGAACAAGCAAACAACAGAAAATCCTAAACATCTCAGAGAAGTGATAGAAATGGTTTAGACAGAAATGTTAGACAAATTTGAATTCTCCGTATGTGCTCTTTTATTGCCTTTTTTTTCTGTTTTAAGGAGAGATTTGTGATTACTCAGATATAATTAAGGAAGTCTGGAAAATTGACATCTGGATATTTATTTTATAGCAAGCTGTAATTACATTAATGTATTAGAGTAAGACACAATTTGGTATCTATAATTATCTATTACTATCTATAGTAACTATATATTATATATATAGATACTATATATGTAACCATATATCTATGGTATCTATATATTATCTATTACTTCCTTTGGGTAGCCTGTGAAGTTCTTCAAGAAATGTCACCATGGTAACCCAGGGTTACACCTACACCAGTGAATATAAAGGACCAGAGGTTGCTTTCAGCCCTTGGAGTTAATGACTCAACCACCTTCCTGAGGAGCTTGTTCCAGTGCTTGGCAACCTTTTTGGTGAAGAAATTTTTTCTGATATTCAGTTGAAACTTCCCCTGGCCCAACTTGATGCCATTTCCTCTTGTCCCTGCCTGTGCTGTCCTCAGGCTGCCCCTGGGACCTCCTTCATGGGCACTGATGTTCACTGACACCCAGGCTACTCGCACTCCTGGTCCAGAGAACACAGGTCCCACCTGCCTCCCACTCTGTCTTCAGTGTCCTGGGGGCTCCAACATCTCTCTGAGTCTGTGGGAAGGCAGCCAGGCATACCCCTCACAAGGATCTTCTCCCTAGGGTCCCTTACACCCAGGGTGGATAAGGCAGCCTGGGGGCCTTGCACCTCTCCCAGAGCTCTGTAACCACACCAGTTAAATTGCTAAAAGTAGTTGGGAAAGCGGGAGTTTTTCTGAGTACTCCTCCTCTTCCACTTAAACAGGTTAGAAATAGTCTCATTTGTATAAAATGGCTTGAAGGGGATGGTTTTTGGGAAGCAACTTTGACTAGACACAGACACTGCTTATTTTTTAATCTGAAACAAGTTTTTGTGGTGAAATAGTGCCACCATTCACACCAAGTGAGGCTTTAGGACAGAATTTGATAATATTAAGGAACAGTGTTGAATTAGTTAGCTCTATGTTGGCTTGTAAATGATCATCAGATACTGTACAGCAGTTTCCCTTTTGTTTGTTCTAAGTGGTATTCTTGCAGACATCTTGGGACTTGAGCCAGGATTTTCCATGTTGGGCAAATGAATATTCACTTAATAGGGGGCAGTGTTGCATTGAATTTTCATGTACCCATGGGCATATACAGCAAATAGATCTCAGAAGATTTTACTTCAATTATTTCGGCTTTTGTTTCACGGTTACAGTTCTCCTCTCTGAGAGCTGAAGGAGAGCGTACAGGGGTGTGCAAATGTCGGGAAGAACAATGTTACCAAGCCTGTTTGTAAAGAAAACGCATGTAAAAACACTTGGAGTACTTAAGAATGATTTATGGAGCCATCTAGATAATGTTACAGGAGTTACTGTTATGCCAAGAGCATAATACTGTGTTAGTCCTGCTTATCTCATTTCATTTGCTTGACAGACAGTTCTTGTGCCAGACCAATTCATGCTTGTGTGAAATAAGCGGAGTTGTTCAGTTGGTCTTATTTTAATGTGTATACCACCTGGAGACAGCAATGGGATTTCAGTCCGAGGAACAAGGAAACTCCTTTCATAACATCCTGACAAGCTCACGCTCCCGTGTTCAACATCGTGCTGCACACAGCATGTCTTTCAACAGATGTTGTAGAGGCTATTGATGAGTACCTGCTTTTTTCTTAAGGCTGGGAGTTATTCTGCTGCCCAGAAGTGCAGAGATGAGAACTCTGTGTAGGTAAGGTGTGTAGGTAATAATATCCTTTATTCCCATTATTGAATGTGAGTTTGATCTACTGAAGTCCTGTTCTCTGATAGTATCGATGACACATTTTAAACACTGGAAAAACTCCACCCAAAACTTACTGTGGGAGGCTAATATAAGAAGCTGCCTTTGCATATTATTAATGGTGTATCAGTAGGGGTGGATGAACAGCAGAGGGACCAACAGGGCAGTGAATCCTCTGGAAGACCAATATGACCTGTAATTCAGAAAAGGTAAAGAACACAACTGGACTCTAAGAGTGCCCCCCTGACAACATTGTATGGGTGCTCTTCATCCCTGAGACAATGGCAGTGGCAGCTTTTGGAAGTAAAATTAAAGCTTTCAAATTTACCTTGCCTCAAAGTAAATATGAGCTCAGAGATTGTGAAATGGAATAAAAATACATGTATACGAAATTGAAAACTGTGATTAAGGGTCTATGATAACACCATAGAGATTTCACCATTTTGCCTACAGGTAAAAGTGTTAAAAGTTTTCCTCTTGCATTTTGGGACATCATGCATAAGACATTTGAAACATCTCATTCATATGGAATATCAGAAAAAGAAATATCATGTATGTTGCATTAAACCATAGAAAGAAAGATAAACTTGCTAAGCATGTAGCACTTAATAATTCTTTTTTTATAAATTGCAGTGACACTATCAAATCCTCCACACAACTGAAAATCAGGCATTAAAATGGAACTTGTATCACAATCCTAGCTACAGTAGTGAATTATTGAGTTAATCATCCTGTAAGGTTTAATGCTGTCGTTCTCTTTCTACTAATTGCTATCAGAGTGTCTTTCTCACTCTTCATGGATAATATAAGGATTTTCTTGACAAGAAAAAAACCCGCCACTGTGGTCACGTGACACAAAACACTGATTAGGAAGAAATTCACATCATCATTAAGTGAATAATGTGTGCCAAAACCCATTGACAACCCAACTTTGCACCAGGAGGATTTATGCCACGTCTTGTATTATCTTTCTGTGCTGCTCTAACTTTGTGCTGGTTCAGCTATTTTAAGTCCTCTTAAAGTCAGAATAAAACTGTCAGAAAAAGGCCTAAAACTGGCACAGACTCTGAGGTGTGCTCTGGGTAATCTGACAGAGATGGGGATGGAGCTTGGGCTTCACGGGTGATCTGATGGGGCATATATCTCTGAGAGCTGTTGACCAGAGAATGCAGAAACTTTGAAGCTGGGATTGAAAAGAAAATTTTCGTGGGCCAAACCAAATCCTTGGGCTGGAGCCCTGGTCAAACATGCAAAGTGCCTTGGCCAGATTCCAAAAGTCATTGCACGAACCCGTTCCTTGCAGGGATGAGAGAAACAGAGAGCTAACACCTAGCGCTGGCGCTGGAGAATAAGAGGATGCACCATTTCCTGTATGCCCTCAGTTCTTCTGGAAGAGTCAACTCAATTTGAAATAATTTTATCAGAGATATGCTTATTTTAGCAGAGATGGGGCAATTCCTTGCCCCCTGGAACTCTCAGTAATTTTATTTATTACTTTATTTAAGTTCCCTTCAAAGGGGCTACACACAGGGATCAGGCAGTCTCTGTTGTAAGTACATTTCAGCACCTTCTGTAAGAATAAGAGAAAACTCTGTTAGCAGCTTAATAACAATATATTTTTTCAATGAAGGAGAAAAGGTATGATAATACTTTTTATCTGGTCTCAGGAGTGTCTTCTATGGCCTTTGGTAGGGAGATAAAAGGGTCTGTGTGATGTTTACACAGCCTCCCGCAGAGTAATTGCCATAGCAGCTCATATAAAAGCAACAGTAGAAAGGTGTAAAAGTCATTTTCTGGGAAGAAATAGGAAGCAATCAGCAACACTTTAAACAAATTATTGCCATGAAATCACTCTCTCAGCTTGAGATAAGCACTTGGGGTCTGTTAAAGCTATAACAGCCCTGTGGCTTCTTCTCCTGAGACATTTTACTGCTAAGTTTTTTCATCAAATGAGGGGATGCAGTAGAGTTATGCTTTAAGCCAGTGTTGAATATACTGGTCCCCAGGCAACAGCTGTTAACCTCACCATTTGTGAGTGTGTGTGTGAGCGTACACGAGTGTGTGCAAGGACTTTTCAAACGTGTAGTTAAGTGCGATGTTCTTTTCCAGCAAAGCAAAAATCTGCGCGGGTTAAGCTGTTTGGAAGTAGCTGTGTGCAGAGGAGCCTCTGCAGATGTCTGTGGTAGGCGGCAGAGCTCTGAGCTGCCCCGAGAGGGAAGCACTTGGCACAGGTGAGCTGGGAAAGGAATATTCTTTTCTGTAGAAACATAAAGGATGGGAGGATTTTTGAGGCTGCCTATGAACCTGGGCCAGCTCTGTGGCCACCCTGGCTCCCAGGGAGGGAGATGTGCTTTCCTGGTGCTCTGCCTTCAGACAGAGAAAGGGTGGCTCTTGTGAATCTCCTACCCTGCCCTTGGCGAGAGGCCACATCCGCACTGAGCATTTGGCTGCTTGTTCCAGCTCCTGGTTACCATATCCAAAGGGTACTTGAACTGTGAATCCAGTTTGTTGTTACGGGAAACTCAGAAGTGTTTGCTTTTAGATTCTGTCACATTTCTGTGTGTGCAGGGTTTTTTGCTATTGTTTCTACTTATTCTCTTCTTTTTAAAACTTCTTTTATTGCTTTTTTTTGCAAATAGATGGGTGTGGGTGGAGACAATAAATATGAGACCACTCACTTTCGCCTTTTACTGAAAATTCAAATGTCTGCCCGTTCCCTCTGATGTCACTGGTAGGATTAGGAGTGCAGGTGGGGACTAAATAGATGAGATCTTGAGAAGGAAATTCTCATTTTGTAAATCTTCTTTTTGAAAGAAACTTGGCTGCCTAGAGCTGCAGAGCTCCAGGGTTATGATTCAAAGGGAAAAACAGGAATAGCAGTGGACTGTGGCATTACACTGTGTGAATATGTACAGAGCCACGTTAACATGAATGTAATCACGAATGAGGTGGGGTGCTTCTTAAATATGGGGAAGGGGCAGTGACTGAGCGGGATGGGAGGTTACAGGGCTACCTCCAGTGAGAGAAAATGGTTCTTGGCATTTGCTAGCCATGCCCAAGCAATGCAAGTAGGCTCAGAGGCAGCCGTCGGCACAGCTCCCAGGAGCCTGCTGACAGCCAAATGTCAGAGGCAGTCATGGGCTGGTGCTTAAGCCTTTTGCCTTGTCTTGCTGAATTCACTGGAGCAGGCATAGCCAGAGCAAAACTGGAATGCAGGAGCTAGTTTGGAAAAAGAGAGATCTCTGTCATGAAGGGGAGAAACAATCACAGTATTCCCAGTGGGAACTCTGATGGACAGAAGCATTGCAGATAAGTCTTAAATCAATGAGAAGAAAAGGGTAATGGAAAGGAAAAGAGCCAATCAACCCACAGCAGCCTGGTTTTAAGTATCAGGTTTTTTCATTTAGGTACCTAGATGTGGTTGCAGGGATAGCCCCGTCAAAACACTTCTGTTGCAAGAGATTTGTAGGTGTTACAGAGCCAGGGTTCATAGACTTTGGTATAAACAAGCTATGGTGAACTCCAGTTATTGTTCTGTGCCTTTCTGACCAGCTCAGCACCACCTACATTGCAGCACTCGTAAACTTTCCGGGAGGTAAATTCACTCAGAGGGAAGTGTGAAAGAAGGATGCTGCTGGTCTTTATTGCTGCCTTGCCACTATCCTGGGAACCTTCTCACTCATACTGGAAGGTGGTGTTATTAGTTGTGCTACTGTAATGCTCTTTCTTTTTCTTAACTACTTAAAAGTTACTGAATATCTTACTTGCATCTAAGTATGTGACATATCAGGTGCATTTTTAGTTTTGAAACATCACTGAAGTTGGATTCATTTGACATTTTCTTATCAGTCATTTGCTGCGTTCTGCATTTTCTTTCAAGCTACTGTATATTACTTGCTAAGGATTTGACTTCTGTTAACATTAAGTGAAGATGAGTCCAGAGCACAAAAATTGAATCCATCCATCACTGGATTCAAACTTCTCCAAAATTAAGGAACAGCGCAAGACAGAGTTTGTTCAGGCTCATGTCTGAATGGAAAATATTCAAACCTGTCTCAAGGTTTGTTTACATGGCTTTTGATTTCAATATTACATAAAACAACTTCTGTTTAATTAGCGAGACATTGTAGAAATTCTTCTTACAGGTGTAATTTCCTTTGATCTCTTGCCTGAGGAAGGAGTTTAGTAATGGAATCACTGCTCCTTCCTATTATGAGCACACATAATTGTAGTTGCTTTGTCCTGGCTGTGGACTAGATTATTTCTTGACTGCTTTTTAAGTATTGCTTCTTCCTCTCATATAATTTTTCTGTCAGGAGCTAGCCATACGTCTCTTGCTCCTTTACAAGTTTGTGATGGTTTAGCCCTCATGCTTCATGCTACTACAGCTTTTTTTATTAGGGACTTTTGACTAGGAAAGTGATTAGTGAACAACTTTTGCAAGCTGGACGCATGACCTCATGGGTTGCTTCAGACCTTTTTTTTAGAGTTTTTTACATATATGTGCAGAACAAGCAACATCCAACAGTTCTTACCTATGCAATCAACAAACTCAGAAGAGTAGCACATATGCAGTTATTTACTTGTTATGATGGCAATGTCACTTTGGGGCTTTCTGGGGCACCTATCCCATTGACCTCTTTGGTGTTAGGTGGCCCAAGCCCCGTGCATGACACTCTGTAATTGTGTTTACTCAGGCAGGAAGCAGTCTGCCTGGACACGCTGTCGAGCAGAGTGCAGGAGGTGAGTCTGGCCTCTTTCCTTCAGGAGAAACAGCTGGGCTGGAGCCAGGCAGGGAGGAGAGGTCAGCAGGTCACCTTGGGGTCAGGCATGTAAAAACCTGAATTTGAGTAAAGTCCTAGTTTCCTCAGAAACAGCAAATCTTCCCTCCCACTTTTTCATCTTTCATCTCTCCCAGCTCCTCCCCAGCCTTGGCATTTGTGGGGCCATGTAGCTCATCTTTCAGCAGCAATCAGAGGAGCTGCTGACACTCTCGCTGTGTATGCCTTTTGCAAGCTTGGCAGTAAAAATACTCTCCACTGCAGGAAAATCCACAGGTTGACCAGGCTACAGCATAAGGTGACCTCAAATGTGAGGGTTGAACCCTCAGCTGGAAGGGCAGAGCAGGTTCTAACCCTTTAGCAAGGTGTACCTAGTTGCATAAAAAGGGAGAGGAAGGCTGCAAGAGACAGGGAGAGGCAAGTGAGTCCCTCCTGTCCACCATCTCTGCTGAAGGGATGTGTATGGGAAAATTTCTTTTGCACCCGTTTGTGGTACTAATTGTGGGGGATATGGAGTGGACCATATGGGTTCACTTGGGGTGATTTCACCAGTGACCTTCTCACTGAGTTTTTTTCCCCTGTAAATTATCATGCACTCTTTTCCATCACTTTCTGACAGCCTGGACTGGGACCTGCAGTAGCTCCCTCTAAATAAAAGCTTAGATACAGCAAAGCATGGCAAGCAACCAGCATCCAGTCAATGCCAGAGCCTCTTTTTTTTCTCCTCTCTACTTGCTCCCTCCTGTGCTCACTGTCTCTGAAGTTTAGCATCCCCTCTGGCTTTTAGGAAGAGCAAACTAACAGATTGAAGAGAGCTGGTGAAACAGAAGAAGGTTCTTTGCATGGTGCTGTCTCTCAGCACACTCTGTGCCTCACATTCACACTGGTAAAATGGGATTGAAATTTCCTTGCTAAACAGAGTGACTGTGGAAATGAGACTATGTCGAGTAACCAGAAAGACAACTGGGTAGCAGGTCTGACTGAGGAACAAACAGAGCTGAGCTCGTCTTCCTGGCAAAAGCAAGACCGAAGCCTTAATTTAATAAAGCAGGATGATGTCATACACCTAAATGAGCTGGCAGCTGTGAGAAGGAGGGTAAACCCCACGTGGTGTGCATTTATGAGCAGAGCTTTTGCAGCACCCTGCTGTCGTATGTTGCTGTCCTTCTTAGCTTCTTGCTGAGCTCAGACTTCAGCCAGGCCCTCCTGACATCCGGACAGGGACTTCACTCTGTTCAGCACACAAAGAACGAAGCAAGATTCCCAGCTCATCTTTTGAAGCAATGTAACATTTTCTGCAGGTCCAATGTCCTCATTCTGCATGCAGATGTATTTTAAAAAGCCCATACAGGCTTTGGTATGGTTATCATTATGGGCTGGATCTCCTGGTCAGCAGACACTCTATGAACATGTGGCAGGAGTTTGCAAACTAAGTAGCTGTGCTGCAACACTATATTGTAAAGCTCCCTGCTTACTGGTGGAACAGAAAATAAACAAAAGGCAGCGCCCTTCATTGTGTCCTTGGTGTATTTTGGCCCAACATCAGGGATGAGCCACTCAGACCCCTGTGAGGCTGTCAGCAAAAAGATGGGGTCAGGCAGGGGCTGAAGACCTGGTGAAGGGCAGAATGGGGGTGAAATGAGGGTATGCTGAAGGCAGCTGTCCTCGTCTGTGCCTGCAACACAAATGTGCCCAGAGTTATTTGAGGGCAAGTGCTTGTGATGAAGGGAAATAGAAGAGTAAAAGAAGGTATGACATTGGGGAAGATAGGAACCAAAGGGAAAGGATTTCTTTTTCTCTTTGTCCTTTTGTTGCCCTTTTCCTTCCTACAACCTCTTGCTTGACACAGTGAGTCACGATATGTGGCAGAGGGAGGGGAAACTTTGAGCCATAGATCCTCTCTGCCACAGCCACACTCCCAACCCAAATTCCTGCTGATCTCAACTCCACAGAGCAATCCTGCAGCTGCTTGCAAAGCAGTGCTCACCACCTGGCTGCCTCCAGACATGCATTTTTTGGGACACCAAAAGCAATAGTTTACATTGTGGTAAAACCTCAGTCTCATCATGGTTCCTCTTTAGCTACAAAAGTGAGGTAAAAGGGAGAGCCCATACTTTAATTTTTCCCAGACTATGGATCTTCTTCTGTTCATTATAATCACCACAGGATATTACTTAGGCAGCTGCAGTCTGATAAAGGCCAGCATTTAAAATGGCTATTCAGCCACATCAGGAAAAGACAACAGGATGCTGAGACTGTTGCAGCAGAGCTGCTGCCTCTGCTCAGCTGGTGTCCCCAGCAAGGTCTTTCTGGCCCTGGGCTGTTCTTCAGATTACCCTTCAGGGGCAGACAGGTGCCTCACCAGGCATAGCAGACTTGTGCTGTATCAGGCCTGTTTTGAACATGGGGAACCAGAGCAGATAGGTATCAACAGCACGTAAAATCCAGTTTAGATCAAATCCTCCCTCATACTCCGAAAAGCTTCTTAGGATCCCTTGGACATCGGGGATAAGTCTTAGTGGCCAGTGTTTCTGTATGGCATTTTAGCTGCCATCCTCAGTCAGAATTTCAACAATTAAGTAATAAGCTGGGGAATAATTAGTAGCCACCATGGCATCCAGAAGCGGAACAAACCCAGGCTATATGTGATAGGTATTGAGGCTGGAGAGATGTTTGTCACCTGGTTAAGAAGGAGATTGCCGGTTATTCCTTTGGACTAGGAAAATTTGCACTTTCCCCTGTACTTGCACACCAGTTTCTTGTATCAACACATACAAAAATGCATATTTACAAATAATGCGCACCTAAAAATGCATAATGATAACATATTAAATCCTGAAATCCTTGCCTCAAGGTCTTGACATTTGACAAAAATGTTTTGGGGAAAATGGAGGACAATTTAGTTATTTCATAGGCCATGACGAGTATTAAGAAGGTGAAATATATGAATCAATAACTTTTCTTAGAAGCAAATACGCAAACATTTTTTAGAAGTTTGGAGAGCATTCTAATTTTAAGTCTCTTAATTCTATTACATACATTAGGCTACAAAACTTTAAGTCATTCAGGTGTGCAAGGAGAAAGCAACACCTAAAATAACCCAGATTGATCAAAAATGGCCTTTAGCATTGTCCTGTTCTTTACTAAAGACAAGCCTTTTTTTATACAATCAGCAGCTTGTGAAGGTATAAATGTAAATTACAGTAGGCCTGATTGGGGGAAAATTTACTGCAGCATCACATCTATCCCACAGCAGAGAAAAAGCTCTGATATCTGACCTGTTTTAGGCATCTACAACAATTTCTCTCTTGGCTTTTGCTCTTTGCTGAAAAAGCATCTCCCCCTCTTGTGGCTGCATTTCATCCCAGGTTTTCCCTTTCCACTTTCAGGTTGTGTAATAAGTCACAGCAAGGGCATCTAATCACCTCTAGAATGTGACAACATTTGGTTCAGATTCCCTTATCAGCATCACCTTTCCTTCTGCCCCTGCCCCATTTTTACAGAAGACCACCGCCTCTTCAAACACTTCATGTGGGAAGCCATTCGGGGGCAGGATTGCTGAGCTGCAGATCTGGAAAATAACTGTCATCGAGACCTTTGCATCTGTCAAAGGAATTTCAACCCAGTGACACAGCTTTGCCTCTATTGTATTGTTTGATTTTTTTTTTTTTAAACTTTAGAAAGCCCTTGGATACTCTATGACTTAAAACTACCACAGTGGGACATTACTATGGGGAGAACCCTGCTTCACACACAGATGTTAGCCAAGAATTGCTTACACACCTTTACGATGAAAAAGCTCTTTGTTGCATATTTTGTTCTGACTAAGGTGAAACCATATGCTTTGTTTCTTTTTCTCCCGTTAATCTGTGGAAAACCCTGCACTCCTGCTGCCCTGTAAAGCCGATTGCACCTGGCTCTGAGCTGGTAGGGTCATGTCAGGGGCAGGACAACCTCCCCTGCCTTGCTGCCCCACGGCCCCAGCCAGCCTCTGTGGACAGCATGGGCTGCCCTGTGCTCCTGACTGCCTTCCACGGTCAGCCAAAGGAGGTCCCAGTCCTTTGCCACAGAACCACCATCAGCCAGCAGAACTGGGTCAGGCAGGGAGGTGGCTCCAACCCCAGCCATGCAGGGTGAGGAAGGGTGGCTCTGATCCTGAATACATCACCTTAGCCTGAGCTTGACTCTAAATACACGGTAGAGACCTACTGAGTGTGGTGGGACTGAAGGTTGACTTGCTGTCCTGGGGTGACTCCTGGACACTTGCATTGGTGGGTTCTGCTAGATACCAACATTTGGGTATGTTATCATAGATTTTGTTGAATCAGGACCTGATTGTGCTGCAATGTGTCTCACTGCAGAAAGATGAAATGCTGTTGCATATACCATCTATGTGCATTGAAAAGTACAAAACTTGTTGCAAACCTGACCTCTATTTCATCTTGTTAAATCTTAAAAGACACCACCTGCTTCCTACATGAGTGTTTTTACATGCAATGGCATTAGAATGTAATGGCATTTAAAGCCTTAAGGACAGCTGTTTGGAAATTTGTGCACAAATTTTTTTATTTGTTCAACTGTGCTCATTTAGGAGTGGGTTTAGTGAGTCCTACTTAAATCTCAGTTGAAAAGCCCCTTTTGAAAGCTGTGTGCATATATCCTAAAACTTTGAAGAAAAATGTAAATTATATGTTTTGACTACATTTAAATGCATCAGTATTGGCCTGCTGCTACCACTGTATACGGAAGGGAGAAAATATTTTGTTCTCTTACACAATTTGCATTTAAATTCTGTTGAACCTTTTCATCAAACGATCTTTTCTTTTTGTTTTGGTTGGATACAAAATCACATCCAAATATGGAAAATTATGTTCTTTGAAGACAAATTATATCTTGCCACTTCTTCCCTTGCTGATAATAGCAACCTTAAGAAGACTTGTTAAGTTTTATGAGGCTCTGTCCTTTTCTCTGTAGAATGCAAGGCAGAATGTCTAGTAAATCTTAATAAAAGCATACAACCTAAATCAAGTTTCAGCTTTGACCTTAATATCCTCCTCACTGTATGAACATTTGTAAGCCAGTTAATGAGTTACTCTTTGAATTCACATGGCTCTTTTTTCCTGGCGATCACACAGAACTTGAAATAATTATCCACCAGAAAGAGCTGCAACTATTTACACGTCTCAGCTTAATTTACATATGATTTCCCTGGCACTTTAAGTGCTGTTGTCTTATTTTTGCCTCCATGTAGACCAGAAAAGCTTAGCTGGAGAGGGTCAACACCATCAGCCTTCCTGTGAGGCACTCTGGCAAGAGAGGTTGGTTCTGAATGTGATTACAGCTCTTCAAGGAGACAACGCGCACTGGAAGGATAGTATATAAAAAAGTATCTTCTCCTTCCTGCCTTCCTGCCTTCCTGCCTTCCTGCCTTCCTTCCCTCCCTCCCTTCCAGATAAAGTATATTCCTTCCTTTACCTAAAAGACTTCAGGGATGTGTGTCACTGCAAGATATGCAACAGTATACCGTCTCAGCCTGTCATCCCTTCAATCCAAAAAGTTCATATTTGCATCTGTTAACTACTCAGAAATTATTCCTTTCTAGCCTGCATGGGGAGATATGGCTTTTCTGGGAAGGTTGTTCTAGGCTGCTGGATTTGCAGTCAGACCACGGTGAGGAAATGCAGAGGATGGGTCAGATCCGGAGGAAAGCCTCTGCATTCTGGATTGAATACAAGGGAGGAGGATTAGGAGAAGATGAGCCTTTTAGTGGAAGAAAAAGTCAGCTGCTCCTAGTTGGCTCAGCTTGTCATTCACCAGCTGTGACTACGGGGTTATCAGTCTGTGTTTTTGCCGAAGATGAGGAGATAGTAATTTATTTCCAAGACACCTTTAATTGGCTTTATTCTGGTAGCATGGAGCGCTGATAAGTTATCAACCCTTTCTAACCAGACAGTAGTTCTGTTCTCCAACATACCAGCTAGACCCATTTAGGTAGTGGTTACATGCCTATATGTGGAAGCAGCTGCTGGAACAAGAGGTTATTTTTAAAAGTATTTCAGTGAGCAGTGAAAAACTGTCCTCCACAAAAAAAAAAAAAAAAAAATTCACATCAGAGGAAAGAAAATACATTCCCAAAGGGGTTGCGCTGTGTTTGTGTACACGGCAATGTGGCAGCCTTTCTAATTACCACCTAGTCAAAGAGGATGTTTTCTGTTTCGTGCGTATGGCTGCATGTTACTCATTCCTGGCTGAATTCTCACCCCTGTAATGTCAGAATTCATTCATGTGTGCCCCAAGAAGAAAGCCCATGGGAAACAGATTTGTAAGAAAAAAGAAAGCAAATGCCCTCCTCCTTGAAATCTTTAACAGCACCCGCCCTTGTATGGCTATGAGACACTTCAGAAAGATGGGTGCATGCAGTAGAAAATTAAAAGCATACTTTGGCTTCATCTTTCGGAAGCACTAGCTCAAGTAGCAGCAGGTATCTTGCTTTTTCTGCTCTCAGATTCCCCACATCAGATTTACAATCTATTCCCAAACACGCACTAGGAGCATGCATGACAAGCAGATACTTTTACTTTCAACACAGAGGCATCCCATCTCCTTTGTACAAGACCGTGACCACAGACAGAAGTCTCTTGCAGTGACTCTATCATTAGTTTCCTCTTTTTTCCTCCATTTTTTTTCTCTTTCAATCGAAACACTGACAGAATAGTGAATATATTTCATCATCAGAGGAACATATTTGTTGTAGGTATCTCTTATAGAAACCTGGAGCATAAATTATGCAAAAGCTCTCTGTTTCTTCATTTCACTGCACACATATGACAGGGTCTTCTCTGTTTGTATAGTTCTGTAATCAGGTGTTGACAGCCAACCTCAGGAAAGAAAAACTGCTTCACAGACACTCTGTTTTAAAATTAAGGTGTCATGTTTAAAAGCATGGAGTCATTGAAATCTGAGATAATCTATTTCTGTATTTCATTAGCGTGAGCTGCACACACCTGCTCACTAAGCCCTACTTCACCCATCATTCAGAAACCATCTCAGCTTGAAATTTGGTGGTTAAAGCATGATGCACATCCTGGCCCATTTGTAGACCTGATTTTCCTCAGCACAGGAACCACGCCACCCAGAGGGGTGGGGAGCAGGACTCTATTAAGCATCACAAAGTACCCACCTATTCTCTTTTACCTGCCTGAATTGAGGAAAGGTGGTGGTGCACCAGCACACACATAGCCTCAGCATCTGAGCACCTTGTTCATTCAGAAAACTTGTGTGACTTCAAGTTTCAGATAGATGGATTTGTCTCAGCCTCATAGAATAACCTCTTCTTCTTTGGGAGAGTGGACAGAGAATCGCACTACCTACGCTTCTGACTCATTCCTGTATTAGCGACTTGCTTTTCTTCCTGTCTCTTTAGGAGATAACGTTAGAACTGCAGGTCCAACCTATCCTCTGTCAGTCTGGAGTGGCTCATTCCTGAGCATTTGCTCGTCTTTTCCCCAGGCTTGTTTGCAACGTGTCAGTGATGGTGATAAAAGTCAGCTGAACTGAAGCCATTGTAAACAGCCAAGTAGTGTCTTCATGCTGTCCCTCTGAAGTGCCTCCTAGAAAGTCTGGAAAAAGGATGTGAATAGTTTATTAAGGACACTATGTTAAGGGCATAGCTCCCTTTTTTGTAGCCTCTCTGTTAGCTTGTAACAAGGTTGCCCATTCCTTCCATGACAACAAATCATCTGAGTGTCTCTTGCCTAAGAAGTGGGACATGGCTCAATTAAACACAAGGCATAGCTTAGTCTTCTGACAGCAACGCTTCTGCTGCAGTTTGTGAGGGCCGAGCTCCATCCATGCTGGAGGAAGGAGCTCCTCAGTGCCCAAGGAGGCTGAGCAGCCCCTCCGGCCTCAGGATGCTCAGACTCCTATCAGATGGGCTCCTTTAAATTTGCAGCCTTACTTTCAATTGATTCTTCAGAAACAACAGGCCCTGCAGGGGAAAAAAAAAAAAGGCAAAAAAAGCTTTCAATTCAAAGCACATAGTTGTGAAAAAGCCATGCTCTGAACCAGGGTGAGAGAAAGCAGCTCAAGGCATATACTCTACCCCAGCCTGTACTTAATTATGTGTTTTGAATTGAAAACAAACATATTTAAAATGGCTACTGAGACGCACTTCTCGAATGAATCCAAGATGGTGGCAGATGTTACGGCTTCTGTGATAAACGATTTCAAAGGCGCAGAGGCCGATCACCCTTTTAAAGTGGCAGCACTTGGGTCTCTACTGCCGCTTTCCAGCTCTCCAGCGGTTTCTTCGCTTGACAGTTTTTGGGACGCTTTTCCACCCTGTTTCACAATATTGCCACATCATTCAAGTGGGATGAAACTGAGCCGTTTCTGTGACATTCGTGCAGAAGGATGGCCACTGTGATCCTAAGGAATGTGGCACCCACAAGCAGACACATGGGTTTGATATTTTTTATTTTATTCAGAGCCCTCTAATTTGGAAAGCCATGTGTCATCAGGCGAAACCGAATGCTTGCTCACAATGATCACAGCCTCCTGCCTCTGCCTGCTCCTCTCTCCCCTTCAGCAGTTAACAACTCAAGAAGTTGCTAGAGAAGTTCCTCAAGAAAGTCCTCCATTTTTAAGAAATGTTGTTTGCTGGCTGCCAGTTAGCCAAGAGGATGGAAGACACAACTGCCCCAGCACAAGCCTTAAAAAATAGTGCGCTCCATAAAAAGCCCAGAAGGCCATAACCAAAAGTCAACTGTCAGCTTTCCCTCAGAATAATGGCAGAACAGGTAATGGGGCAGTGGGAAGAATCAATATATTCAAGTACAACAAAAAAGTTCTGAAAAATTAATGTATCCAAAGCACCAAGCTTCGACTGCCACATATAGAATATATCTGGAAAATTACTAATATACCTGTATGGGAGAGGAAGGAGGGGAAATAATTTTGGACCAAAATACAATGTATTGGACCAAAAAAAAAAAAAATTGTCATCTAGCTCATATTTCCTCTTAGGATGGAAGACAAGTCTCCTCTCATGCAACTTATAATTTTACAGTATGTCCCTTCCCTTCTTTTCTGCAACTTGTCAGTGTTTTTGGAGAAGGCTTTTCTTCCTGGTTTCCCTAGCCTAAGCAGTCTTTCTGGCTGCAGGATGCCCTGGGAAGGTGAATATTCCATTACCTGTCTAAAATTATTTTGGAAATATCAAATTTGGGAAGGAGAGCAGGAAGAAAAAATTACCTACATTCAATTAAATAAGTAATTATTTAGCTACTAAATATGCTTTTGGTGATCCTTTTACACTGATAACACCTAGAGTCTCGATGGCTGGGGACAGTCATAAAACATGCTGAGCTTCACCCAGTTAGCTCTGCTTGACCTCCCACTTGACTGTTACACCTCGCCTGTGATGGAGACCATGACCTGCTCTCAGGTTTCCCACTTGTGAGCGTTGAAGTGTTAGTCCCATAATCCACTTTGTAAGTGGGCTGTAAGATGGGTGCATGAGGCACAGGCAAATTCCTCCTGCAAGAGATAAGTCTCCAGCAGTGGTAGGCATGCGGATCAAATGGTGCAGGCAGGGGTCAAGGCTCCAGATAAGCAGAAGGTGAGCTCCAGGAGCATCCAGCTCTCTTTTCATGAGGAGAGGCTTGTAGCCCACTTTTCTTGTTATTTCAACTTGTAGCAGCACAGAAATGTCTTCAAATATCAGCTCAGTCTTGGAGTTTCTCAACATCAGTTCCCATGACAGTAATATTATGATTCTTGGTAAAAACAGGTGTTTTTTGTATCAAACTCTTCATTCTTTGGATGCAGAACCTACCTGTAATCTATGGACTAAGCATCAGTGGTTCTTAGGAAATCTATGAGAGATTGATCCCAGCATAACCATCAACAAGGATTAAATTTATTTTCATCAGTATTGTATGTTATTCAGAAATACTTATTTGCTGTTAAAAAAAAGAGAGAGAGAGACATGGAGCTCTTGTAAACCATGCTATTCTCTGCCATTCTGCCAGGAACAGCCTTCTGGAGGATGAAATACACAGCTACTTATACGTAATGGCTCTTGGCTTATGCTGGGGTCTTGAATGATGTTTAAAATAATAATAATAATAACCCTTAAAAATTTGTTAAGTAGAAAACACACCCAAACATCACTTCTCTGCAATTAGGTTTTACAGTGTTCTGACACCTCATGCCTCTTGCAGTGTGTGTGTGTTCTTGTGCCTGTACTTCCCACCTGTGCATACACGTTCAGCCATGCACAAAATGGTGACCTGTCTGCCAAAATATCTTGGTGTTACTACTCGATTGTGCTGTATTATAAACGCAATTTCTCTCCTGCCGGTTTCTTGACCTGGGCTGGCTGTGGAGACAGCAGTCATAAGGCAGCAATTCCGTTAATATCTGTGTTGTCGCTTTCCTTCTGTGACTTTTAGCTCCCTGAATTGTATTTCACAGTTGGTAGCTGCTTGGAGCTAGATCCAAGAAAAAGACAACACGACTACAAACTGTGTGCTTGGCCCCCAGAATGTAATCTGAAGGTCAGAGCTACATCTCTCTATTGTTTTAGAAAAGTGTGCTGAGTACCCTGACCAGAAAGCCATCTGTGGTCAGTTAATAGAAGAAAAACATGTGGAATTGCGTTGGAAATCCTGTCCAGTTCCAGCTGTCAGAGATAGGGTTAGGGTTGCAAAGATGTTATCTTCCTCTAGAGAGGAGAGACAACCTGCCCCTGTGTGGGACACTTCCTATGACCAGAATGAACTGGGCACATTTGCCACATTACATCTGACAGTTCTCTTGCTTAAATGATCCTCTTACTCAGACTGCTCAGAGAAAAGAAACCAGGGGACTCATTCCACAGTGGAAAGGGATTCAAGGCATTTGAAACTGGACGTGCCATCCTGGCAGCCTGTTGTGTTTGGGCCTGGGGGATATTTTGCATTATCCTGCTGATGTGGTGACTGTGCAGAGGAGCAAACAGTGCAAGGAAAGACAGAGACCTGCTTCTTGCCTTACGGAGAATTTGGATGAAAAAACTGAAAGCCAAAATAACGCTGACAGTAGAGATCAAAAACCATACCAGCTTAAGTGTGGCAGCAGCATGGGACACTCCCTGCACAGGAGAGGGACCAACACCAAACACCAGGCAGAGCTGCCTTCTTTCCTCCCCATTCCCCCTGGCGGGGCTGCAGTCAGCACTTACGGACTGCAATGAGGAGAAAGAAAAGCCCCTCCCACAGATGCCACAGTGTAAAATGATGGTGAGAGAGGAAACACCAGAGACAGAGGAAATAGGAAAGGACAGTGCAACTCGCACAAGCTGGCAGATAGGAAAGCACAGTTGGGAAAACAAATAAACTGTCAGGGTAAATAACAAATTAATAGAGAGAAAACACCCAGGAAAGAGACAGCCTGATCTAGGATTTGTAAGCAGGGAGTTTCCCTCTGCAGTATTATTTCAGGGAAAGGTTAATCAGGAAAACACTGAGAGGCTTTTAAAAAGCCATTGGCTGCATCTATATCAGTAAACTAAACAGTGCAAAAGCCTTTTGTCTGGCTCCAGCGTTGGAGATACAGCCTGGCCACATCTGTAGCTATTAAACTCTCTTAACCTCCAGAGTGTCCATGGGTAGGTTGCCTGTTGGGAACAGGCCCCATGTGAGCTGTGGCCAGGAACGCCTTGGGAGAATTGCTCACTGGCATGACTAAACTGTGCCAAGGACCTTTCAGAAAGTTAAAAATGTTCACGACTGAGAACATGTTCCCAGATCTCAGCATCATCACAGATACTGCACTCCCATTGAAAGCATCATCTAGAGGGTTTGATGGTGGGTCATAAGGGCAGAAGTTGAATTGGGAAAAGTATGATGCAAAGATGTTGAGGACACTGGAAATGGCAAAAGCTCTCTCTGTGATCCAGCATCCTGTACTGAATAGTGGGCAAGGGCCAGAACTTTGAGGGGAGGTTGGACAAGCATATAAGAGAATAGGTGATCCATGGACCAACACAGTCCCAAGAGTGCACAAGTGTCTGTGACTTTCCGCTGTAATTCTGAATGAGTTAGCTTACAAATCATGTCCTTAATACAAAACACATTTAATATTTATCAGTATTTTTATCATTATTTTTTCTGTTCACTCACTGTCTTGGTCACTTGGAGCATCCTATGATTCTCTTTGATGTGAGGTAATGCAATCAACTTTTTTGCCATCAGTGTGGTTGCTGCTTTTTTTCCACCTCTATGAGACAGTAAGACAGCAAAGAAAGATGTCTCAAGAAATTAAGTTAGTGGGCAATCTAATCTAAGAATTTTGGTATAATCACAGCATTACAGAATAGTTAGAGTTGGAAGGGGCCTGTGGAAATCATCTAGTCCAACACCCCTGCCAAGGCAGGGTTGCCTAAAGCAGATTACACAGGAGTGAGTCCAGATGGGTTTTGAATTTCTCCAGAGAGGGAGACTCCATGACTGCCCTGAGCAGCTTCTTCCAGTGCTGTGCCACCCTCAATGCAAAGAAATTCTTCCTCATGTTGAGGTGGAACTTCTTGTGTTTCAGTTTATGGCCATTACTCCTCATCCTGCTGCTGTGCACCACTGAAGAGTCTGGCACCATCGTCCTGGCACCTGCCTTTGAGATACTTATATGGATCGATAAGATCCCCTCTCAGTCTCCTCCAGATTACACCGGCCCAGCTCCCTCAGTGTCCTTGTGAGAGAGAAGCTCCGCAACATCTTTGTGGACCTCTGTTTTGTGGCCCTCCATTGGATCCTCTCCAGTAGCTCCTTGTCTTTCTTGAACTGTGGAGAGCAGAATCTAACTCAATACTCCAGATGTGGCCTCACTATGGCCCAGTAGAGGGGAAGGATCATACTTGTTCTGAGAGAAATAACTTTAGATTATATCCAGTTGTATCAGTTTTGCTGTTGAACTTGCAAGCACCAAGGAAAAATAAACCACAAGCTGTACTTGCCAGCAGTGCATTTAAAATGGTCTTTTGAAGATGATGACTCTTCTGAACTAATCAGGCTTCACACTGGAAGCAAGGTAGGAAATGTTTTACCTATAGGAATGTTTGTGTAACTGCTTGACAATGCCAGATCAAAGCTGCGAAAGGATTTCTGTCTTTGCTACAGATGCAAATCAGAAGGCATTCTAAAATCCGAATTCCATTGATTAGCCCCAGCGATACCCTTGGCAAGTATTCCTGATTTTCACAAGTGAAAATCAGAATCAAGTCTGCTGTGTTTTACAGGTTGACCCAATCATAAACTAATGGACGGGTCAGAGGCTGTTGCACAGCTAGGATGAGAAGGGACATGCTTCCTTCTTGCCCAGGTCCTCTTGTTGACCATCTGCTTTCCCAGTCACCTCCTTTTGCTGCGAGTGCAGTTGTCTCCACCCTACCAAAGAAAGACTATGCTACTGCTGCTCACAGGGTTATTTTGGTTAAGCCGAACTTGATATAAATGACTTGGACAACAGTCAAGTCATTGCAGGACAGTGAGGAAATAGAGTTTTCCTTGCATGCAGAGCCGGAATGCAGCCTCCAGAGCGCTTGCAAGAAAGCATGGTAACATCACTAACTGCAATGCCACCTTACTCCAGTCCAGTAAAAGATAAAGTCTGGCCACACTGACCTTTTCTTTTTTCCAGTCTGGACAGGCTCAAGCTCCTTACTTGAAAGAAAATAATGAGCCCTGAGGTCAGTTTTGTTATTTTGGGTAGAGTTCCTTCTTTCAAGCAGGCTTCTGTGTAACACATGAGAACAATTTCCAGACCCTTATCAGAGCACCAGCCAAGGAGTGTCTAGCCCACTATCTGCACCTTCCGAAAGAAACAATGAGAGCCCAAAGGCAGACAGCGAGGCGAGTGCTGGTACGCCCTCCCTGGAGAGTGGCAGCAGGGGTGGGAAGGAGGGGCAATCATCGCCCTGCTGGGAACATAATTGCCCCCTGGTAGGCCACTGCAAACAGGAAGGGTGTGGACAGGATCTGAGTGAAGCTGCTGCTCTGCTAACAGCATCTGTTCCTACCAGCTTTGATCTGGGGGCATGCGGCGTTCTGTGCCATGAGATAAACACTCTTGGGGTGGGGTTTGTTTGCCTTACACGTATCTCCCTAATGAGGTGTGTGCCCAGGCAGCCATACATTCTGCATCCAGAAGCAACAAGACCAAGCCTTTCTGGGAGGATTGCCGCGGGTCCTTGCAACCTTTTCACGAGTCTGGGAAAGGTGACATCACGTGAAGACTGCTCACCAGCCCCAGGTTTCTCACAGACCAGCACAATCACAGCCCTCACTGATGCTCATGCCAAACCAGCCAGTCTCCTTCTCTCGCACTCGCATCTGTGATTGAATCCCTCAGAGCAGGGCACCCAATTTAACCTAATTAGTTCTTATGCAGAAAATTATTCTAGTTCACTTCTTGGCATGGCTCAAGCACTTTGTATGCCATAGCTGGAGCCCTTAGGTTTGGAAAAAAGCAGGGAATCCCAAATTAGCAATTTACAGGGGCCAGAAACACTGCCTCACTGGGAATAGACTTGGAGTTGTACCTGCAAGCCCAATCCAGCACCCACTGAAGCCAATGGGAAGCTGTTCAGAAACTTCAAGGTATGTTTGTGAGTCCCTGGCAAACGAGGAGGGAAACTGAATAAGTGTCACAATGTCAGAAGTCTTCAAGATCTCTTACCTTCCCAACAGTCCAAAGGCTTGCACTAAGGAGAGGGGAGAGCAGCTGAACGTAGTTGCCTCATTCCCATTTTCAGAGGTGAAGCACACCATTAGCTTCAAGCATTCACACCATTAGCACCAAGCACATAGGCAAGTTGCATTTGTACAAGGCATTTCAGAAATGTGGGAGTTCTACTTCACCAGGAGTGAACATGAGACAATGACAAGCTACCTTCAGTTTCTTTGCTGGAAGAAACAGAAGGGGAAAAATTTAGTAGGTCTCTGTTTTTTGACAAATCATACAGGGTCACCTGCAAAGTTATCTGTAGCCAAAGGACTGTCCTCTTTAGGAGCCTCCCCCTCAACCCCTGAGCTCTCTGTAGAGAGCAACCTGGTGCAGAATTCCATCTGGAATTGTCTCCTTCCTCCAGTCAACAAGAAGCAGTGATACATATGATGTGAAGATACTGTATGGGGGTGGGAGAGCAGGCTGTGAAAATGCTGGAAGTTGGGGGCAAACACAGGGAAACTTTATATTCCTTGTATTGATACTCAAGGCAAGCATGTCACAGAATGACTAGACAATGTCCAGTTTAGTTGCACTCCTGTGAGTAATTGCCAAACTCAGCTGTGTACAGCAGCATTTGCTGAAAGCTTGGTTGAATTGAGAAGAAAGACTTTTCAGATGTGAAAGATGAATCAGGTGGACACTAAGGGCCTTGATTGTGGTGCCTTTTCCAAATAATTTGTATCTCTGGGATTTTTAATGAGATTTTCATTAAGGAGAACAAACCAGCAAAATTCTAATTTGCAGCTGCCCAAACCCATTTGGCCAGAGAATTATGTGGTAGATGCCTGCTTGTATGCTGCAATAGGCCAAGTCCTTCAGTTTCTACCTTTGATTAAGTTCACGACAGTTTTTCAGAGTTAAAAATGAACTAGAACCTTAGTGTATGGTTCAGTATAATTAGCACCCTGCCATTATTTTGTGGGGTGTGTCCACTAATGATTAAATAGATCATGAGCTGTGTTCACAAGTTTGTGGTTCTTTCCAGTGAACTGCTGCAGGCAAATAATTGTTTCTGTCTGCATCAAGGATTAGGCTGTTATTTTTATGGCTGTGGACTTCAAGCTTTCCCTCCATTCTCTGCCATTTGTTCTGTGAACTTCAGTAGTGCCGGGTCTTATTAGATTTTGTGTCTTCTTTGGCAGCAATTATGGCTATTCCAAAATACTCTTCTTGTATTTGACTTTACTCACATTCACTGAAGTCAGGGGAAAGACACTCTCTTTTGTCCTTATGAAAAAAACTTAACACAACGTGTACAGGACTGTCAGGATCCAATTCAGTGCGTTAATCCATGTCTTGCAAACACCAAGTGCAGCCACTCTGCATGGGCATCCATGGTGGGCTGCTAAACCTGGAGCACCAGGAGCACCTACAGGGCTTGGACAAAAGCTCCACAGCACATTGTTCCTTCTTCTTCAGAGGTTTGGTTCAAGCCGTTCAGGCACTTATTTCAGAAACACAAGATTGTTGGAAAGAGAAGAAAAAGCATTGGAACAACTTTTTGCATTGTTTTGTATTGTTTTCTCTTGTCATTTTGTAACGTTCCTTTTATCTCTGACTGGCCTAGTGCACTTTCAAAAGATTATTCCTACAATAGGTGGACTGAATTCAATATCAATAATTTTACAATAACCATATTTCTCTGATTAACAGTGACATTATTAAATATAGTACTTGTTAGATAACTATTTAGAAAAAACTTATTAGATAAGCGTTTAGAAAAAAACTTATCTATCAGATATATATTGATATATATAGATATATAGATATATAGATATACCTCAATGTTTATAGGAAAAATCTCAGCAAAACCACTGACTAAAGTAACTGAAAATATTGTAAAAGTCTCTGGGATTTTAAAGAGAGGTTAGAGTTCATATATTGAGATCACAGCAGTAAGCTATTTTCTAACTCTGTCTAGGGGTGGAAAGTGTCTGGCTCCTCTACACCAAAGAGAAGAGAGCACAGAGAGAACTTCAACATCTTGGAAGATAGAAACAATGATTTGGGGAAGCTTTATTAGATGCAGGATGTTTTAGATATTATCAGGAATAAATATAAGTTCCTGCGTACGTTTAACCCAGTGAATGGGATACTCAAGTCTCAGAAAAATATTAGTTTATTTCATATTTCCAGAGGCATGCCATTTATTTGACTTCTTTTGACTTTTTAAGTATTTGTGGAAACTTCATTTTATGCAGGAAATAGCTATAATCACCAGCAAATGTGACTTTAATAATTAAGATACTGGGAGCCATTTTTGGTTGTCAATAAACCTCACACACACTAAAGCCTTGTGATAAAAATGGTCTATTTTCTTATCTGAAGTTGAAAGTCAGGACAAATCCGACTGATTAGGAAAATCTCCAAGCATGATACCATATTTCCTTTCTAAAATTAAACTCTGACTGAAGATTCTCTTACTTTTGCTAGAGGTACTCAAAAAGCAAATATTGACAGCAAAAAAATAAAGTCTATAGAATATTTTTGTTTAAAAATAATAGTCTCTATCTTGACAGGTAAAAATATAAAGCACAGCTTGGGAAAACAAATTTGTGAATCGGTACAAGCAGTTGATTAACAATTGATTTCACTTTGTAACTTACATACTAGTAAAATGCTTTTGACTTTTTGTTCTTCCAGCCTGAGGAGGGTTCATGTGAAAATATATGTGCATGCGCAGGTTAGGACAGACACTGACCCTACTTCCGTTGATATAAACTGAGAGGCTTCCATCATTGGGATATTAAGCTTTAAATAGGATAATGGAAATGTTATGGAAAAGACTCAACCCCCTTGCGAATAGCAGCCTTGGTGGATTTGTTTCTCACCCATCCCCACTGCCTGTGGGACACATGACCTCCGGCTCCCTAACCAGACAGTCAGACACACAGTAAAAAGTAACGCTGGTCCTGGGAATCGCAAGGGGGGAAAAGGACACGTCCACAAACGGGGACAAACATCTTTCCCTAAGCAAAGCTGTCAGATCCATTTAAGCAGAGACCTGCTCAATCTTTTCCTCTGGGGCCACTTTTTCCTGTCTGGGAACGACTGTGGCATTGCCTGTCTGCTCCCGAGTGACCATCACTGAGAGGTTTAGATAAGGCAAGAAATCGCACTCCACAGTCTACTGATCCCAGGCTCCAAGGAAAAATGGGAAGGCTGTATTTTTGCTACCACTCTTTCAGAGGAAAAAAAACACCCAACAAAACCCAAACACGTATCAAGTGAACAAAGGTTGTATTGTCTGCTGGGAAACACGGATCCTTAGCAGTTGTCCTCGTTTGTATTTGTGTAAGAGAAGTGCTTTTGGGTGGCGTAGCTCAAGTATTAGTATGGGATTGGCAGCTACAGGCTTTAGCTATGTAGCTGACTCTAGAACAAATTAGTTGAGGCAACAAAAATGCAAGAAATTTTACTACCTGTGGCAACATTAAGTTGTAAATACCTTGGAGCAAAATTCATGTCCTGTGTTAGAATACAGGGCAGAACACCATAACTGCAGAGTACAAATATTAATTATACCTTCCAGAGCTTAAAATTTGGTGGTTTACCTTTAAGCAAGAAAACAAAATTCAATCCTCTTAATACATACACACTCAAATTCATAAAACCTTCACATACGAAATTATATTAATAACTGCATAAATATAAACATGCCCTATGTCCGAGCACTCGTCTTCTAGTGCAGCTCAGATGTAGGTAGGAGTTGCTTGTGCCTTTTGTGTGCAGTACAATGGTCAGAACCCCCTGTGTACCAAATGCCTGTGTATGAGGAGCTGAAGGGAGCAGCACTCTGCATCTTTTAGAGTTGAGAAGGATACCAGATCACTTGGACCAAACCACCTTTGACATGCAAAAACACTGCATGGATCTAATGCAATTACTATTTTTTATTTGCACTGGTAAGGAGCCCAGAAACTTTAATCACATATGGTGTCTGTTTCTCAAAGACCCTGTAAAATAGTTGTAATGAGAAAACTGCCTGTTCTCTGCAGACCTTGAAAGACAAGACTCTCTTTCTGTTTCTAGAATATGTAGCAGCTGTTGATAAAGGGGTGCAGCACAAAGATGCTGATGTACAGAATTATGGGCCATGCCTTTAGCTGGTATATATTGGCACAGCTCCAGAACATCACATTATATGCCCTTCCTTCAACTGGTATATACTGGCACAGCTCCAGTGACTTCACAGAGTGCTGCTAATTTACACCAAACTTATCTGGTTTTATATCCATAATTATTGCCAGAAACTATACATAGTTATAAAGGAGAATTATTGTTTGAAAGCTTGAAGGAGAGGCAGACAAGATGCTTTCTGTCTCCCAGGCGAAGACACAGGCTGTTTTTTCCTTTTTCATCATTTAGGAAAATTGCCAAATAAGGGCTCAGGCCAGCACAGGATGAAGTCAGTAGAAAGTTTCCTTATATACCCTGGGATTTTTTCTCTTGGATGTGACACCACTTCAGTGGTGGGATTAGTTTGGCTTGGTGTAGGTTCAGATAAACAAGTACTTTTGATAGATTCATAACATTGCAATCTATCAGAGGCAGGTAATTTTTGCTCTTTGGATAAGATCACAATAGATATTAAAGCAAAATCAAAGTCCAGGTCTAAGCCCTACCTGTTCTCTTTAAACTGTTAAATCTTAACTTTGATGTGAGGTACTCCTGGAAGAGGTTTTCTCGCCTTAAAAGTGTGGTGTGAATGGAAGGAAAGCCATGGGAGTCATGGGGGGAATTTGCAAAACCACACGAGCCTAGAGGGACTTCCTTTCCTTCATATGGTTTCTTTTCGTGAGCACCAGGACAACCACCAGCACCTCACTTTCAAGAGAAGGTTTTCAGCCTAGAGCTCTCAGCACCATTTGCGTGGCCTTGCCCATGCTGCAAGTACTGGATCGCTGGCATGAAGAATTGGTGTCATATGTAAGTGGGTTTAGATGTGGTCCGGTGGGAATCTGGGACCAGCACCAGCGGACAGGCATGGTGTGTTTCTGGCTGTGCTTTAGCAGCCAGCACCAGCTGGCATTCCCACCCAGGTAGGTGTAGCTGCACGTAACATCCCACCATAATGAGACAGAGTACCTGAGCTAACTGGAGAAGGCAAATAGCTTTATTTGAATGCTATTTTTGACTGGTTGAACGAGATAGTTTGTAGCAGTTATAACTGCAAGAACATTAAAAGTTGACTGAAAATACTTGATATTTGGTAAAATGCAAAGGATATGATTGCACTGCTAATAAAAACTGACTTTGTTCTTGTTTAGTGGAAGGAAAGATGAAACTTAATCTTTTAATTGCACACAACTGAATCAGAAGTTTACATTTCCTCTGAATCGTGAATAGTTTAGTGGAGCTGAGAAATGCACATAGCTGACCACCACTAAATAGGCTAAATTTCCAAGCTAACTTAATCTAACGTCACTGCTGTGGCTCCATGCAAAACAAGAGAGGATTGCACTCAGTTATTCTGCTCTTGGCCAAAAACCAATACTGTTTTTGGAGTTGTCCATGGAGATTACAATCTGTAATAACCACCAGTATGGAAGTGGACAATGCTCTCTGATTAAAAGTGCACCAAAATCTTTGCTGAATTATTATTTTTGTTGTCAGCTTGTTTCAGTATGAATCCTCACTTTCTAATTCTATAAAGTTCATCTGTTCTGTTCAGTTAGCTTCAATTTGGATTCATGTTTCAGCCTGGTTAAACTGTCTTCAAATTTTTGTAAAGGAAAGATCTCAATTTCCCTTAAAAATATTATATCAAGCGAAAACAATGCTTTGAACACAGTTGTTTGCAGGTAATTTTTAAAGCCATTTTAAACTGCTCTTGTAAGAATGACTTAAAAAAAAATAAAAATAATTTCAGTGTGAATTTTAGCAGTATATCTGACTGAGTCACAAAGGAGATTTTGAATTAATTTCCAGTATAAGTGATTGGAAGTTATTCCTCTTTTCCCTTTTGACTTTGCCTCCACAGCACAACATTATTGTCATTGAGTGATAATAAAAAAACTAACTTGTGTAAAGATTGTCTTTGATCCATGTTAACAAAAGTCCAAAAGGAGGAAAGGGGTTCAGAGCTACAGCATCAATCTCTCACCTAGAGTGAGCTCATAAGATTATAGAAACTAGGATCTTAAACTAAATATCGTGTTGTCTTGGGAGTTTTTCCACTGCCTGGCTTTTGTCCAAGATCTCACCCAGGACTGTGATGTTCTATCTAAAGTGGCTCTGAAACAGATCAGTAATTCGCAGGAATTTCTTCGTTCACGCTGGAGAGGTAAAAGTGAAGGAAAGCATTATAGTGTTGATATTACCAGACAAAGATCCCTGCTATTTTAATAGTAGTTAGTCCTTTAAGCAAGAGTTATATCTCTACTTTATAGATGCGACACGCCAATGTCAGCCTTTGGAAATCTGGATGTGTTGAGCCTGTTGCTGGGACTGTGAAATTTTAGAAATTGCAGAAAAATAACTGTCCAGTTTTCATGTTTAAATAGCATTAGTAGGAGGGATTTTTATGAGTTTCTTCAGAAAAGAGAAACTGTTCATCGTCATGCTCTAGGGCAAAACGGGTGCAATTAGCAGGTTGGGGTCACTTGTGGTGAGGCAACTTCTCACAAGCAGCACCATTTGGCTTCTGTAGTCCAACAGGAATATTCTTGAAGAGCAGAAGAAGACTTTATTTGTTTTCCACAGCTTTAAGTCAACTTCTTCAGATTCCTCTGCTTAATAGGAGTCTTTCAAATGCAGGCTGCTGCAAGACATGCTGTACTAACTGATGGCCTGGCTACCTTGGCAGTGTTTTTCTGACTCTGGCAACTAAGCAGGCAGGTTCTTATGTGGGTGCATTTTTGAATATATTCTCCATTGCTGCAGTTTCCTAGTTCTGAGGTATAATGGGAAAAGCCAGAGTACATTCATGCCATAAATCTTATGGCCACCAATCTGAAGAGAAGGGTATGAACACCAGGGAGCAAACGGGGTCCATTATGTCTGGAGAAGCTGCCAGATTTCCAGTAGACATTTGGGAGCATTATTTCAGAGAAAATTAGTGTATAGAATGCTTATAATTAGCATTAATTTCTTTCTTATTGTCAAGGTGGTTATTTGTTAAATGACCCGCCACTTTCTAATTTGGTGTTTTGAAAGCATATCATGCAAGACAATTTAGATTTTTCTCGGTGCTATTTTAAAATATCTGGGAAGGAGTTGCCAAAGGTATTTTTAAGTTGATTAAGGATTCAGTTGGGTTAAAAAAAATCCAGATGAAGTTGTGAAGCGAATTATGTTTCCTAGTGTGATGATTCTAGTTTCCCTCTGTGATGATTCTCACACAGATCTCCAAGATTCTTGTCCTAACAGGACTGATGTTACTTACATTGGCACTGAAGAAGACGGTAAAATCTAACACCAGTGCATTCCATTTGGTAGAGGAATGCAGTGGCTGCTTTTCCTTAAAGTACATGAGTTGAAGCTTCCAAGCAATACCTAAAATAAGAGGATTGAATTTCAAGTTAAACAGTAGCTCCTCTACTAACAGAAAGATGTATCATATACTGATGCTGGTTATTCCTAGGGAAAGCATGAATGATCTGGGGAGAACAGCTCTGGAGCTGACTGATGACAGCAAACAAGGGCTGACTGCTGCCTCCCAGGCACTGGTGTCTCCTGTGATTCCGTGCTCAATAGCAGCCCCCATACCAAGCTCCACAGAAAGATGAAGAGCGAACTGCGCCCATGGATTTCACAGGATCAGGTTACCTGCATTCATAAAAAAACCCATAGGTACAATTAACTTCTCAGCTATCCTTCATTAAAAGGCAAACAATCCCACACTGCAGGTTGCTTTCCCTCCTTCCCACACAGGTTTTGTGTCATCCTGGCTTCCAGAAATGACACAATACTAGCATTACAGGCACTGAGATCAGCATCTTAAATTACAAAGCAGTTCACTGGATTTGGGGTTTCCTGCTTTATCCAGACATGTTGCTGCACTGCTGCTGGCTCCCTATCCCAAATCTCAATACACAGTGCTTTTCATTTTATAAACTTCATTTCTTGTTGTTTAGGGTCTTTTGATTTGTTTTCTTTTCTCTTCTTTAATTCATGTCCAGAAGGGTGGTTATATAATTATTAAGGGCTATATACTTATTTCTCTTTTATTTCACAAAAAATAGAGAGTTAACACACTCAGAGATAAATTGCAAATTATTTAATTTTTTGTGGGATTCATCTAGAGTTCATTAAGTTGCCAAGGAAAATGTTTCCAATGAAAAGATCTCCCTCCTCTCTTCCCACCTATTTTAATTGTCACACTCCCTTATGCCATTCTTTTTTCATTTATTATTTTTCTTCTTGTATAAGGTACGAATTAGGGCTGTAAGAGCAGGCTCGTAAGCCTGATCAACTTTAAGCATGTCCTTTGCATATAATTTATGTCAGTAAAATTAACCACTTTCACTTATATTATGGGGAGGAACCTATAAATTATAGCCTGCCAATGAAGTGATTCATGTAGAAATAGAAAAGGAAGAGGATAAGTGAATGACAAAAAGCTGACCTTTTTTGCAGCAGCATGTAACAGAACAGGCTTGGCTCCACACATATATCCTGAATTTAGTCAGGAGCACATAATGTGTCTTGGGGTCTTAGGAAAGTGGGAAGGTTTGAAGAAAAAATTATAGAACTGGAAGTAGCTTTAGAAATGAAAGAAAGCCCACTAAACAGAGGGTAGTTGATCCCACAACATAAAACCAGAAATGTACCAGGCCACTCTCCAAAACATCCCAAACTCTGAAAAGTCAAGATCTTTGTTGTACAACATATTTTTAAGTCTCATATGACAACAGTTTCCAGACCCCTGTCATGTTCTTAAACAAAAATGAGCTTCTTTCAGACTTGAAAACATATCGCAGAACTGTGAAGTTCTTTTTCATTTAATATTGCATTAGCTGGGACAAGGGTATTTGTATCAGTGGCTCCGTAACAGAGTGTTCCTGGCTTGCTGGAAGTGTTTGACTGACCAGTAGTGACAAATGGTCTAAAAAAGGAAAATACTCAAAACAAGAAACAGTTGCTAAATAATTTCTTAAAGCCAGATTTTCATTGACTAGAGAGGAACTGCACCCATTTACCCTCAGCAAGAAGCTTGCTTGCTTTCATGGGAAAGCTGTGGAGACTCTTACCATGAGAAAAGTCACTGGTTCTCAAACTACAGAGGATACTGACTCCCATCTTGCTCAGTATTGAGCACTAAGCAACAGGAAACTTGATTAAGAATTTAGGGGGAAAAACAGATACCCCACCCCACCCCCATTCCTCAAGTAATACATTCCCAGCCTGGATATCTTATAATTACAGGCAAAAGAAGCCACCCTAAACCTTGAATATTAACTATAATGATTGGAACAAAAAAAATCCCAACCCTTGGAGTGTTAACATTTCAGAGTTTGTTGGTGGTATGCACAGCATTCAAGACACTTGCAGACCTCCGGCCACGCTTCTGTCTGAGAGCCAGCCCAGGTAGGAATGTGACAGCCTGGCAGTCCTGGCACTTAGGCAATGTTTCTTGCTCTCCAGATTACTCCTGCTGCAGCACTTCAGCTCTTGAGTCTCTTAGCATATTCAAACTCCTGAAGCATGAAGAAAGAGATAATAAGCCTCCCTTTATCTGTTCAGTATTTGTAGCTCTTTCAGGCATCAAACACAGTTCTCTGCTGCTTGTTGTTCATATTTTTTCATGTGGGAATGTCTTGTTCTTCTGCCTTAGCAGCTTTCTCTATCAACCGCTGCAGTCCAGATATAGGAAAAAATGTGAAGGATTTTAACAATTCAGCTTATTACAGCACTGGAAGAACATAACACAGCCTCTTGTGTTACATGATCAAAATATTCTATTTAGCTCTGTAGCTAAAATGTAACAAAATATTTCTATAAATTAAACCGCTACTGCTAATATATTATTATTATATTTTAGTTGTAGATCTAAATAAGATGGTTTGATTAGGTTGTTAGACAACTATTCTTCCAAGTCTTTTCATCCCCAGTGAAGTAGTCACTAATCAAGGGCTGCCAAAGACAGCCACAAGGTTTATAGAGTTGCACTTGTAGGAAAGATCAGTGCAGAGAAAGATCCTTTATCATATCTCTGCAATAGCACTGAAAACTCAAAGGAGGTTTAAGGAAGCTTTTGGTCCAGGTTCAGCATGTGGACAAAAGACAAAACATCTCCCAAAACTGTTACACACTAAAATCCGTTCATTTTCTGTTGGCGGTTCATTTGCTTCACTCAATGGCGTGTTGGTTTCCTTAATTAAATCCCAGATTTCATGTCAGTGTGGTCTAGGAGAAGATATTTGCTATTAGTATCTCTATCACTTTCCTCTTTTGGCACAGTCTAGTTATATCTATCCTGCTGCTTTCTTCTAAAAATAAAATAAAACTAGAGTTTCCAAGCTCAAAATCCTCTTTCTACAGTATTATTATTACTACCCCAGATACAAATTACTGGCAATTGCTTATGTTTTATGAGTGATTTTGAACTCCTGAGCAAAGCAAGTGGTGCCAAAGAGATGAAGAAATGAAACAAGAAGCAGCACAAATAGCTCGGTGATCTGGACAGTCAACTCCATCTTGGTAAGAGGCAAAGTAAGTGACTAAAGGTTTATTAACTAAATATCTGAGTAATTCTATTAATCCTAAATTGCAGTAATAGGATTATTACTATGAGCAGCATAATATTATAAAAATCCAATGAATCTCTGGAACGCTGGCAGCTTTTTAAAAAGGTATCAGATGAGGGCTATGACACTTAGGCCAGTTTAAAACTTCAGATCAGGCAATGCTCTTGCATGTATACTAAAAAGTTTACATGCTTCCTTCTTGCATACTTTCTCCAAAGCTGTCATGACGTGAAGAAATTTAGCTTTATAAAGCAAATCAAACAACAGGTATAAAGCAACTCAGAAAATGGAAAAATACTTGAGTACTGAAAGAAAATGTACTCTTAAAACCCTGTATGGGACAATCAGGAACTGGATCCTTCTGCTCATGGGGAATGAAAGGGAAAACAAGGTAAGAGGCAGGGAAGGAAGAGCCACAGAATGGGCTCAGTCTGAGATGCCATTAGAAACCAGGGATGGTTTTGCTTCTGTGGTGTCTATACAGCAATTATTTGCCTCTGTGTTAAATTTGACAGTGTATCTTAACGCTGTAAAAAGATCAACAAAAATGAAACTTTTGGACAATCCTAACATTTTCATAGTCCATTTTTTGTATGATGGCCTCAACTCACACTTGTGGTCCATAGGCATTCTATGGGGATAAAATTATTCAGAATATTCACTGTGCACTTGTGGCGCAGTTGCTAAAGTAGGCATTGCAGAGCTTAGAGCGAATCTAACATCTCACTGCTGCAAACTTAATCAACAGAATTTACAATTGCACTTGTGTTACTGGAATGAAGAACTGATTTTTTGTGAGTTGGAAGATGGCTTCCTAATCCTTATTGCCTTGAAAGGCTTTATTGTTGCTTTCATCACTTGATCCATTACTCTTTTCATAATTTAATTAAATTATAAACTCTTGCTGGTGCTGCTTGCTTGGATGTTTTCCCATCCTTCTTTGTATGAACTCCTGTTCACCTACCGCTTTTTCAACTTTCTCATCTGCTTTGCCAGTAACATCACTGCTGGAAGTTAGAAGCTGACACATAAACCCACTTAAAGTAAGGTCTGGGTCTATTTTTTGATCTGATACATATTGAAAAAAAAAGAGGCTTATGAAATGGTACCATTTCCTCTATTTTAAGCAAGTGCAAGAAGAATAAATACTTGTCTGTTCTCCCATGATGTGTAGGAGGTGACCTGGCCTGCACTGTAAATGAGTAGAGTAGATAGGCCTTTGAAGGTATGCTGCAAAACAGTCACAGTTCTCCTCAACAGGAACACTCTTTTATCCTTCTTTCAGAAAAATCAGAATAATTTCTGCAGATTAAAACCAGCTCAGCAACTTTCCACTGACATGCCATGGAAAATGTTTGCAACACCTTATTTTCGTTTCTAAGCCTGTTCAATATGTTATGTCCCCAAGCTCCCTGTTGCTGTTACGTCCGAGGCGCATAAAGAAAACGACACAGAGTCCAGGCTCATGAGCAGTGGAAGCCGAGGCTTCTTCTTTAATAATTTTCTGACTACTATATAGGATAGATCGCAAAAAGTGTGTTGAGTGGCAATAGGTAATTGGTTCCTCGGCCATCCACCCTTTGAGAGGATTGGCCAAGTCCTAAGATACCTATTCCATAAAATTTTCAAAGTCAAAGCCATAACAATCTTGCAAAACAACTTGCGAGTGCAAGAAGTTTATGAAACTGTGACCTTGTTTAAAATAGTTTACATAGGAAAGACAGTCTTCTCACAGAATATTGAGAAAAGGCTGAAGAATTTCTCTGCTTCTATCTTTTTAGCACCTAGAGCTCCCCTCAAAAGAAGAGAGGAATCTATCCCCAAAGCCCTAGCTGGTACTCTTCCCACAGCATGAGAACTTCAGTAAAGCTGATATTTGTCAATGCAGCAGAAAGCCTTGCTTCTTGTAGAGCTCTGGGTGCACACACTGACAGAGCCAAGGCAAATGAAATAATTTGGGTTGTGTTTGTATTCCAGTGCTACCATGCTGTCAACATGCATGCTCAGTGTGCTCTGCAGTGCTCACTACAAATAATCAAAAAAGGAAAAAGTTTGTAAATGGAAGTGCTTTGTCTATCACAGAATCAGCTTCCTACTTGCTTTAGACCTAAGCCGGTCTGAAGTCTGATCTGTGTTTATTTCACTGTATTGCTGCAGAGGAACCATGCTCTCTGTTTCTCACACATATATCTAAGAATTTCCATTGCCAAACTGGCAGGTGTGCGTGGATGCACGGAAATAGTTTTCTGCAGTTAGAACTATTGGGTATGGTCCACCTGCATCACTGCTCCTTGTACTGGTAGAAAGTTTCTTCCCTTAAAATTTTGGTTGAAGTCAAATGCTTCCATTATTAGCTGTGATCATCCAGGCAGTACTTCCGTATGGCTCTTGTTTCATCTGGTTTTACATTTGCCTGCTGAGAACAGCACCTTCTGTACATGGGTGTTACATATAGCAGAAGCCTTTTCTAACAGAGCTGATTACTGTGATCAAGGCCAATCTGTTAGAGAATTGTCAGAGAATTTTAAGTGAGGGTGTTTGCAAATCAGGTAAGGGAATATTACTTTTTCCTATAAATATTCTTCTCACATTGCAATGTCTTCATTGGCTGCCTATCCCTCTTGTGAATTCCTCGAATGAAAACATAATAGGTATTTTCCTTCTAACATGCAATTACTTTTCAAGTCTGGAATCAGGCCCTGTAAGCGTTCAGTATAAGATATTCGGTCTCTTTGCATCAGAATCCCCTACTATCATTACCTCATTTAATATACAGTACTGTATTTCCAAGACGGCATTTTCTCATAAAATCACACTCATCACTACAGAATGCATTGAGAAAATTATTTAATTAACAAAGTATTTTATAATTAATTTTTCTACCTATAGTTGTATTATTATTTGTGCTGCTCTTTCCTTCATGAACAGACCTCATAATCCTAGAAGATGTATATCCATGTAACAAAAAAGTTGTACTCAAGTACCAATAATCTGGTGAAAGGAGTTTAGCCTTGAATAGTGGTGAGACACAGTAATTGAAAGGCACAGGTTGCAGAAGGAATAGAAGAAAAGATGACAAATTTTATACAGTAATCCATAATGTCAGCCTACCAGTTGGTTTGCGTGGTGTTAATGCACAAAACACAGAAGAAAACTGCCCTTTTTCTCTGCTCTTTTGTTGTGGACAGTTATTTTGTTGGCTATGTGGTTTGGATAGCTGTGATGTCATCATGTCTCTACGTTCAGTATTTCCTACCTGATTCAAGCCTGCTGACTGTTAGGAAATACATCGGTCATTGGAGGTTTTCCCGCAGTGGGTTTCTTCTATCCACCCTCCTGTCCATGCATGCACCAGTTCAGACAGGTTTCCAGAGGTCCCCACCTGTGGCAGATCTCTTTTACAGCTGAAAGTGAAAACACCAGCTTTGTGAGAAAAGCAACACAAATAAAGACATTCTTAACTCCCTTGGATTAGAAATTTGCATCTGGTCACTCTACTCAAGGTTGTCCTTTCTCTGTGTCTTGCCTCTCTGAACTTACAGATTGCACAAACTTGTACCACTTTCCTCCCTCATGCTTTCCCTAGCCCAGGTTCTGGCACAGGGGTGTCTGCGTCAGGAGCTGACCTCAGGACCCCACGGCAGAGCAAGGGCTGATGCTTGTGCACAGACTCTGCTCTCCACCTTCTGACTCCTAGGGCTTGCAAGCAGAGCCTGGATGCTTCCAACATTTGCTTCAGGTATTTTAAAATGGGTCTGATATTTTGGTTTAGTATAACAGCCATAGATATGCACACAGACTGTCTCGAAAAGCAATAAGAAAGTAAGGATCAAATCAAATCAAACCAAATCAAAGGCCTGCCTTGCCCAGGATCTTGCCTTCGACAGCCATCAGTAGAAGGTGTGTAGGGAAAGTATAAGAACAAAATAAGTAAGTAGTGTTGCATCTCCTGATGTTCTCCTAGCTTCCAGTGATTTGTTGTTCTCAAAGGAGGGTTTGCATTTTTACATTTAATAAACCTGGGAAAATTTTCTTAACTTTGCCTAATTGTTTTTGAACCTATATAAACTTTGATTTCCCACAGCATCCTGTGTCAAGGAAAGCCAAAGCTCAGCTATGTGGAACATGAAACAATATTCCTTTTTTTTTGTTTTGGAAGCTCTGACTTTATTTGACACCTTCCAGTTCCTGCAGTGGAAGAGCCTTTCCACCCATCATCCTGATCTCTGTGTCCTTTGTGATGTTTGTTTTAAGGCCATCACTCATTCTTTTTTCAGGTATAAGAGTGCTTCTAGACTATTTGGGTCTTGTGTTGAAGACACTCCACACTGCTAATCATCTTTGTTCCTCCCCCCTGTGTCTTTTCTGATAATAAAAAGGCCAGAACAAAGGAAAAGGTCTCAGCAGAACAGTACCGAGCACCAAGATGGTCATTTCACATATCTATTTATTACAAGACAAATACTTTATCCCTCAGTGTTAGCAGCAACTTGGAACATATCCTGGTAGGTATATAGGTAGGTAAGGAATGGAGTTTGCATTTATCTGTGTTGAATTCCACCTGCCAATTACTGTGACAAGGTCTTCCTCCAGTTTCATATAATTTTTAGCACCAATTTGAAGCAAATCATGTGCTGCATCCTATGCAAAGAAGGATCCCAAGCTGCTGCAGTGGAAATGTAATTTTGCACTTGTCTTCTTAAAGAGGATGTTGTTTGGCCCTTATGCCGAGATAATCTCTTGCCCTACAGATTCTCTGGCAAGATGCCTCTCCCTAACATGTTTGAAAAATGATTTTTGTGCATGTCCACGTCTTTTGCAAGTAGTTTCTCAAAATTCCTGCTTTTGGGTAAATTCCATTTAACCTTCCAGATCTAATGATCTTTTATGAGAGAGATCTTCTGATCTCTGAGATCTTCCTCAATCAGCTGCCATCATACCCACTTTCTCCTGGTCTTTTAATGATTTTTTAAGGATGTGGTATGTATTTGCTCTGTGCCTCCAATACACAGTTACTGTGGTGTAACCCAGCAGGCAGCGAAGAACCACACAGCCATTCACTCATTCCCTCCAGTGGGGTGGGGGACAGAATTGGAAAAAAAGGTAAAACTCATGGGTTGAGATAAAGACAGTTTAATATGACAGAAAAGGAATGGAAAACAATGATAGAACAATATGCAGAACAAGTGTAAAATTGCACAACACTATTGCTCTTCACCAGCTGATCGATGCCCAGCCAGTCCCCGAGCAGGAGCAGGTGCTCCCTGGCCAGCTCCCCCAAGCTCTACATGCTGAGCATGATTCCAGACAGTATGGAATATCCCTTTGTCAAGTAAGGGTCAGCTGTCCTTTTTGTGTCCCATCCCAGCTTCTTGTGCAACCCCAGGCTCCTCACTGTCAGAATAAGAAGCTGAAATTTCCTTGACTCTGTGTAAGCACTGCTCAGCTACAACTAAAACATCAGTGTGTTATCAACATTATTCTCATCCTAAATCCAAAATGCAGCACTGTACCAACTATTAGGAAGAAAATCAACTCTATCGCAGCCAAAATCCCAGGACAACTATCTTTGAATTATCTGCATCCCATCTGCAAAGACTTTACTCTTCAAAAGTTGGAGGTTTCCTTCTTTATGTAATCCTACATGTTTTTAAACACATTTTTACATGATTACCTTTTGACATCAGGCACAATGGCACAGATACTGAGTGGTTTTATTGGTTCTTCTAGGATGTTGGAGGTGAGCCTAATTTGGTCCCTGTTACGGAGTGCCTGTTCCACAACAGCATTTATGAATCAAGTCCAGTGTTGCTCAGGGCAAAGTAAAGTGCTGATCATTCCATCTGAGGTTCCCTGAGTCCTTGCTCCAGGAGGAAGTAATTAAGAATAACTAAATGCTTAACTCTGACGTCGCATCCCAGCACAACATTAGCCAATGCACCCAAGGTGTGTTTGCAGTGTCCTGCCACAGCCATGTTTCCTGTTCTGGCATTCTCATCTCCACCAGTACGTCACAGGCACCGCTGCATTCTGGTGGATCATGAGGTCATATAGGTCATATATGGGGGACAAAGCAAGGGCAGGCACACTGAGCATTGCCAAAAATAATGCAAATGACAAGAGGACAAAAGTATTGTTAATTTGCTTAGAAAAGTCAATGAAATTTCAAGGCTTGAAACAGGCAGACTTTGATGAGTATAGAAACACAGAGCTCGTGTTTGAACTAACACTAAAGAAGTTCAAATACCTGTGAGAGTCTTGCCTGCTGTAAGTAGCTAATTTGTAGGCAGCTTTGAATATATCACCCAAGGGACTGTATCCATGTCTTTGCACTGCATTACCCTTCAAAGAGATGCAGCAGCTGTTCATTAAGGTGGTCTTATTACTGTAGTGGGACCCTCAGAGTCTGATATTCTTTAATGAAACTAAAATAATTCATGCACAAGCCAGACTATCCAGCCAGTGAAGGTAAGGATAGCTGAATGGAATGAAAGGGTATTTAAAGAAATGGTACAACAAAAAGAGGGATAAACATAAATAAGTCATTTGTCCTGCCAATCTTGAAACATTCATGCCCTTGTTCAGAATGAAAAAGTTGCCCAAGACAAGTAGGCTATTGTACTGAAAAATATTGGCTGCCTGATGATTTTGGAAAAAAATATGCCATGTTCACAAATACCTCCCCTGACCTGTTTATTAAAAAGGACAATAAATGACTGAGCAGTAAATATTCAGAGCCTGGGAGATTTTATCAGGCATAATGTTTCTGAAAAAAATTGTATGATACAGTTGGCTGTGGGAAGAACTACAAGTTCAGATCTTTCTCAGGTCAGCTGATTCTGTTCATTTTCTAATTCCATGTACAGTTGCTATTTAACATTTTGCCAATCTTCTGGGAAAGTTTGTCAAACAAAGGTTTTGAACGTGACTTGCACAGATTGCTGTCTGCCTTTCACAGCCTGGACATTTTATGAAGTCCTTCACGGGTGACCGTGTTTTGTTTTATTTTTAAATGTATTCCATAAAGGAAGAATTCTGAACTAAGCCACTGTGATTGCACTTAATCAACTTGCAAACAAAACACAGAAAAGAATTCATTATATTACTATAGTGAATTCCTGCTATTTAATGATAATGTCATTATGAATAGAGCTTATTGGAACAAAAATGCCTGAATGTATTTATAGATCTTATATACAAATGAAAGGAGAAAAGTAGCTTAAAAACAGCCAATACATTTGTTATGATGTTGGCTTTCCTAAAAGTTAGTTGCAGTAGGGGCAAATCACCAAAGGGGAGACTTTGTGCTCAGTGTTTGCCTCTATCTGCTGCTGTTGAAGCTTGAAGGAAATCTTCATTTACATCACAGGAAACAGAATCATGCCAACACTAAGCTCTTCTGAAAATATATACTTCTAACAAATGCAGAAGGCTGAAGCTAATTTGACTCCAGTGTTTCATCAGCACTAGGAAGCAGCATCTGAAAATTCTAAGCATTTCATCCTTGGAACTACAGAATTGTTTTAGAAACCATTACTAAGAGGTCAGGGAGGTTGATTCCAGAAAAAAGGCAAATAAATGACCTCTAAATAATGTCTTCTCCCTGTGTCATGCTCCTTAAAGGTACTTCTCTAAAAAACCCCAATATGATAACAAAATATATTATTAAGCTAAGATTCTTTTTGTCTGCCTGAGAAAAAGTAGCAGCTTAAATAAATTACAAAGAGAATTTTTTAGACCATATTTAATCCAATGGAAGAAAGATGAGACATTTAGTGGTTTCAAATATTTTATACCACTGTGGTAATTTCTGGTGCCAGCATCCTACCAACATCTGTACTGTTTCTCAGAAAGGAATGCTGCAGGCACTGCATATGCTACCAAATATTCACAGCTTACAAATTAAGGTACTCTTGCTTCACTGCACTGATGTTAGTCAAGAAGAGCCCCACAGGAGCCAGTTGAGTTACCCCAGCAGATGAGAAGAGTTAGATCAGAGTCAGGCCTTGTATCCCAATATGTAATTCATTCGTCTCTTGAAAATAACTAGTACCATAATTACATCTCTTTCATAATCAGGGACTTAGGCATTTCCTGGACCTAGCCTCAGATATGTATCATGTCAATTTATTGGAAGAACTGCACAGATTGACTTCTGAAAACTTTTGTTGTTTTTGAGGTTGTTATTTACTTATGATAATCAGCAAACACAGTCTGCTAGTCACTGTCCCAAAGAGCTTACCTAAAGAGCTTTGGCCCTTGTCCATGAACTTTCAAGGGACATAATTTGAAGCCAAGCAGAGTTGCAAGATGTTTTCACTTGAGGGTCGTATCCTCGCATGGAATCTATTTCAAGCTGAGCTGACTAGGAATTTGGCTCACTTGCGCTTTGGCTGATGGTGGTGTTGCCCATCAGGCTCATGATGACAAGTGAACAGGAAATTTCACCACTGCGTCATCAGAATGTTTCAGATTGCTCCAGGTGCAGCATGGAGCCAACCTCTCTGTAGAAACCCCGAGATGTGATACACAATGAAATCACTGTCTCTTGCTCTCCAAACAGCGTGCCTGAATAGGCTGTGGTGAAACCTCCCCAGGGACACAACGGAAGCCCGATCGCTTCAGTCATTTAGAGCTGCATAGTAGGAAACACTTCTGAATGTACTGTAGGGAGCAATTCTTCTTGGCAGAGTCTGTGTTAAGTGATGTAAGAGACGGCTTTTCAGCTCTTATTTCTATGCCTTTGAGGATATAATGTTGCTATTTGACTTTTTAAGCAGAGGCCTGAGCCTCAGAAGGAATGATACAAAAGAGGAGATAATCAAATAACTTATTTCCTTGCATGCTCTCTTTGTATTCAAGAAGTGTTCAAAGGTGAGATTCTGGGCTAGAGGCAAACACTGATAGAGTTACAAGGAGCTGAGAAGCAAAGTGTTTATTGGTGTGCCTTTGGGTCTGCTTTCCATATTGCCATCTTCGTATTTTCTGTTACACCACCATGCACAGATGCTTTCCTTGAATAACACTGGAAGGTTTTGAATCCATGTTCAAGACTTATGTGCTGTGACATCTACAGGGAACTAGCAGATAATCATGGCTTTGCAGATTCAAAATGGGAATAGTGCAATTAAAAAAACTGGAAACAAAATATTTCTTACTAATCAGATGATGTGCAATGATAGATACACAAATGCTGTAATCATGTTCCTGCTAGTTCTTGCTAAGCTTCTATCAGTCTTTTTTTTAGACTTTTTTTCCTCTTCAGCAAGTTTTTCATTAAGTAGATGGAGCTCTGCCAGAGTCAGCTTTCATTCATGTTATTGTAAATCATGGTTGAAACCTGTGGTATTATTCCTGTTTTCTCCACGTACAACTTAGATGAGCTTTTAGGCTGTTGCTTTAGGGCTCAATACATCTTGATACTCTTTGAAAAAATTTGAAAATTGAAAGAACTTTCTTTCTTTCTTTCTTTCTTTCTTTCTTTCTTTCTTTCTTTCTTTCTTTCTTTCTTTCTTTCTTTCTTTCTTTCTTTCTTTCTTTCTTTCTTTCTTTCTTTCTTTCTTTCTTTCTTTCTTTCTTTCTCTCTCTTCCTGTCTCCACGCCCCCTTCCCATCTGTCTCTTTCTCCTCTTCCTTGCCTACTGCCCCAGGCTCATGTCATGTTCCCCGACTTTTTAAAAATGTAATTGTGATGTGCTAGTGAGGTAATTTGGAACATCTCCCAGCATGCCAGAAATGTTGTGGTAAAAATCTGAAATACCCACAGCTCACAGTTGCTACAGTGGCATACCTGCCATCTGTTTGTTCTCTCACCTGCAAGCCTGTTCACATATTAAAATTCTCTCATGTCTGAAATCATGCACACTATTAAGTTTCATAAAGGCATGAAGTGTGAGACACAAGTAAGAGCAACCTACTTATATAACAGCATTTGCACTAGGAATTTCTTGTTGCCTTAGGTGGAGTTCAAGTATTTGCTTTTGTATCTCCAACTTTAGGGAAAAATTATTGAACTTCTACCTTTTTGGTTGACTCAGAATCTGAAGTTAGTGCTGTTCAAGTATCCTGACTATCATTTTAGAGTGTCACAGACTTTTGATAGCTGGGCAATCTTATGCTAAAGTTGTGTTATATTAAAGCAATTCAGGAGCATGGTCAGTGCTAGGCTATTCAGTAAATTATGAAGACAGATGTGCTGTGGAAATACCTAAGTGATTACATAGAATAGATATGGTAGATGACACAAGAACCCCAGACTGAAACTGGCTTCCAATCTTAAGTAGGTTGCAAGTGAATCATTCCAAACTTCCTATTCAATGTGTCATAAATGCACTAAATAATTGCTATAGATGGCAATTTCTGCTCTGCAGCCGCTGAAGGTGCAGTCACTGGACTCAGAAAAGTGATGTTCTCTAGCACTCCAACTGGGCTTACAAAGGTGAAGCACCTCCAGCATGTGCAGGTGCTCAGTATTTAGCCTGGCAAAAAGCTGCACCATTTATCAGGCACTGTGTTTCTTCCCCTTTCCTTTCTGCTCTCTTCACATCACCCTGCGAAACCCAGCTCCACTACACGCCTCAAAATAGTGATACAAATCTTGCTTGCAACAGGGCAGCAAAACCCTGCCAGTGTCAGAGCCTTGGAAAGCCAGAAAGGAAGATAGTGCTGAAGAGCAAGGCAGTTTCTGCTTTCACTTCTAACATCCTCTGGAAGCTGTACCTATCTTTCTCCTCCTGGTTTATTCCTGCAGCTCTGCTCTATCTCTGACCACGGGTGGAATAATCAGACCCTCCCTAGCACAAACTCTCATGTTTGGGGAAGCAGACAACAATTTTGCCTACATTACAAGTGAGTTTTGAACTGATTCTTGTTACCTAGTCATGAGCTTCAAGTTCTAGCTCAAAAAGTATGATTTATTTCAGTTCTCTCTGCATCTTCCTCAGCAGATAGCACTGTCCCTTAGCTCACCATCCTTTCATAAATCAAGTATTGCTTGAGATGGGAGATCACACAGTGAGTACATGCATTCCTCAAAGACTAATTATTTAAAGTTGGCTTCCAGCATTTTTTTGTGCATATAATCTGGGGCCAAAAGACATATCTCTCCTTAGTGTTTAGGAGATGCTAGATAAGTTGAAAAAAGCGTGCTGTGTTGAGGGCTGTAATTGCTGACACATTCCTGTGGTATACTTGTTCATTAGAACAGCTCACTTAAAAAAATATTTTCTTTATAGAAAGGAAGTTGGTAATCGAGTTGTGCTTTTCTGCTTTGCATTTTCAGTTTAAATATTCAGCTGGCATACAATGTATGGTTACTGGTTACCAGAGTGTGTTGATTCAAATTTTCACTACCTAGCTGGAAGCTGAACTTGTTGAATGGTGCTTAAGCACTTGATTGCTGCAGATTTTCATGTATGGGCCTTTTGGATTTTAGTCATGAATGTGGACCATTTTAAAATGCTGTAATCTATTATTTACAGCATTTATGCTGTAAATCTATGTAATCTACAGCATTTATTACACTGTGATTAAAATGGCTGTGACCCAGATTTGGATTTGGTCAAGTCTACCCTCAAACCACAGTGACCAAAATGAACTGGTTGTAGAAACCATGCAAGGAAATACATTATGTAATGTACAAATCTAGATCTGAAGTAAATGAGGCTAAGTGAAATCGTGCCAAAACATCCCATTTTACTGTCTGGGGATGAGCAAAACCCACGCTACTGGTGAGTTTCATGTGTTTGTGGCCAGAGTGTAAAGGGATATAGGGAAACAGTAGTCCTACACAAGTCGTGCTTTAAGTCCTACAAGTCCTTTCCCTTCAAGCTGATAATCCAAGTTGTTCCCACTATGGTCTTGTCATTCCCCATGACTCAGTGTCGTTCTGGTGGCCCAGTCCTTCTCGGTCTCAGCTGTGAAATGCCATCATCCCACTGTTGCACTTGCTGCACAACAGCATGTGAGCCTCACCTGAATCCCAGTCTCTTCTCTCTGAGCTACTCTCTCTCCTCAGGCAGCCTATACCACCCTTCCTCAACTCTTTTGGGTGCTTTGGAAACCATCAGAATGCATTCAGAGGGGTTTATGTGATGGAAACAAAATGAAGAGTAAAGGGAAAATATCATCTCTATTCTGTGAAACACTGTTGTTCCAGTAGAAAGGCCTCTTCTCAAAAAAGCCTAGTGTAAGTTACCATCTTCCATGAAAGTTCTTTGAACAAGATTCTGCTCCAAGAAATTATAGAATGCAGACTTCATTGTACTGGAATTCATTTGATCTCTCTTCAAGTTAGGTGTCTTGTTCGCATTCGCCATCTCTGCTCCTTTGGAAGGAAGGATACCCATACCTGAGGAAAGTAATTCAGTGCACCTATCTGAAACATCTGCTTTAAGATGGGATTATCTGCATCTCTAGAAGTTGTATAGACTTAACTTAGGCAAGGTGCTAATCTTTTTTGTCTTGAGTTAGGTCAGCTGAATCCTGCACAAAAGAGTAATTACAGAAGCCCTTACACAGTGTGTTGGACAGGAGAGGGTTGCATTTCTAAGCAGGAATTTACAAAACTATTTACTATGAGATAAATATTTTTCAACACATACAATAAAAAGTTAGGAAGTCACCCTGATTGAAGTCCTACTGGCTGTGTTAAACCTATGTGCCTTACTTAGTAGAAGTCACTGTCTTTTTTATTACAGAAATGGAAAATGAATACCACAAGACACTGCTGGAAAATCCCAAAATAATTAATGCAGATGTAAGTTGCCTGGGCACGTCAGTTGAAACTTTAAATCCTGCATACTTTGTTTAAAAGACAAGTTAAACCTCACAAAACTACTATGATCCATTAAAAGAGATGTGTACTCATAAAAATCATCTAGCCTGTGGCCTAGAACTTTTGTCAGCAGTGACTCCTTGTGCTCCCTGGTGTTGTTGAATGAAATGCATATCCCTGCCATGAAACACTGAGTTCACACCATACCCAGATTTTTTTCTGAGGTCTGTACTCTTTCAAAATTAATTTAGAATACTTTTTAAGCAGTATTCAAAGTCCCATGAGATCTGAGGAGATACAATTCTTCCATGAATTAACATTGAAATAATAGGTATGTCTGGACTGATCACCTAACTTCCTTTCCAGGTCAACAGAAAGAAAAATTCACAGGGAGAGTCACCTTATCCTGAAAAAGGCATATAAACTGGCTAAATCCTTTCTACAAAGGATATGAGGGTACATATTTAGTTTAATACAATTTTGGTTGGTCTGACGTCAGGGAAGATGAACAGAATTCTCTTCAGGTTAGTAGAACACAACACTTGCAAAGCAAACATTTAATCAGTCAGCTGGAAATTGTGCAGCAGTACCATGTCCAACTCCTTACTTCAAGTTTTAACACGTGAAATTATTTCTACGGAGTCTAATTAATACAGAAGATTAAAAATTTCAGCTGATATTTACAGATGTTACCATATTACCCTACTTCTACTGACATACACCTCTGCTTGCTTCACCTTATGTTGTTTGAGATCTATTTTCAATCCAATTGCTCTTAGAAACTTTTCACACTGTGGAACATTAAACTGCTCTGGCAGCTCAGGAAGAGCGACAGTGAAAAATCACCAACACATTTCTTGAAGATCCAGTTTTCTTTTAGACACTGCTATAGGACTATTGGATTGGTTTTCAAGCCAGGCTTCAAAAGAGTAATTCAGTAACAGAACTGCTTAAGATTTAATTGCTAAGTTGAGAAATTATTACATAGTGCAAATGTCTCAAGTTCAGCCTTCCGGTACTGTTTGAGCTTGAATTCACTGCACCAATAAATGGCCTCGCAATTTAATGTAAGAAAAACCTTTTACTGGCATAAATTTTTCTACAGTCACCATGAGGGTAACAAAAAGGGAAGGATGGTGTTGATTCTCCCTCTGCTATGTCTCAGATATTGTTTATTCTGCAATGCATTATTTATTTTAGCTTGGTATTTCTTTTTAAAAAGTCTTCACTAGACTAGACTGCTACAATTTTAAGCCTCACAGGGAAACTTTAGCAAGTTATGAATAACCAGGGAGTGGGATTTCAATGTAATTCAGGAATGAGAACTAAGCAAAGAAGAATATTCAACCTTTTCATGGAAGGATTGAGTATTCTTTTCAAAGTCATATATCAGAAAGCCACATACAATGGAAACATTCTCTCTCCCTAGAACATAAAAGAAGAGGGAACTGCCTGTTATGTGTTCTGAAATGATCCCTTTTCATTACAACTTCAGAATTTTTCTCTCTGGGGATCGCTGACTTCAAACCATGAAGAAAGGGAGAAACGACATCATACTATTTCCATTAAAAGCAGCCATGTGTAACCTATATTTTTTCCTTTCCTCTTCCCCCCTCCCCATTTCACAATAATATTTGCATTCCAAAAAACTTCATCTCTTTTTTTATGCACTGAGGTTAAGCAAATGAGGTTGCTGTTGACAGTGTTGTTCATACCACTTGCATGCTCCTTGTTTTAAGCCAGCACGAGAGAAACTGCTCCGTCTGTGTGAAATTCATTAGAAAACAAAACATTCTGTCTTTCTTCATTTGGCCTGATCCTTCTTGTTTACCATAATTAAGTTATGAGAAAACCATCTTACACATTAGGAATACCAAATTCTCTGTCTTGTAAATGCATAAGCTAGAACTGACTTGATTTTTTTAATGGTCCCACGTACCGTATATTCAGAAAACTCTTGCATATGAACAGTCAGAAAATAAATAAGAATAAATGATTCAGAGAAAAGAGAAGAAATCTGGAGAAAAGGGAATAAGTATTATAAGGCAAAGGTTTCATCTGACTTTTAATAAGTGAAGAAATATAAAATTAACAAAGAACAGTCAGTATAACTCAAGGAATATAAAATAAAAAGCAACATGGTCCCAGAGAAGAACTTTTGCAGGTTCAATAAGACTGAATCAAGAAGCTGAATTTGGATTAATCAATATTAGAAATATAAAATGACTGTCGGCAGAGTTTAGAGAAGAGAGATACAAACTGAGTGTGAGACAGAGACTAAAAAATGTAAGAGAAAGCAGCACTTACCATTCACATGATTTTCTTTAGGTGTTCAAAGCAGTGTACAGACATTAACAATTAACTCCCATATAATATCTGTTTACAGCACTTTGAATTCTCTTTTTACAAATCAGGACACCAAAGCAAAAATGTAAAACAGCTTAACTAGGGACCCCATAATATGATGAGACCACTTTAGTTTCATTCTTCTTCTGTTCATCCCCCCAGATGTTAAAAGACTACTAATCAGAAGACCTGTCTAAAGCATACTATATAATGCACATTTTCTATTTTCCACTGTCAAATCACAGCAATTACAGGGGCCATTCTTTCTGAATTTCTGAAATGTGAGCTATCAGAAAAAACATAAGATAATGAGATAATGGCATAAAAATGTTTAAAAAGTCTGAAAAAGTTATATTAATAATCACATATTTTGTAAATAAAAGACAATGTGAAAACATCATATGGATTTGTCTGGGGGCCTGAGATGCTTTCTCAAAGCATATTTTACCAATCCTGTCACTGTGCTTACTTAAGCCTGGACTCTTCCAACTCTAAGCACCCTGACAAAATGGTGCTAATAATAGCTAAAGCAATTCAAGGATTACAAGCAAAATTAGCAAGCATATTTAACATTGGCATGTTGATGCAAATCCACAATGTTCGATGTAACTTGCTGGAAGCTTCAAATTACTGACCTTTGCAACACACACAGGGCAATTCCATTTCTGCAGTCACACAGATATGTACACATAGCTGGAATTGCTAGCAAATGAAAGGAAAAACTGGCTTGAGTTCATTGGAAAAAATCATCTTCTCTGAGGGTGAAAACTAAATCTTGCTATGGGGGCTGAATTTCAAAAGGCACTCTACAGATGTTCATTGTTACCATCAGCATAAAGAAAATGGCACCTACAATACAATACGTTTGAACAGGATATAAGATTGCTATTGTCTCATCCTATTTGCTAGAATAACAGCAAAAATAACAGCACCACAGCACTAATTCTGCTAAAAATTAATCATATCTTTTCTGGAGTTTAGGAGAATAAGATTGGATACTGAAAACACTTCTGTTTCTTCCTGGTGCTTCCAAAGGTTAAGGCATGAGTGCATTTCTTACACTCTTACATTGTCATTGATTCACTCTCGTGTCTATATTGGTTTTCAAAATGTTTTCAAAAGTGTTTGCTGAATAGCTGTGGGAAGTGATCTGAATGTCCAGTATGCTCCAAGTGATGTTAGAGTCTTCCTTTGTTTTGTGAAAACTGTGTTCTGTATTATCCCCAGCCTTTAAGTGGTTTATGATCTTTTCCCACTGCAAATCATCTGCAAAATTGATTAATATGCTTTCTTCCAATCATTCCTGGAACTATTGCACACAGAAAACCCCAAAAAGGCACCTTCTCTCAATTAGCAGTGGGGGTTTTTTGAAGGCATTTCTCTGCATTCCCATACTACAGATTATGACATCAAACAATTGAGATTAGGATCAGAGTCTGAACAAGCAGGAAGGACATATGTTCTTAGGGGAAAAGATCTCACACACAGAGATATTTTCAGTAAATGGCAGATTATAAAAGCTCAGCAAAAGCCCAGGCTTTAAACTGGCTTATTTTAAATGCTGTTCGTTCCTCTGCCACTTTTAAAGCAACATTTGGTCCTCATGAACACAGAAAACCAATAGCATGTGACCCAGTTCAGCCCTGCTGGAGTAGGCACCTCTTACTCATATGGAAGCTTTTGCCAGAACCCCATGCACACTGGGGCCAGTTTTACCATTTTTCCTGAGGAACTGAGGTGACTTGCTCTCAGTTTAGACCTCAAACAGTTCTAAGATGGCCAAGAAGAGCCCTTTCATATGATTCATCTCCGTTATTTCTGCCACCAGAGGAAGAACAAACCAGGCATAGGCAGAGAGGCAGAAGATGACAGAAAGCTTTTCCTGACGGAAGGCAATTGTAGCCATTATGCTTCTGTCCATTCAAGTTGTCTTTTTTTCTTGCATGAGTAAGGATGGGAGGAGGAGAGACATTTGGGGGTGCCACCCAGCTACAGACTTTTCCTTCCCAGGGCTGCTGAGGAAGGAGGTGAAATAAAGGCTAAATTCCCCCAAACTCTGGCTGCATTGGGATTTTTTGATCCTTTTTAGGTCTGCTAAGGCACAGAAACAGGAGATTTGTCCTTGTTCTGGAGCTCCTGCTTTATTGAAAGCCCCACCTTTTCTTGGGTATGGAGCACTGTGATAAGAAGAAAAGTAACCCCAGTTCCCATCTCTGGGGTGGTTCTTATATTTTCTGTGGGGTTTTGCATAGTGCCATGGTCAAAGACAGGCTTCCAGGCAGAGGCCAAGCTCCTTATGTTAAAAGTTAGGCACTAGCAGTTTATTTTTTAATAAAAAACTTAGCAATATGGGTCATGATTTATAAGTAATGAGATCTAATATATAGTTCTATAGCGAATTTTTAACATTATATGATTTTTAAGTTGATGGCAATATAAAAGCATGTTTGATGTAGACAAGAGGGCACATTAGTTTGATGATGTAGAGTAGCACAAGTTAGTTTGAAAGGTTGCCTCAGCATTTAGATGTCAAAAATATTTGTTTAGTTTGGTTACCTTGATTTTGGGGACTCACTTGCCTTCTTGTTATCTACTTATATCAGGCACACACTCATTGAAACACAAATGTGATGGTATTAGAAATTAGGGCCCGTATTTTGAGAGTGAGTTATATTAAATAAATTTTTTTATAAATAAAAAATTCTAAAATTTTGGGATCCCTTTTGTCTCCCAAAGCCAGTACCTCCTGAGCATTTTCCTAAGTGATGCACATTTTTCCTATAAGAAAAAAAGCTACACAAGTGCTGAGATGCATTTGAGCATTCATTATTTCCGTGGTGGATAACACAAAAGCTGCATGACAATGGAAGCAGCAAAGCAATTTAACTTGCCCACATTATTAGGAAAGCACTGTTTGTCTAGTCTCAGTACATTAAAATGTACATGTTATTGTTTCAAATCACAGCTATCCCTGACTGAATCTGAGTGGAACCAGCCAGGAGAGAGTAGTGAGAAGTGTATTTTAACCTTTTCTTCTTGTCACTTGAAGGATTTTCTGTTTTCTACATAAAATCTAAGATACTATGTATTTTTAGTTTTTTTTTTTAATTACAGAATTTGCACTGCCTACATAAAAGGACATTTTATTAGTTCACTTCACATTTTACATAAAACTCCAAGCACATTGTGACCTTCCTTATAAGCAGTAATTTTTAGAATGTGTTTTAATCAACATAAAACTTAAAAAGTGATCAGAAGAAAACATTTGTCTCTTAAAATAATACCAGTAAACTGTATGCTTGACCACTTAATTCTCTTTTACTATAATTTGAAGGAAACAATTGATCTGATCAAACGTTTATTCATACTTAGAGGAGAAAGCTATCTTAAGACAAAGAAAATACTTTAATTCTGTGGTCTGGTCCTATAGCGTCTGGATATCTGAAAATATCATTCTAACATTTTCCCTGAAAGGGATTCTTTCATACAGAAAACCAAAAGAAAAGGAAGTGGGAAGTTTGTTGGGCAATGCTTATGTTTTGCGAACCTACAAACCCAGGCTAGAGTTGGTTTATTGGGTCAGATGATACTTCATCACATGAAAAAACATCTTTAAGAAATTAAGCACATCCTAGTGGCTTAGTATGTGCATTCCATTTGTATTTGAATGACTTAAACAATGGGTTTTCTTGAGAGGCAAAGGGAAACTTTCTTTCCCCTACTCTTCTGATGTTTAATTTTAAAGTTTTCCAACCGCATATGGTTGATGTGTTGGAGCAATGAAACCAAGAATAAGAATTTAGCGCTACAATTTCATGAATATTAGCAGACATAAGAGCCCACTGTTAAGTGGTTCACCCAGAAATCAATCTCTTGATTACAGATGCTTACTAGTTAAAAAGAATATGATTCGATTGATTACAGCAGCCTTCATTATGCCATGGATTAGAAGCTGAGATAGTAATTATTGTGCAAGAATAGGTATGGTACAAAGGAGAGAGTTAAAATAGCATATGGAAAAACAAAAGACAAATTTTATTGTACACAGGTTTACTACCACCTGGAAAAACAGAAATAAAATTTTGTTAAGATAGGACTTTCTCTTGGAAGCAGAAAAGGTGAAGAGCACTTTTGAGGACAACCCTGAACTAGGCACACTGATGTCTAAGAAGTTTGGGAGTGTTAAAATAAAAGGAAGATGGAAATAAGACCTAAGTCCTATAATTCTACAAGGTAATGGCCCAGTAAAAGGAAGGGAAAGACATAGGCATAGGAGTTCTTGAGTTCAAACAGATATGTTTATTTGGGTTTTTTTCTACTCCTGGGACTTACAGAAAATTCAGGAAATAATTAAAAAAGGTAGATTATTTTGATAACCTCCTTTTCAAAATGGAAATCTTTCTTCAAAGGCCAAACACTATCTTCTTCCTGTGTGGCTGGGAAAATTGAGAGAAAACTCTTGAAAAGTTCCACTTTCCTAATTTTAGCTTGTAGGTATTCCATGGAAATTGATCTGTGTGAATGATAATGAAGGCATAATTTGGGAGAGAAGAACTGAATTATACTTAGGCCAAGGGCTGAATACAGAGTGAAGCAAAAGTGAATTAAAAAAAATTAGCAGTCGATTTGAATTCTGTGGGCAGAGGGATAGTAAGTGAGTAATGTTAAGAGAGAGGAAGCTCCTTCGCAAATAACATGTGGTCTGACTGCAGTTTTCTAGGCACTTTGAAGTCCAGTGAGTATGGCTTCAGGAGTCCATTAAAATGAGAATTACGGTAGCTGATGCAGGAAATAATTATGGTGTGACCAAGAAGGATTTTTACAAAGATGGGACCTGGTAACATTTCAGAAAAAGTAGCAGAAATTCAGATAAGGATTTTTTTTTAGTAAAAAAATAATCACATATGGGTAGTTTCAGAAGTTCAAATTTGAGATACAGAGAGTAGAATTGGTGTCTCAGTGATGGAACATTTTACTGAGAAAATAGCTTCATTCAGAAAAATATAGTACACAGAGAAGCTGAAAATCTGGGCAAAAAAAAGTAGGGAGTGGAGATAGCAGAGAGGTACTTCTCTGATCAAAGAGGGATCTTCGGCTGTTGTTCATGAGTACTCATAATAAATTAGTTTCTTGAGCACAGAGTGAGAACATCTCATTCTCGGTTTGACTCATATCTCTCTGGCAGCATTTGCATTCCTAGTTAAGGCTTTACTTCTCCTTGTCTTTCCCTTGAGAGAGTGTGCAAGGTGCTTCTTTATCTTTCTCATGGTGAGTCACGGCTAATGTCAGCCCCAGTCATCCTTTGCACACAGAAAAGAAAATTTAATCATCTGGTTCTTTTCTTACAATGCTTAACTCACAGAAGCAAAGCTCCTAAAACGCATGCCAACTCATCCGAACGTATGATTTTTAGTTGCACCTTGTCTGTGGAAAAACATTTGGACAAAGCATGAAATGCAGATGTACTCAGTTTGCACACGCCACTGACAAATACCACTAAAAGCAAGGCTGGCTATTAGAAGATGATGGCATTTTCTTTATTGTCACCTGCTTCTATATAGCCTAGAATTTTATGCAAGGTCTAATGAAATCTAGTGGCAGCTTTGCAGTACATTCACCAAGTTTTAAAACTTTAAAATTTAAAGAAAATCTTCTTTCTCTGAAATAGAACTTTTTTCCTAAAAGTATTGAAATATTGATTAGCAAATATTTTTGTCCCAACCATAACAATGCTTGTGGTTTTTTCCTTGGTTTTGTTTTACAAAATGTTCACATTTTTAGGATAATACACTTTTTACGTGCAATTATGTACTTGTCATTCTATTTTTCAATTAAAAGATAATGATGGAAAATTTCCAGTTGCTCTATCACCTCTAGATTGCCCACTCATATGAAGGATAAAACATTTTTAAAACTGTACTCTTTCTCCATGCCTTCACAGCACTTTATTTTTCAGCCTAAATAAATTGGACGCATCAAAAGACTTTGTGTTACTCTTCTTGTTTCATCCTATGTCAGTCTCATCACTTCATGATACACAGCTCTTCCTTCCTGCAACAGCTCCCTTCAAAATTTCTACAGTACTTTCTGACTGTAGCAGGTCTCTGGTTTTGAGATGTGTTTATATAATTTGGTGGTCCTAAAAACCTGACTCTCCTTTTGTACTCATGTTTACCGAAATCCCATTTTCAATCCCTCTTTTGACACTATTTCTACCAGACGACATGGGAGAACACTAAATACACTTCATAAATTCCCATGCTTAAGCATCAAAGAGCCTACACCAGCCCTACTGGCATCACAAGTTATATTACATCTTTTGTAGATTGATACACATCTGCAGGGGGCAAGGTCTTTCTCATACATCTTTAAAACTGCAGCTTAAAACTTAAAAAAGAAGAATTAACATTTTAATACAAACACAAGAACATCGTTTACTTGTGAAAATGCGCTGAAGTCATCCAGAACAGCATACTACAAACAGAAGTACACCACATAAAACATGCCTCCCTCTGCGGCTACAACTCTTTCTGTTTCATGTATACAGACGTTAGTGTGGACTGTATGGGGAACATCTCATGTTGCACTCTGATGACTACTGAGAAATACTACTGACAGTCTCTTCTCCTGGTGTCTCTCCCTCTGCAGTCAGCTCAGCTCTCTGCTCCACTGCAGGGAGTTTACAGTATACATTACAGGGACAATAGAAACTTCTGGAGGAGCGTTTAGAGGACCCACAGAGACTCAGGGCTCTTTGCAGAAAAGGAGGTATTTATGCATGTAATTCCTGGCTCTCAGTGACTTCAGTGGGAGCCACAGGGCTGTATGAATCTGGAAGGTGGGGGAAGACAGCTCTGTGGAGGAGTGATACCACCACAGAGTGCACCAGACAAGGCTGGTGGGTCACCCATCCTCACAGGAGATATTAAACTGCCCTTGGGGTTAGGTCATTGTAGCCAACTCCTGTCCTTACGTACATAAAAATCTGAGCCTCACAATGCCTATATTTCTTACCCCACAGAGGGATTTCAGAATCCCTGTGTGGCCCCTCAGACTCTGTGTACTGTAGATACTCAGCATTAGCCTTGTTGCAAGACACTTTCGAGTGGCACCTTGGCTTCCCCACCCTATGGCACCCAAAGCAAGGATCAACCTAAAGTTAAGATGCTAACCTTGCCTGAAACTACAACTAGAGGAGAGACGGTATGCTCTCTTCCTTGGAAGATCCATTCCACAAAACATAATTTTTGAAGCAGCAACCAGCAGCTGTTCCCCAATTGCTTGTTGTTTTTTCCTGCCTTCTGAATCCAGCACCAACATAAAAGGCAGAGTGAGTCCCTTTCACACAAAGATATAGTCTGGCACTCAGCACAGCCTCATAGGATGTGGGGATTTTAAAGGAAAAAGTCAAGCTCAGGTCCTCTGCAGTCTAGCTGCATAATCTAATTGTGAAGTTATTATTTAAAGGGATTGATACAAACCAAACCAAAGCAAACAAACCCCAAAAATCAGTGATGCTTTCTTAAAGTAGCTCATTCATAGCAGATATTTGAGACTGCTACAAGAACACTTTTCGATTAAGCATCTCGTAGGACCAAAACGAAGAAAAGACACTTGTTTAGACCTTGATCACTCTTAGAAGTCAATTGGAACCTGTCTGCCTGTTTTTAGGATATAAAGTTTCTATAAATTCAGGTGCCACCTGGATGAGGCTGAAAGAGCAAAAGGACCTTTAAGATTTTATCTTTCCATCTAGTTGATCAATCTTCTCTCCACTTCTGTTTTCTTCCTCTAGATCTGTTGACTTTAGATTTGTTCAATGAATGAGGAAGGACTGGGATATGCCTTGCAGAAGGAATGAATTCTTGCAAAGTTCATCCATTGTGCCATTTTTCTTCCAGGTAATGGAAAGGTTTTATGTATTTGTGTCTTTTTTATGAAGAGCTTTGCTGCAATCTTTTTATGGAGAGAAACTGCACTGTTAGTTGACAGAGACGTGAATCAAGAGGAATTGGTCATGGGAAAACATACACTTCTACATGAACCAGAGCATGAAAAGGAGAGAAGAAGAAGAAAGTGTCATAAGGGATAGCACTAAGGAATTTGATTTTTTGATTTTTTGTTTCTGAGAACATGAGGGAATGAAAAGTAAGCTGTGTTGTTCAATAAAGAACACAATGTTGTTCAGGCATGACCCTGCTCCTTCCTGATAAAGACTGTATTGACATCTGATCCAATCTGGGAAAAAAATGGCTGATGAGAAAAAGGATCTCAGTGAATAGACTTCCATTTAAACCTAGTGACAGCAAGACAATAGGGAGATATAAGCAGCTTCCTTAGACCTAATTCAGTAAAGGTTTAAGGAAATAGAAAGGCCCTCAGAAGGCTGATGCAGTCTGGTGGCAGGTCATAGCAGGCTTCCAGCACTTCTACAGAAGATCTGTTACTATTTAAAAATAACAGACACTTGTTAAAATGTAGCTATTTCTCATCAGCTTTAGACTGGTACTATTTATTAGCTTAGACGCCACTGATTCCAAAAGGCCAAGGCAGTTCCTACACAATTAGAAGAAAAATATGCTTTTGACTCCCAGGAAAGTTTCCCTCCCAGCTCCCAGTTTCCCGCTCAGGCTCTTTTGTGAGGCGAGTGGTGAAACTGGCTTTTGTGAAGAAGAGCCACACATGCAACCCAGACTCTTCGGACAAGGCACCATCATTCATGTTGCTCGCATGTTGACAAACACTTTGGTTGTGTTGCTAAGGCAATGGTGCTGGTGTAGCAAATACATCCCTGTTAAACACCCCCCGAGGGCAATGGGACAGAGGGCAGCAGAACCAGATGGTTCCACTCATTCCCGGCAGTTGGCCACTGCTCTGTTCAGGGCTGACTGGGAGCTGCTTTCCAGCCGGACAGCCAGTTCAGAAGGCTTGTGGGCTGATTTTCTTTAATTACCTCTTTTCGAGAAACATATCAAAGGCCACTTTCTTCTTCTAAGTCACTTGAAACATCTCCAGGCAGTGCGGGCTGCAGCAGCAGTGTGAGGGATCACAGGGGTGTTGAAACACAGATGTGAAAGGGGCAGGAGCAAGAGGCAGACAGTGGCTGGGGCTTGCAGACATAAAGGGCTGCTGCCCTACCCTCCTTGGCCTTTGCCAGTAGCTTTCCAGAAGGCTCACCTCTCCATAAAACCCTAGGTATCTGAACAGTCTCACGTGTCTGTGGTGAGGGCACAAGAGCTGTCATGGGAATGGGAGCAGGAGAGCATGCTGACGCCAGAAAAAAATGCAGTTAGATGCTTTCCTTTCTCTTCCTTTTTTTTTCCACACAAAGGTTAAAAAAATATATAGTGAGGTATACCTGCTTTTATTCCCTTCCTTTTATTTCCATTTCTCATTGCTTGAAGGTGGGAGAGGGAGGTAGAGCACTTTGAGGGGGATGGCTGCAAAACATGAGTTTTTCATCTCGCCTGCGTGTGCAGATCCAGTTTCCTGTCCTTGATCCCAGATTATTTTCTCCTGTCAGGAGACAGCTGGTTTGGCAGAGCTGAGCAAGGGCCGACTCTGCTGGCAGTGCTGGGGTGCGGGGCTGGGGAGGGCTGCCATGGCCAGGCAGCAGGAGCTGTGCTTGAGGCCACGTGCAGGTGACCGGCAGCAGCGAGAGGTCCTGTGAAAGCTGGCGGGACAGCCTCCCCTGGCCGCCCTCCAACCCATGCTGTTCACAGGCCTGTTCTCAGCCTTGCCTCGTCCACAGAATCCAGCCAGGAACAGAACGTGAATCCCTTTTTTATCGGCCTCAAAGGACTCCTTTGATGGGCAGGCCCACGCCTGCCGTCTCTGTTTGATCCCCTGCTGCTGGGGGCCATGTCATCAGTGGCAGGTGACATTCTCTCATCCCACAGGTGCCCTGAGGGAGCCTGACCCCCGAGAAAGAGCACAGCCAGGTCACAGCACCTCTGCTGGGACCCGTGCTCAGGGCTGAGCCCTGTCTCCCGCACAGGAGCAGCTTGTGGGTGCTTGCCTGGTGTTCGCAATATGTTCGCCTGGCGAGTCTTTTGTCTTTAGCCCCACAGCTGCCCTAAGAAAGGCTTTTGGAGAGCGCCTGCGCCTCCAGAAGGCACAGTAGCTGATTTCCCCAGGCAATCCTGGCCATTCTGGGCCCCCAGAGTGGCCGTCAGGGAGGCAGGCATCCCCCTGGTGCCACAGCAAAGGCGAGCCCACACAGCAGTGGCGCAAAGAGGCTCTTTGGCATCGTCTGGTGTCTGGGTTTTGTGCCTGGGCTTTGGAGACCATATATCCCAGCTTTTGTGCACCTCGGCAAAGGAGCAGGAAAATAAGTAAGGACTTTTAAAGACATGTTTATTTATGGACAGGCTTTCATGCATGCATCTTACAGCACTCGGCATAAAATATAATTAAAACAAGCATCACACTGAATATGATTCAGAAAATAAAAATGTCTTTAAATACAGTTTAGCTGCCAGCAGCTCATCATTCTTCATTCCTCTGGGGAAGGAGTAAGGGAGACATGAAGTTATGTGACTACAGAAGCCACAAGACATGGGTATTTTTAGGGGAAGTACAACTGAGGGAAGCAACTGACCTGTGACAAGGGTTTAATACAAGAAACACTCCTGAAGCCACCCAGCTCCTGAGGACAGTCAGGCAGCCTTGGTCAGGCCCTTGGGAGAATGATGGAGAGGGAGGTCAAGACCCACCAGCTCAGCTCCTGCAGCTGGTCTCAGGCTCCCCATGGAGACATACCTCCACCCAAACAGATCTTCAAACGCTTCTATTGGCAGGCCGGTCTGAAGGCTGGTTAACATCAGTAAAACAGGGTGAGATCCTGAATGCCTGCCACCAGTTTTCTGTGATTTCTGCCCCTTTTTTTTCTCCATTCCCTTTCAGGTCTTCAGGCAGAGAGGCAAGTAAAGCTGTCTTGGAGGCCCTGCAATGTCATGCAACCAGAGACACGAGGGATGCTTCCTGCAGTTCCACACCATATCTTACAGTGCCCGCTACCAAAGCGGGACAGACAGAGCTTGGTTACAGCCCTGAAAAAATGGAGATGCTTTTCTGCATTTGTCACCTTTTTTCGCCACCAGCATTGAGACGAGCCAGCACGCTTGCTCACAGTCTCTGTTGAGCAATCAAGGATTCAGCAGAAGCTGAAGTAAACTCAACCAAAAGTTGGAATTTTTTTCTTTCCTCCTCATGATCATATTTGCCAAGTCAGAAGAATACTTTCCTGAAGGTAAAAACCTGTCATGCCATAGAGCTGGAAAGGAGGGTATGGACTCACCTAATTTTTTTACCTATGGACATTTTACCACTTGTGTGACTTTTCAAAGATTTTGCCAGAATTCTTTCCACTAGACATACAAGGACAAGGGTGTTTCTCATGGGATTCAAAGGGAACTTTATTTTAAATACCTCTGGAAAATAATATGTCAGTCTAAAAGTGTCCATGATTTTCCCACATTCTTCACAGCAACATATGGAAACTTCAACCTTTCTTCCCTGTTAATTTCATATTTTATGTTTATTATCTGAACATTTTCTAGGGGAAGAGCCTCAAATTCATTTTCACAGAAATGTTGTTCTAAACCAGGTACAAGAGTATGCAAATATTCTGAGGCAGGTTGTTTTATGAACAAACTAATATCGTAGATTCAGGTATTTCTTATGTATTAAAAGTCATCTCAATATAAGCAACATAACAGGTACCCTTCCCTGTTTTTTAATTTCCCCGTTCTGTTTGCAAAAGAAAATGCAATTCTGCTACAGTTCCCCTTGCAAAGGAGGGCAATACCAAAACCCAAAAAGAACATAAAAAGAGTGAGGATGAAACTTGTTTAACTGAAGAATCTATAGGGTAAAGTTACTCTTAAGAAAATCTGGTTCGAGATTACAGATTTATGAAATCAAAGACCTGAAGTGATAGATTAATGACTATAATTGAAAATTCTTGAAAATCAGACATTCCTATTTTTTGTCAGAAAAACTAGTTACTTTACCTGTACAATTGTAATTTTACTGCTGTAGCTCAATGTCTTTTTAAAAATGAAAACTGTATATAGAAGACTGATGTATGTTCTTACTATTTCATTTTAAATGTGTTTTCCAGGAGGTTAGATTCTACTCTGAGCTGCTTTTTCTTATATTGAGTGTTTAAATTTATTTCTAAATCCATGTATATGGTGGATGGGTCCTCTACTTTGATGGATATCCTTTCTACTTTGCATGCATGCAATTGGACAAAAAATGATACAGACGTCAGAAAATGAAGCCAACTGAAAGCTATGTATTAGTGTGTTATACCAATACAGGTACTTTAAATGCAGTATTTTTAGTCTTGAGCTTCATCTTCCCATTGCACCCTGAGAGAATTGTAACGGGTAAGGAGCTGAAGAGTCAGCCTTGGAGCAAGGATTTCTCTGCTGAACTGACTGGAACTTTGACACTGATTTTGCAAGTGACATGTCTGAACCCTCCACTGCACAGGGTCTAGCTCTGCCACATATTCCAAGTTATACACAACCCAGTGGTTTCCATCATGGGGGAAGAGATGGTGGCTAGGCCAATGAATTTGGTGTAGGCAAACTAACCAACTTTTGGTTGGTTACTACTAACTTCAGTTTCCACTAATATACAGACAAATACAAAACCAGCAAGAAGAAGACAAACAGACAAACCCATAAAGCTCATAAACAGACTGTGTGTGGTCGTATGTGGTCATATATTCAGGTACACAGATATGTACCAGTAGTCAGGGCACCAAGGCACTGCCCAGGTGTTGGCTGCTTGATGTGCATCTGCAGGTTTGGAAGAGGAAAAGAATCAAGTAGTGCAGTAGGACGGGGAAGCTGAGAGGTGCTACAGTGATGCAGGAAAGTATTCAGATTGTTGTGCAGAACAGGTGTTCTCTTTCAACTTACTACATTTGAGGAACTTCCCCAAGTTTTTTTTCCTTTCTGTCCATTTATCTGCAGTTTGGTGGTCTGAACAGAGAATAGAAAAGGCAAAAATGGCACTTGCAAATAAAATCCCAATGTTGAACATCCTTTGTAACGCTTGCAGATATAACTGTGTCTCCTTGGAGACCTTAAATTCTGCCACATATTAAGATGACTTGATCTACAGAACAGAATCTTGTGACCAGTGTAAAACCTACAGGCACAAAAATCTGGAAGTGCTGTGTAAATTTGCTCTGACATTATCTGTCTTGGTTTTGGAGACAAAACTTCAGGAGGAAACACTCCGGAATGAGTGTCTCCTCCAAAGGGAAAAGGGCCTCCCCTTTTCCTCCACCAATAAGACAAGTGGGTTACAGCAAGTGAAAGTGGGAAAACCAAACTGTTTATGAACACAAAACGAAACAAGGTAGAACAGGGAAAAACTTCAAAATACAACAAATTCCCAGAGAGGGAACAGACACGCGGGCTCGGACCAGCCAGGGCCACCCCCGCAGCCTCCCTGGACCGGCGAGGAGGGAAGCGAGGCAGTGAGGCAAGGGAAGGGAAAAAGAACAAGAAAAACCAACAGAACATTTTTCCAGCTAGCCAGAACACAACAGAAACCAAAAAAAGCAGCAGAGAGCTCCTGGCATGCTCCCTCCCGAGCCCTGCCCAGACCCCCAAGCCCCATGTGCTGTTGGGCCCCCGCCGCTGAACCGCCACACACCCGGGTCCATCTTAAAAACACAGCGTCCTTGGGCATTGAGAAGACAGCTAAGGAATAAAGCAGCTTCATAACATCACCCCAGGACATTATCCAACTGCTCTTTTTCAAGCACCTAAATGCAAGTTTGTGAAAATTACGTCCTGGCTCTCAAGGCTAAAAATGCATTTGGTGTTCCTTACTGATCACCAGACATCTCAGCTCTGTCCAAATGCATGGCTGTGTTTTCCCATGCACCGGGAGGAAATGGAGCGTCTCATTGCCCTACAGCTGTGACTCCACCAGCAGTGAATAGGCGATGACAGATGGGACGTTGGGTTTGGAATTCACACGATTTCTGAAATCCCATGTGCTTGCTGGTGGGCATGGCACCGTTTCTTCTCATCATTTTACACCCAAAATTTCCCTCTGTGGTTTATCTTAGAACAGATAAAGACAATTGCTATACGTGTGTGTATACATTACTATTATTTGAAAAAAAATCTCAGATATTTCCTGCTCTTTTTCCACTCCTGCCTCCCACCATAGACCAGTCCAGCCCACCCTGGGGAAACACTCTTCATGCTGAGGGCATGCATTGTGTGGGTGCTGGCAAGTGCTCAGGGGTTACGCCAGGAGGGAGGCAGCAGCTGAGTCAGAAGTACTGCGGTAGCACTGGGCTGGGGGCAGTCAGCAAAGAAAGAGCAGAGAGACAGCTCTTCTGTTTCTGGCTGCTAATGAGCTTTTGGGTGGCAGTGCTGTTCTCATCAGGACTATTTGTTTTTACAGGCTGCCCTTTGTTGACTTTAGGCTTGTTTTCCTTGCCATGCAATACAAATATTCTCAGGCGTTAAGCTTTCCTTGCCCCTACAGCCTTCTTTTCATGTGGGACCATGTAGAAGCTAAATTTAAACTTGATTGATAGCATTTAATCCAGGGAGGGTCAGGGTGCTATTTTCCTGTTAAACATTCTCTGGTTTGCTTCTTCTGTTTACAATCAAGTCTTTAAAGTACTGTAGTCAGTCCTCCTTCCCAACGAAATCTTTTCTGCTTTCCTTGCCGCTGTGGGATAGTTGCTCTTAATTATGTGGAGCCTCATGCCGCTTTGTCTGATCCTAGATGGAAAAGAACAACAGCTATGGGCCTTTAAACCAGATGATGCCATGATTTACATACTCCCTCCCATTATAATAGATCACAGGCCTTGAATTCCACTGCTGTAAACCACTAAACATGGAAATATGAAAGCAGTCCTGGTTGTGTTTTCCCTTTCCTGACAGTCTTTGAGAAACAACTTCCTTGAGCAATCACATGCTCAGCATAACCATGTGAGTTCATTTTTACAGCTCTGAAGACAACAATCTTAGTGTCTGTCTCAGCACAGGATTTAAGTAAAAATTTTCTCTCTAACAGATGTCTGTGCAATCTTATACACGTTATTTGTACATATTTTGAGCATGATACCTCTTGCTGATGTCAACTAACTGCATGAATAGGCTTTTACTGACTCTACCTAGTTTATACTGTCATTGCCTCAGTGGCAAAACTCTGACATTCTTAGCAAGGTGGAGGGGTTTAGGGCTAGAAAAGGAAAGGCAGGGTATCCTCATTTAATGCGTTACACATTTTCCCTTTTTCCTGGAGAATATATGTTCTTTTACTGAGGACTTACAGTCTTCTGTTTTCAAAAATAATTCCTCCAGCACTGATAAAATATGCATGCATGCACACACACAAGAGCAAGTGAAAGAAAAACACCTGAACCATTATGTGAAGTTGGAATTCTTTTTAATTGTTTAAAAAGTCCTTTTCATTTGTTTGCCAGTATATTCGTGTTGTATTTTTCATGATGGATCTGCAGCATTCCCTAAAGTACATTGACAGTAATCTGCCTACACATGCGTACAAGGATAACTCATTGGTGCTTTTCCATGGTATAGTTCATCAGGGTTAGGGATTAGATTTTATGAGTTGTTGACAAATCTAGCCTAAAAAACATATGTCCTGACTGACACTGTTTAGTAGCTGGCATTTTCTGTACAGACAACCTGTGAGAAAAGTGTCTTTAATATACAGAATTTTGAGTATAAATTATTTTTAAAATATATAATGGCAAAGAGCTATCTTACAGTCTAGAACCTTGACATTTTGTGCAGATGGTTCTGAATTAACCAGCTGCTACTGCAAGAGCTGAAGTGTGTATTTTCCTGAGGAGCTATGCACACACTCAAACCTTCATTCAGAAGAAGAACACATTCAAACAAGTAAGTACACCTCTTGAACTATGCTGTTAGAATATTGTGGTGGTTTAATTGTAGGGCTTAACTGCTGGGAAACCAACAGCACTATGTGTTAAAACGATACTGGATGAAATATCATTTGTCAATTGGAAGTGGAAAATTTGGAAACAGAAAATTGTTCTCCTGAGAAATCCAAAAACAATGCAACACACCCACCCCTCCCCCAAATCCCTCCAAAGGCCTGACAAGAAAACATGAGGAAAATACTTAGGAAGAACTAGGTCACTGCATCTTACATATCCAAGAAAAGGACTTCACTTTACCTAGTTTAGTTGAATAAAAATTCTTTGTCTATCTGGAGTACTTTCAGCTGATTTTATCAGCATGGGATGCAGGAGTAGCCACAGGAATGTCTGTAGTAGTTGCGAGCAAATGTCCCTTTTACCTGGTCTTCCTTCTCCATAAGTGTCCATAAATGGATGATAAAGGGTAAATAAGGACAGGACAAGAATGTGTGATTCTTCCCTCTTTAAGTCCTCTGCCATGTCCATTTTCGAGTGAGTAGAACATTTGGGGACCTGATGCAGTTTGCTTGTTCAACAGCCTTCAATGGATCCTTACTCCTACTACTTCTCTAGTCAGTCTTTGTGCCCATATGAACTCTTTCCTTGGACAAGAACAGCTGTAGATCTTTTTCCCATGAAGAACCATTCCCTCTTGTTTACTCCAGCCCTGGATCTCACAGCCTTTGTATGATGGCTCCTACCTCATATATGGGAGTAGACAAAAGTTAAATCCTTTAGACCACTCATGATTTTGTAGACAACTCTCATATCTCACCCAAGTTGTCTCTTTTTCAGCCTGAAGGCTACTACTGCTACTCAGTTGTTCCTCTTGGAGAAGATGTTTCACGTCATTCTCATCTTTATTGCACTTTCAAAAGAAGGAGACCAGTACATCACACACTGATACGGCATTTAGCTTCTGGACTGTCTAGAGAACATTTTGTGCCTTCCTGATGGGCTAGAATAATTCAGTCTTGGTTCTGAGTCCTTCAGCATTTGCTTCTTGTTCTCTTTTGACTTACTTAAGTTTTTGTATTCAATTTGCTAAAATGAGTATAACAGCGTATGCGCCTTGCCTGGATACAACTTCATCTTTTTGGAAGAATACCTTGTGTCTATAATAAAGAGCCCAATTTTGCTATTTAATCACATCAGCTTCCCTTTAACCTTTTTCAAGGCTTACCTAACAGATGACAAATAAGGAGCAAATAGCAAGATTTCAGCACCCAGTTCTGCACTATTATCTCTATCACATTCTTAGCAGCATCTTCTAGCTTCTTTTTAACAAGCTTCTTTAAAAAAAAAACAAACCAGCTCCTAAAATCAAAACCAAAGCCACAAAATCAACCAACCAATTGAAAAAAAACCAAATTTCCTTAAAAAACACCAAAAAAGCCCCAGAAACCCACAGTTATTCTTTGGAAGCCAAAGACAATGTTTTGGATTTTATGATCTTAATGTTCCAAAAGACATCTAGTATAAGCACATTAGAATCATGATACATGGAGAAGATTGGCAGCACCAAAGGGATTTCATAGAATCATAGAATGTTAATAGGTTGGAATGGACCTTAAAGATCATCAAGTCCCAACCCCCGTGCCCTGGGGGCTTCCCGCTAGACCAGGTTACTCAAGGCCTTATCCAACCTGTCTTTGAACACTGCGAGAGTTGCGGCATCCACAACCTCCCTCGGCAACCTGTTCCAGTGCATCACCATCCTCACAGTAAAAAACTCCTTCCTAATTTCTAACTTAAATTTCCCCTCTTTCAGCTTGTATGCATTAGTCCTAGTCCTATCTCTACAGTTCCCAAAGAAGAGTCGCCATCTGCCTTCCCTGTAGGCCCCCTTCAGATACCGGAATGTTGCTATGAGGTCTCCATGCAACTTTCTCCAGGCTGAACAGACCCAGAACAGCCCAACAGAAGGTAGTGATGGAGGGACCATGGCTTTGGCAGAGGTTTGCTCACAGACTGGGCTAAGGCAGTCATGAAACCTCACCCTTGATTTATAAACACTAATTATCTTTTAATGCTACCATTGTGATTAATACTCTACTCCAATTTCTATGTTTATATCTCTCCCTGGGGGAATAATTTATATTTTCATTGTGTTTCTTCATAGACAAAAGACTAAGAACTGCATCTTAAAAATGCATGAAAGCCTAGTAGTCCCCTCATACCCTATTTTAACCCAGTTGGTGTTAAACATCTCTAAATAACATTACCCTAAATCTTAGTCTGTGGCTAAAGCAGAATTGTCTAAGTCTGAACCCCCTTGTGTGCAAATGTAATGAGTGTGGAAGGAAACCTGAGCATAGCACTGAAACTCAGGTTCACACCTTTGCTATTCTACATGCAAATGTGAATTTCTGGTAAGACAGTGATGATGTACACATGGGGTTCTAGCAAAAAGCAGCTGACTTTCAGTTACTGGGCTCCTACTGAGTGTGCTGGCCTCTTTAGGAGAACATCAGGAGGCAACTTGTCTACTAATAAATAACATGAGAAACATCATGATAACACACATAAAAGGCTAACATAGAAAAACGCAGGAAATTCACATTTTTAGGATCTTCAACTTTGAAATGCAGACTCAGCGCATGACACTGTGTAAGATTTGCTTTCCCAGAGCAACTTATACAGAAGACAAAACTATACAACTTCCTTTGAGTGCCTCATCTTTAGTCTCTCAACCCTCATGTCTTTTAAATGAAGGCCTTTATGTAGTAGGTTACAAATGCCTGAGTTTCCAGGAAGTGCTTCAAGTAAAAAGCAATTGTGAAGGATTAGATAGCACTCAATAATTTACAGCTTTCAGATTGTCCTCTTTCCATCCTGTTTAATGTACCTGTTACACATTGGCTTTGCCCAAGTTCAGAATTATGGAATAATCATTCTCCCCCTCTCTTATTACTAATGGCAATGACAAAACTGTCACTGGTTTCAATGCTGTAGAGTTAAACCCTGAAGGTTCTCAAAGTAGCTAATAATGAACAACAGATAAAACCCCCTCTTCCTCCATCAATGTATTGCTGGGGTTAGTTAGTTCATGTTGTTTGAAATTTTGTAGGTCACACATGAAATAAAACCTGTATCTGTGTGCTCAGGACCAGACCCAGTACTGACTGCAGTAAGTGAGCATCATCCTCTGGATTTTAATATGTTGCTTTGGAAACAGGTTTTCCTGGCATTTCTGGGGTACTTTCCTTCTACTTTAAGATAATCTGCTTAGAGTACTTCTCTCCTCTCCCTCCCTCCCTCCCTCCCTCTTTTTCATATTCATTGAACCAAAATGTCCAAAATTAAACTAACAGATATGGACACTACACAGATGCCAGGGCAGAATGTCAAACACTTCCTGTTTTTCGACCAAGACTTAAAAAGACTTCCTTCTCTCTTCCTCTGCTTCTGTGTCTACCAACCACTTCAGAGTTGTCATTTTGCCAGACTTTGACAGCCAATACCTGAACAACCAACTTGAACTGTAACAGCATGGCCATAGGTAACAGTAACATAACTTCTGTAGTACTTATGATGATCTGAAATAAATTACTTGGCAAATATATCTTTCATTAAATGGGAAGACAAGGTATCCTGTGAGGTCTCAAAAAGTCCAAAATTTACAGCTTCTGTCTTGGATCTCTCAGTTTCATCCTGGATAATAAAGGAACAGAATAGTACAAAAATAATCCACCCAAAACTTCTGAGTCTCTTTCAATCCACAGCAACTGCCTGAGGGGCAGTTTTGTCTATTATGTGCTTTTCTCATAGGCTGTTTCTGGCAAACAGTTCGCCTTAAAAATGTCTGTCATTATTATCCCTGCACTTACAGGGAATGCTTTTATTCTGAATGCACAAAATACCCTGCTGAGACAGCCATGTAATCGATATAAGACTGCCTGATGATGTTCTGAAAAATATTCCTTGAGGATCTTTCCGTGTAGCTGTATCTTGAACTTGCTTCCTATGGTAGAGCATTATTGCCTGAATTTCTCCAATAGAGAAACCTTTAACAAAAAAAAGTCCTGTAAAAGTAGCCTGGTGAGCTTCATAAACACAACAAACTTTGTATGGGCTTTTCTTTGTGGAAATCCTTTTTCTTTTTTTATGGTGCTACTTAGTTACTCTGAAAGATCAGTGGCCACTTCTTACTCTTTGACACATGAGCTTTCTGAAAATTAAAGTCCACACTGCATGTCATTCCTGTCTTAATTGATAGACAGATTGTATTTTTCTTTGTTACATTTACTGCTGGAGAGAACACGAAAAAAATCAAAATCACTGCAAGTCCAGGCAGTATGTTTATGACGGTGGTGTACAGAACAGGACAGTATAATAATAAGCGTGAAAACAGGCTTCCCTGGAAGTGGTGGAGTCAGCTTCTCGGGAAGTGTTAAAAAACCAAGGAGATGTGGCACTTTACGATACGGTTCAGTGGACATGGTGGTATATGTTCAAAGATTGGATCTGATGATCTTGGAGATCTTTTCCAACCTTAATGATTCTATGATTCTAAGTGGTACAAGATTGACTGACTTTGTCAAAGTATTACGAGTCTATCTCTGTCACTCTACCACGTAGTCCCAGCTGGAGGCAAAAATACTTTTACAGTACAGTTCTGTTCCTCAACCAAAACTGAAGATTAGTCATAAAAAACTTAATTTGATCAATATATTATGAAGTTCCATCCCAATTTGAGGAGAGTTCACCAAGATCCTTACATCCACCAGCAAAGTGAAGGAGGACCTTGGAATTCTCACCTACATTTTATTTTTAGCTCTTGTAGATGAACAGTGTAACAGAAAAGAAGGAAGACTTCTGGAGTGCAGCTTCAGAATTTTCATTTGTAAAATGTAGGAGGTTATCGTCTCCTCTTCTTCTGAAGAGAAGTAGTCCAAACCTTACCTAGGGAAATTAAGTGACCTTGGGATCCCAGGACACTACCCCATGTGAAGAATGTACTAAGAAGAATAGAAGGAAGAAGGAGCTGAGGGTGGGGAAATTTGACCGATGAGAAGGGTCAGAGGAAGTGAGTTTGTTTAGTCTGGAAGGGATGAAAATGAGGGAGGACATGGTGGCAGTTTTCTAATATGTAAACAGTTATGAAAAAGATTAATTTATTGTTCATTATGTTCACTAGTCCTAGGACAAGAAATAATCAGATTAAGTAAAGGGCATTTAAATTATGTATTAGGAAAAAGCAACTCTTATTAAAGAAACATTGAAACAGTGGTACAGGCGGCCTAGGGTGAGTAGAAGTCTTCCTTCACTGGCGATTTTTGAAAGAAGGTAAGACAAACCTCCCATTCAGACTGTCTTGGCAAATGTCATCCTTCCTCTGAGTAAAAGGAGGGCATAGATGATCCGCTGTGGTACTTTGCAGCTTTATACTTCTGTGATTCTAGGATCCGTTTCTGGAAACATGTAAAGTTTCTAGAAGCAGCCTGCTCTTTCCAAAGCTGCTCAGCAGCCTCCTCACCACTCTGGCAAACCCGTGGCACATGCAGTGCTGGATCAAAGACCCTTTTCCATCTTGGCCAGCCCCCAGAACCTTGCAGTATCTACTGGTTGCAGAGAGAAAGCGCTAGTAGGTAACCAATATACTCTACTTCACCCTGGAAGAGCCTGGTATTGTTTTATGTTCAATTACCCACAAAAGGCTACATACAAAAATCCACAGACATCTTATAGAATGCTTGGGGATAGAAGAGCAAAGCAATCCACCAGAACTTTATAGTTTTAATACACAAATGTCATGGCTGGACACAAGGTAAGAATAAAGTTATTCTTCCTGTTTGAAAATATTTTAGCGATTTCTCTTGAGGCCCTGACCAGATTTGTCCATCCAGGACAGAAAGATTTATCTGCCATTTTTTCCCCAAGCTTCTGCCTAAACTTACAGCTTCTATTTTCTACTGTCTTATCAATGCTTTGTCTTCTTGCCAAAAAATATCAGAAGTGCCCCATATAAAGGAGGAATCTTATGTGTCTCTGCTTACTGCACAGCTAGAAACAACTAAATTGGGAGCCAAGGAAACTGTCTATTAAATTCTGAGGGTTGAACACAAAAATGGTTCTTAAAAATTGTGCATTTTCTTGCTAGGAGTCCATTTCTGCTAATAGCCTTGCGAATCAGACCTGTTCTGTACTTAGCAAAATCTGAAGCAATTGTAATGCTGCTCAAAAAGAGAAAGGCAAAAGTGGAAAAGAAATGGTTTGTCATTAGTGCAGCTCACTTAAAATCCTTCAGCTGTCTTCCGTGCTTAGAGATCCCTGCTGAGTTGCCTGATCAGAGGAGTTCCTAATATTCCTTGTGAATGTGACTGATTCCAACTCTCTTATTCAAAATTGAATTGTTTCTCCCCTTTCCATCACCCTCTTTGAGACCCACCATAGGTGGGTGTGTGAGGATGCCTCAAAAGTCTCTGCAGTCCCACACTGTAACAGAGCATATATGAATGCCCTGTGAGAAGGAATGCAAGCTCTGCTTCATCAGTTTTCACCATCCCACTGGGGAGAACAAAACTCTTAAATTTTTTCTTGTTCCATAGAGTTGTCTTTACTCTTCTAATTACAACTGCACTGTTGAGCAATCACGTACGTGATTTCTAACAACCCCAGACAACAGCCATTGCCCCAGCCTCTTAAATCTGGCTTGGAGCAAGCTCTTTACATTGCACAACTCCTCATCCGATCATGATATACACAGGCAGTTCCATGAAATACCTGCTTCACCTCTCAAATGCAAAATTCATTGCTTTTCTTCAAAGCTGGCATCCCAGCACATTTTGCTGCTCTTTGTCAAGGCATGCTATGCTTAAGAGATTTCATTTTTTAAAATCCTTATTGTGTTGTTGTTTTACAGCCATCACACTGTAGCTAAAAAATTACCCCCAGTAACTGCAAGCCATGTTCTCCTTGATTTTCTTTGTTTGTTTTTTCCCTCAGGGTGTGTTACCATATATGAAAATGGGCATGTCAAGCTGAAAAATTGCCTGTAATCCACCCATTCATCTTTAGTGTTTCAGATTTCTGTACACTTTCCCTGTGGAAGTTTCTTCCCATATTACTGTTTGTTTTCTTGATCAATAACTTGTAAATCTTCTTCACTTTGACACTGTTCAGGGCTCTTCATTGCCTCCTTGCTCTCTGTCCCCTACTCTCTCCTTTAGCAGCATTCACAGTTTACTGTACCTGCAAAAGTCCTCTTCTCCAAGTTTGACAATCTCATTCAAAATGGGACCTTGATCAAGAGTTGCAGTTGGCTCATTAATTGGTCACCTGGAACTATGGAAATCATCCTTATGCAGTTAATGATGAAAATTATTATCTATTTTTGTTTGCTTGTATTCCACACATCTTGGTTTCAATATTCTTTATTATCAAAGGCCTTAGGCACTCAACACACAAATTTGCTTATTCCAAAAACAAGAAATCCAATTAATATTCTAAGAAGCACCTGCTCCAGAGCACTGCTGACTCTTGTAACCTCTCAAGTGCAGCACCCAAATTGTAGTAGATCCCCTGTTGTGCTGATGGCTCCCCTTACAGGGGAAGAAAGCCACAAAGAGACCCAGAAAGAAGCCACAAAGGTAGCTATCATGCCATATGTTCCTGGCATATAATAATGCTGGTGGAGATCACTGCTCACTTTCTAAAGAGGGAAATAGAGTTTTCCAGGAAGATCAGACCATCAGAATTGCTTCCCATTTACCAAATGCTCTCCCTGATCTCTGCTTGCTGGCAACAAAACAAGTACCCTTTTCTCTAGCTTATCCTTTCCCTTCTCCTCAGTCATCCTGGTTCCCTTGCTCCTTGGTCCCTCTCAGTTCCTACTCGCCATAGGGTACAAACCCTTGCCTGTTACAGCAACAGTGCTCACAACTTTGGTTGGTAAATCGTAGAGTTTGGCTGTCCTTGGGTAGCAATTTTTGCTGCCAGCTGCAAGGAAGGAGCGCCAGGATACCAAAATGCTTAGGAGAACAGAATCTCTCTGCTCTCTCCCATGGTAGGCTGCATCCATCTCACCAGGAATGTGAGGGAAAAGTGAGATCTTTTTTCTCCTTTCCCTCTAGTAAAATGAGACACTGCCTTCCTCAGAGAGGAGGGTTGTACAGCCCACTCTGGTGGTTGTTAGCAATGAAAGTCAAACAATTTTTTTTGATTTTCAGACATCAGCCAAGCCCAAATCCTCTAAGCGTGGAGCTGGCATGTACATGAGTGGCTGATGAGCTGCATTGGCCCAGACAAGCTTGACTAGGATACAGAGATGTGGCTGTGGGTAAGTCTGATGCAGTGATATGATGAGGGCAGACCACAGGTCCTGAACTGGCAAAGGAAATGCAATGGGAGTCAAAGTTTGTAGCATAAAGGGGAAGTGTCTTATCCCGCTCACCAAGGGATGAGCTCATCGCACATGGCAGAAGGAGCACTGCTGCTGCCCTCGGCACAGACACGCTGAGGTACAGTGGTCTGTTTTAGACATCTGTGGAACAGAAGATTCAAGAGACAAAGCTATGAGTGGATCACTCATATAAAATGAATTTGTTACATTTGCTACAGAATACAAACTTACTAAAATTGTAGCTGAAATTCAAAACACAAGTTATCTGAGTCTGCAGCCCAGTTAAGTATTTCATCCATGCCTTTAAAAGATACAGACTAGTAAAATCTGAAGGCAGAGTGACATAATTTACTCTTCAAATATGGAAATGTAAAGAGAGAAACTATCCATTGTGAAGGTTACAATACAGCATTTACCAGTACTTAAGTTAACAAAAACAATGAAAAAACCCCTAGATTAACTTCCATTCTGAGTGTTTCATCATATTAAATTTGAATTTATTTTGCCGTGTTTTGAATTCCTTGACCCAGATAAAAATTCCAGTAACTGGTTTCACAAAGGCCTGAGTCAGGCGTAGAGAACGGGAACCATTGTTTTTATATGATAGTTTCGCAAACAGATGGACACGTCTTTGAATGAAACTAATGGGAATAACATGCATTGCCTTCTGGGAATATTTAACATGGAGATTTTAAGATGGTCTCCAAGAACACAGCTATATGTCAGGTACTATTTTCTGTTTTTACACATAATACTGCATAGGTGTGCTGGGCTGTGGTGGAGAAATTTACTCTCATACTCCCTTATCTAAAATGGTACTTACTAGTTTAGATCTGGACCCATTTTATAATGCCATCATTCTTTTTTACTGTAGAATTCAGTTTTAATAAGGAGTTTGCAGAGGTGGAGGTACCTGGGGTGTGTGAGGCAATGTGGGAGAGGAAGCTGGAAGGCAGCATGTAGAGTTTTTGGTTCCTCCCAGGAGCAGAGATGACAGCTGGGATCTGTGTGCCTAAGCAGTGTCTAATACAGGAATGCTTGCCAGCGAAGTGCCATGCCACAGGCTACAGCATAAGATGTTGAGAAATGAAAGGAATAAAACCATGTAAAATCTGCAAGTTACTTAAAATTTAAGGAAAGAAAAGTTTGCCTGTCTTACACAAAACACTTAGAAAAACAAGCCTTAAACAAAAGGATTTTTGGAAGTATTCTCAATAGATTCAAATGGCAGGTTTCCAAAGTGCCTTTTGAAAATAAGGAAGGGCAGATTTATTGAAAGGTGCCTGTAGGGGGAGGTGGTTGCCCGGGAGATTGGCAGTAAACATTTCATCTCCAGGTCACCAGCTCAAGCCAGATCTGCTCACTAGTGGTCAAAAGCCTACTGTATTATTGCCATTAGGAAAGGACATGAATCATTCCAGAGTCTGTGGAGACATGAAAATGTCTGGTTCAAGAACATATATAAATTATTTTCTTAGAATGCTTCTGGGGATGCACAAGCAGGGCCAGGATTTGGACTTGATGATCCTTGGGGGGTTCCAACTCAGCATATTCAGTGATTCTGTGACTTTCTAAATGTTTATAGAAAATACTAGTAATTTTATTTAAAAAATAAACTTATTAACTACACAAACTATTCATAAGTTTTCCCTTCCCTTCCCTTCCCTTCCCTTCCCTTCCCTTCCCTTCCCTTCCCTTCCCTTCCCTTCCCTTCCCTTCCCTTCCCTTCCCTTCCCTTCCCTTCCCTTCCCTTCCCTTCCCTTCCCTTCCCTTCCCTTCCCTTCCCTTCCCTTCCCTTCCCTTCCCTCTTTCTCACATTCTCTCATTTTGTCATTCTTTTATTTGCTCATTCCTTCTCTATTTCTCTCTTTCCTCCTGTCTTTTGTCTTTTTTTCCTTTTAAAGAATAATTTCAATTTACTTATGAAGTCATTTAAAGAAGACATAAAATTTTAAAGGAAGCTTTTATCATCTGTTTTCTTTTAAAGTATAGAAGACCATTGGAATTTTAGAACAAAATATGTTTAGGACCCTTTTTCTACTAGAAAAACAATAATAAACAAGGCACTAAACAAAATGTTTTGCAGCAGCCACTGTCTGAAGTGTATTGCAGAAAGGCATGATATGCTAAAAGGAAACTTGATCAGATTTGATTCCGGGTGATGTCTTTCTTTAATCCACTGGAGAAGAGAACAAAGCTTGAATGATTTTTATTTAATAACAAACAGACAATAATATCAATAGTGCTTCCCATTTAACTTTTGGCAACGATTAATATGTGCTGTGCACATACCCGAGAAAAAGAGACATTTTCCCCATTTGGTTGGTTTCATCTTTTGAAGCATGTCTCCACCAAAAAGCAGATTTCAATTTCCTTCAGGGACCACAAAATACCCAGCTCTTTTCCTCTCCCTCACTGTGGTTAGAAGTTTATTTTTCAGTTGTGGTAAGCGCTTTGCACCATATTTATCTGCATGTTGTTTGTTTTAGGAGTGGAGCACAGAACATACAGACTTCTACCAGGGGAAAGACTAACAAGCAAAAGACTGTACAGAAATAGTTTAATGAAATTGTTATGGGTAACCATACTGGTTGAATCAGAAAGTCTGCGAGAGTCTCTAGACCAATGCTGAGGAGCTGCTTCAGCAAGAAATATGTGTCTGAGGCCCAACCTGTGAAGCTGGGCTGCCCATTTTTTTTTTTTTTTTACCTAACCCCAGGCAAGTCACTTCCCTTTACAGAGGCTTTGTCCTCATAAGGGACATTTGGTATGTAATTTCTACCCTTACTTCTCTCAGTGGCCTTACACATACACAGTGTTCCCGCAGGCTTTTATATTGGTGCAATGGCAAATAATGGACATGGACAGTGGGTTAAAGTGTTAGATCTCATGGAAAGTAGGCAAGATGTCCTAGGAGGACTCTCAGCTTCTGTGATTTGTGTGGTGATTCTACCAGCAATTTCAATAACTCCAATACACTTCTAATTGATTTGCAGTTACGTAAGCCTAAATAGGATCTGGCCTTCTTTTGGAGGACATCAGAGAGATAGTTGTGGAAGTGATCACTGCATAGTGAGATGAAGAGGTTTTTCATCTTCTTTTACTCTGTGTAGTCTGAGGTAAAGAGAGAAAATAAGTCAACATTAAAATGTAAAATGTTAAATACATTTGCTTGCATATGCCCATTTTTCACATTACTTTATTTTTATTCCTGACGATTTGAAGATTTTCCTGCATGAATGGAGGATAAATATTGTAAGGTTTCTCTAAGTAAAGTCTCAGCAGTTTGAGAAAGATGATTTTAATTAACTGTGTCTATTCAATTATTATGAGCATCTCTTTAGTGTAATCACTCCATAAACAGTTGAATGGGACGACCCAGAAGATGTTTTTATCTGAAAGCAAGAAAGAAGCAGAAAAAAATTCTGATACATCCATATAAAACTCACAAGGAAAGATGTGCATGTTTCTTGTGTGCATGTAGAAAACATATATTTTTGTTTCTTGATTTTTCAGGTTTGCTTTATACATTTGTGCTTTGAATTTTGCTCCCTCAGACACTGGCCTTTATTTTCCATGTAAACATTGGCAACTTTTGCAGCTGTAGTGACTGTGATCGCAGTTTCCCTACAGTATCACTCCTCCATTTCCTGGTAATATATCATGTTGAATCAGAATAAAATCAGCATGCCTCAGTCTTGTCACAGCATCCCTCTTATATATCACTGCTCTTTTTCTGAAGTGGCTGTATTTCACACGCATTTTTTATGAAAATGCATTTTTGCATCTTTTTGCAGAAATCCTGCCCTGTCTTGTTGTTGAAGTCATCTTTCATCTTTACCTTTTCTGCCCTTCCTGAGTTATTTCACCTGTGTTGCAAACAGTACAAAAGATTCTTTGCCTTCTATAGTTGCCCATGTAGGTGTTGTCCTCATGCAGAACTGCTTTAGGCACCATCTCCAGCAGGTCAAGGGAGGTGATCCTTCATCTCTGTTCAGCACTGATGAGTGCTGGGTCCAGTTCCAGACTCCCCTCTACATGAAAGACAGGAACATCCTGCAGCTGGTCCAGCAAAGGGCACCAAACTGGCTGTGGGCTGTAGTATAGGACTTTGGAAGAGAGGCTGAGGGAGGTTGGACAGCTCAGTGTTAAGAGGAGAAGCCTCGGTGGGATCCTCAACACTTGGAGTTGCCTTTTCACATCAAGAAACTATGCATTAAAAACAAACATAATTTCATAGTTAAGAAGAAAATAAGGCAGCAGATACGTCACAGCAGTCTGCTGAGGTTTTCAATGGCTGCAAGAATTGTGTGAATTAAAGAGTAACAAAGTGGGTATCTAAGTCTGGGAAAAGTTTGGCATTTGTTTCATCAATAAATGCATGCACCATTCATGTGCCATGTAATTTAATAGAATCATAGAATGGTTTGGCTTGAAAGATGATCTTGTTCCACCTCTCCTGCCATGGGCATGGACCCCTTCCACCAGACCAGGTTGTTCAAAGCCCCATGTCCAACCTGGCCTTGAACCCTTCAGGGATGGGGCATCCACAGCTTCTCTGAGCACCCCATGTCAGTGTCTCACCATCCTCACAGGAAGGAATTTCTTCCTAATATCTAATCTGAATCTATCCTCTTTCAGATTAAAGACATTGCCCCTCATCTCACCACTACACACCCTGATAAAGGGTCTCTTCCCTTCTTTCCTGTAGGCTCCCCTTAAGTACTGGAAGTCTGCCATAATGGCTTTCCAAAAGAAGGTGAATTTGTTCCATTGAAAATGGAGTCTTTTTGTATATAGCTGAGAAAACTTTGGCTTTCATTACTTTTTGGCACATGGAAGATTTTGGAAGAAAATATTCTATTTAATTAAACAGAATAAGTGGATAGAGACTGAACAACAAATAAAATATATGAATGAAAATAGATGGGAAATTAAATGGACATTAACTGACAGGGCTCTGTGGAATTTTTTAAATCTACAATCCAGTTCATATTCCCTGCCTTGCTTTTTGGTTTGAGTTTTGGGAGTTTGTTTCATTTTTTTTTCCCATGTACTTGCATGTGTGTATCAGTACTTTGTATTAGCCTGCAAAGAAATGTAATTTTTGAAACTGAAAGAATGGAATTTTAACAGCTCTACTAACTCTAACAAAAGCCATATTCCACAAAGCACTTTCATCTAGATCCCTGTTCAAGCGGCATTGAGAAGTACTCAAGAAGAAGGGTTTATGGAAGCAAAGATGAAATTAACAGATTTTTTGGGGGGGAGGGTGTAATTAAAAATGAATCACATAAAACAGCCTTTACAGGCTTTGCAAAATTATTTTTCAGGAAAATTCCCACTGATATCAATGAAAGCCTTGACTGAGTGTAGACTGAAGAAATGTTAAGAAATGCCTACAGTAATGCCAGAAGCTTTTTACTGCAAGCCTACAACATACTCTATAACATACTGGTTTAGAGCCATTTCCAAGTTTTTAAAACCTGCATTTAAAATAGAGATTATATTGCAAGACCTAGTTTCTTGTCAGAGGGACTTTAGGAAAGTTTCATGCTAAATTGTGACACATCATCATTAATGGTAAAACTGAACTCCCTTTTTTTCTCTCACTTCGTTACGTAAACTTTTACCACCGTACTTCTTAGTCATAGTATTAAAAAGACTTTCCTGTCAACGTGGAGCTTAACTGAACCATTCAGAACAGTGACTCTTGCATGATTCTAGCTCACTGAGTTTTCCCCGGCTTTCCCAGCTGCGGATCCCAGAGCACCCATCAGCTCAAAGCAGCCGTGTTGTAGAGCTCCCCTCAGGTGCGGGCTCACTGCCAGTGTGCTCAGGTTCGGGTGCAAGGTTTGTGTGGGAGGCTTGGTGGGAGCACGGCGCTTCTCTTCAGGGGTGTTTAGCAGGAGGAGGCAGCAGAACCACTGCTGACCAGCCCCAAGACCAGTGCACTTCCCCCAGGGCAGAGGGATCTATAGAGAGCAGCGGCCAATGCCAGGCACAGTGAGGCCGTCCCGTGTTATGCTCTAATTCTGCATGAAATGGCAACTTGGGTTTCAAATAGCACAGCTCTGGGTTTTAATCTAGGGGTTGTTTACACACAACCCCTCAGCTCATTACAACACCAGTGGGGACATAACCTGGGGCTTTCCTGCTCGGGAAAATGGTACATGTCTTCCAGCAGGGAACCCATCAGCTGCTATCAACTCTGCATTAAGCAAAGATGCTGAATAATGCAAGTACTGTCTATGTTGACAGGTCAACGAAAGCAAGTGGTCTACAACCTAGCTAGCCCAAAGAGACCTGTAACTTTAGCTAGAAAAGTCTGCAAGCAGGAAGAGCTTCAACAGCAATGACAGGGATTTTTTGGTAGTCAGCGATTTTTGCAGCACAGTGGTTACTACATACACATTTAAAATGTGTTCAGACATTTACATAGTTTTTAGCAAAAAAATACTATATCTTAGAAGTATTTTTGTATAGAGACATTGACTGGCAAGTTCTGGATATTAGCTGCAGGGTGCTATACCCATTGCTTGATGTTTGGCCAGTATTCTGCTGCCTGAATGAAGAAAACTTGAGTAAAGAGTCTGATATCAAGTTAAATTTGTAGCAAGAAGGGGGGAGTCTCATGTCTCCAGTTAATGGGAGTGTTAGCCCTGGGAGAAAAAGTAATTTCCATCTCCCAGGAATCCTAACTCCATGCCAATGCCTTCTCTGCAAGACCAGCATTGTCTCAAGCACTGATTCTAATCAGAGACCAACGCAGAGTCTCCCTTGTTCATGCCCAGCTCCCTTTATCCAGCAGCTCTCTTAAAGCAGCTAACAGTGTCAGTAGCGTGTGCTGTGAGCATGAAGTCTTTGCCTGCACAAAGGCCATGGGTAGGGTGTACATTGGGAACAGACCTTTTGCCTAAAGGACCCCAGATCTCTCTCATGGACATCTAGGACTTTCTAACATGACAATAGCAGTCCCTTATTGTCAGTCACAGCTACTTAGCTCTTTATGACATTATTTCTTTGCTTCAGGACTCACCCTGCAATGAGAAGATAGGATGCCATGTGCTTCCTAACAGAACCAAGGAAAATTTAAATGGATACCCCTGATTGAGTAGTGTGTATTTTAAAGTTGTGAGTTTCAGTACACTCCACTTTACTTCTCTGACTTAGTGGTCCTGGGACAAACTTTTCCTGAGACCCTTTCAGCAGGCAATTCACTGAAGTCAATAGAAAGTATTACAGATTGAAACCTGCTGAGGGTATGGGGATATTCCCCTCAACTAACTGAGAGGAAGCAGCTATTAAGCAGCACCAGGTAAGAGTTAGAAGAGCCAAGTAAAGGTGTGATTGCCTGGTATGATTAATTGTCATTTCTACTTCTGGAGTGCCAGGGTAAACGTGATGTCAAGAGGGCAAGTCTATATCCCCCCTGTATAAAGAGAACAACCACCTGCAATGCAAAGCAGCAGCATCACACGCAGTATCTCCTGCTAAAATTGAGAGAAAATGAGGTTATCCAACTTTTTTTACTTATTCTGGACTTTGGCCAAGTTAACAAGGTTAATCTCATTCTTGCCAAATCTATGTCACAGGGTATTCATGTGGTCAGCACCTTGGCAGCTACAATGTACACAGCCCCTGTTTAGATAATTCCTTTCGTACTCACACTGTAAAAGGACCTGGCTCTTACATACAAAGTGATTGTGAACCGGAATGTGCTTATTGCATGAGTGCAGCAAAATATTTCTGGAAAATTATTTTCTTCCTCCCTGCTAATCGGTTAAAATCTCATGGGATAGTCAGGGTGTAGTGCAGATGGAAATAATCAGGAAAATATTCAGTTTCCATAGGAGATTTACTTTTTTTCCTTGAAGCTTGGAGTTTGATTACTCTTATTTTGATGTTCTCCAATCTGCTACAGCAAATGATTATCCTCTTCTCCTAAGAACATCTTGATTACAAGTTTTGGAGTTTGGGTTTAAATTCAATGGAACTGTTGACTTCTTTAGAGAGGAAACCCATGTCTTGCCCAAAGTGACTCTCCATAGACTTCCACTTACAATCAGTGGAATGAAAGTTGCTCCTCCAGCCAATGATTCACAGCTGCCACTTCAGGCTCCTACTTTGAATCTGGAAATGACACCAAAATTAGGTGTGTAAGGTGAGGCCAAATGAATTCTTTCCTTTGGTTCTTTCTGATGACTAATGGGACAACTTATGAGACATTCGCTGAGGCACTTTTTTGTTTTCAGAGATAAAAGTTAATATCCAAATAAATGGTTCAGATACGTACAAATAAAGCAGGAAAGTGCTGTTCCTCATTGCCACTTTATGCCTGATTGACCCCTTTTCTTTTGGCAAGAAAAAATACCAAGGAGCCACCACAAATCTCCCCGACTATTCCTTGTACCAAAAGGTTGTCCTCATCCTAACCCCTACACAAAGTGTTCCAGCAAGAAGGCATTTTGGGGCAAGCTGAGGAAGAGAGACAAAATGCCTAAAGGAATTTCATACACTGGTGATTTTGTAGAGGGTCATTCCAAAAGGGAAGCTGGTTGGGGTTACTGGTACTGTACCAAGTTGATGCCGATCAGGCCTTTAAAAAAATTCATGTCAATATCATCGGCACAAGGATATATTTCCCCATTGTATTTAATATAAGCTAGCATAAAGGAAAATGTACAGAAAGGAAGGCATGACAGATGTGAATCACCTCTATTAACTTGCAAAAGTCATGTACATGTGTCAAAACAGCATATTAAAATGGATTAGCCATTCATACAAATAAGAACAACATGTGCGTTTGTTTCAGCTAGGCTAAAAATCACAAAAGCAATCAACTCTCATACAGCACATGTGAAAAAAAAATCCTGGCACAAAGGACAGCTTACCCCAAGTGTTCAGATACATGTTTCAAGTATGTGTATTATTTTTTTTTCAGCTTTCACGTTACTAGTTTGGTCCAGAAAGCCATGAGAAACCACAGCTTGAAGGGAGAAATAATGAATTTACACTCCAAATGTATTCTCTAAAGTCACTATTTTTTGTCTTACTTGAACTTTTTTCCATGTGGATTTGAACCCTATTCACAGAGCCATGCCAAAATTACTTTAAACTGTACAGTAAATACAGTTTTTTGGATAATAAATTTGTATTTGGGCATTTTTTTTTCCCGGACTCTTTTTAGCTAAACTTTCACCATATACAGAGCTGCCACTTAGCATGCACAGAGCACATTTTCTACCAGTTGGACTCCCACAGTCAACCGTGCATGACAACCATATTGACAGATGGACTAGCTTTATTTGACAGGTTTTGGACAAAAGAAGGACGTTACTGCTTAGACGAGCATAAGTATTTTGTTATTAGCACATAATATTCCCAATAATTTTCCCCCTTATTGGTATTTTGGTTCAGAGATGACAAGAAGCGTCACTTGCTCATTAGTTCTCACATGCAGCAGAAATACTTGGTTGCCCAAGAGTATGCAGCCATGCCACATGAAAAAAATCCCAAAACAAGAGGGTAGAAGAGCATTATATACCTTGGTAAAGATGTGAGCTCCAAAATCACTTCCACAAGCTCAGCCCCCCTTGCCTTTTACTGCCTTCTGAAAAGTCATCAGATAAAAATATTGTGGGTAGACAAAATCACAGTGGTCAATTCTCCCTCACTTCCTCTGGCAGCTCAGCATATCCACACATTGCCCACTCTTAAATGAGACCCCAGTGATCCGTTTATTTCAATGGCAATGACTACCTTACAGAACTACACTGTTGCTTTGGAAAACAATTCAAAAAGCCTATTATTTGGTCACACTTTGGGTTGGTGTCCTTGCAACTGCAAAGATGCTGCCACAGTTGTCCCATGCTTTCAAGCACAGAAGTGTCCCAGTTTCCCTTCTGAAGCTGGAGCACTTACGCTTTGTGCAAATTCCACTGACACACACCCCTGACAGCTCAAGCTGACTGCTGGTGCAGACAGGCTGCGTGGCAAGGCAAGAGGGGAGCCCCCGGGGTCACTGGTGGTTTTTGTTAAAGGTTGGCTCTATTCAGCTCAGGGTAAACTGGGTGAATGAGATGTAATCACAGTGACAGGTATCAGGTTATGTCCACGTGCAGAGATTGCTGCCCAGTGCTGTTGAGCCAAATTAGCTTTGCCACTGGTACCAATAGCAAAGAATTTGATTCTCAGGCACCTGGCTGATAATTCACTTGAAATCTTTGAGTTGTTTTCAAATAATGTCTCTACTAAAATATACTAAAGTTGGTGATTTCATGTTTCCCCTCAAATGCCAGAAATTAAGTGATTTAAAAACAACCTCAGCCATCCCTGAGCTTCTTTGCTTTCACATCATTCAAGGGTGGAAAGAGTTTTCTATTTTAATTAATTGGAGAATAAAAATCAGTATCCAGCTGAGATGTAGTGTCTCTTTTTCCTGTGGAATAAAGGCTCCCACAAAAAAGAGACGTTTGTGCTGGAAATGCCGACTCCGATGAAATCAGAAGACTGTGATCAGGGATGTCAAGACCACTAGAGATTAATGTTGCATTAAATCCTTGCAGTTGAAAAGAAGTCACAACAGTCAAGCCCCTTCTCCCTGGACACCCGCTACACTTCGCTGCTCCCCAGTTTCTCCCTTCTTTCTCATATTTCACAATGTGAGTGTATATGTGTGTGTGCATACACATATGTGGGAGGGTGCTAAACTGTGCTCTCCTTATGCTCTGTTTCCTCTGGTGGTGCCTGCCTTCTTCCCCGCTGCCCGCGCTGCTGTGTGTGCCAGCAACATCCATGCACACTCAGTGAATTATGCGGAGTTGCCTCAGAAGCCAAAGGAGGAGGCGACAATTGGTGGACATCTTTCTCTGCCTGACAGCATATGTAGAAACAGTCCAGCTAAACAGATTTCTTTCTGTGCTGAGGGGACCAGCAGATTATTTTTGCCATTTACTGGCTTGAAAGCTCAGCATTTCAATGCCTCACTGACTAGAAAGCTATTGGGCACAAAATCCTGAGAACATAAGAACCGATCCTGGAAAGTGGTGTTTGTGCCTCCCCCTATTTTTCTATCTTCTTCTTCAGCAGGCAAAGAGTATGGGCAATGTTGAAAGGAGAGGTACAGTAATGTTGATAATTTATAAGCTGGCAATGGGATGCATTTTATGAATCAAGCAACTGCCATTCAAGTTTCCTAAAATCCCTGTAACAAGTACAATTCTAGCTGACGTTTTGTCTTCCTCCTGTCTCTCCAGAGAAAGCTCAGCTGTTAATAAACAGAAGTGGGCTTTAGTTCACAGAGGTGTTCCCTTCATTTCAGGTGGAACCCCAAGGGCAAGAAAGGGGAAAAAAGGAAATACTGCTGCTGCATTAGTCATAGTTACAGATCTGTGGTGCCAGCATCAGATAATGACACATCTTTCAGGATCTGGAATTTTTTTTAACTCTTACAAGAGTTTAATGTCTACAGTTATTTTACCTAAAGCAGCACGTGCAGGGGGCAGGAGGAAGGGGCTGTCATTCTGCCAGTAACTGGCGTGGGAGCAGACTGCTTGTTGAGGTACTTGCCGGTGAGTTTCCTGTCAGAGGCATTCATTTTGCTCTAAAGGCCACTCAGTTTCCAGGTGAATGATGTTCTTGGGGCGCATTTCTACATGTGCTAGCCTGCATTGTGCCTCTGAGGCCTTGTTTTCTCTAGGAAAAAAAAAAGAATTAGTCCTCTGGGCATGTTTGCTCAGGGCTCCCTGCCTTAGCTGAAGCATCCCTAGGGGAGTAACCTCCATGCTGGCCATAGGGTCTCCACAGAATCACAACTAGCACTATTAGCAATGGTGCTTAAGCTGTGTTTTGCAAAAAGGTCCTCATCATTAACCCTAATGCCAACCCCCAGAGCAGCAGAGATGCTACAAACCCCTCCTGGGCTGCTCTTGCAGAATTTTGAGCACCCCTAGTTGGTGTGAAAAGAAAAGACCAGCAGATAGGTTTTCACTCCAACTGCCTTTGCAGGGGAATTGTGTTAGGAAGCAATTGTCCCCAAACCTTGGGGAATAGTCTTTTTGCATTACAATCATTGCAAAGGCACTGACCTAAATGCAGTGGTGCTTGCACAGCAAATGCATAAGAAGCTCTCCAGTATCTCCATGTTTGTGAAAAAGAAGCCGCATTTTGAACCAGCATGTCTGGGTACAGGCCTTTTGGGCAATCAAAGGCTATGTGATATACAAATGGTATTTTCTTTGATAGAAAAGTCCTGGTGCCTTTAGGAGAGCCAGGAGAAGTTATTTTTAATTTATGCATTTGGCCAAACACCAAATCTTACGAGCCAGCCAGTTCCATATGAATGTTTGACATGCAATGGGATTATTCAAGTGTTTCAGCTGGGACATGCTTCACCATTTCCCTGAGTTTGGTGTCATACAGGCAGTTACTACGTCCCCTCCTGCCATGGAAAATACAAGCTCCATGCTGCTCAGGTCAGGCTGGAGTCTCTCAAGTGTGGCATGCCACAGATCTGAATTCCTCTTTGCCTGAACTGTAAGTGAGCTGTAATCACAGGGATTCTCCAGGGGTCGTTAGTGTGCATTGTTTTGGGCAAAAAGCATGGTTTTGGTTATCTTTTACCATGTGAAACATCACATCTCCCCACTGTTATGATGCTATAATAACTCATCACATCTGTCCCAAAAATATTTGTAAGTGAAAATATAATCTTGATATCTTTTTCATTAGTAGGCAGTTTTCATGTCTGCAATATGCTGATTTTTTATAGAATGGGAAATCTTGAAAAAATCCTATAACAGAAAGTGAAAAGCAGAGAGATAAAGAATATAAGAAAGCTTGGTGCTGTAAAATAAAATAGTTTTTGAGGTAATCATGGTCTCTATAGTAAAATAAAAGCTGCAGTTTTTTACCTCTGACAAGCTGAAAGACACATTTTTTGGTATGATTCAGTTTTCTCTTTTATCATTCTTTCAAAAGGAGCCACAATACAAAATAAAAGATGCACAGAAAAAAAGAGACTTGGATATAAATAAAGATGAGGTACAACAGATCTGAGACACATTAACGTTCAAATGTTAGAAAGAAACAACCACAAAAAAACACAACTCAAAACATTTTATGTTACAATACCAATAAATGGAAGTTCTAGACTATGATCTTTTTCAAGATGCTTCCTAAACCCTGCCTGGAGCTCAAATTAAGTCACTTCATGTACTAGCTTGGAATTTTTTAATCCAGGTAACTAAGAAGGCTTCAAAATGCCTTTTGAAGTATGTATTTTTAGTGTTAATTTAGAAATAGAAGGCATTATTTTCTAAGACAAGAAAAATTTTCTAAAGCAAGTAAAATTTTACTGCTCCAAAAATTACTTATTAACCATCCTACAGGAATCAAAAATGGTAAGTAGGTGTAGTAAGAAATCCTGGGGGTTTTGTCTATCCACTTGAGGTTATTTGGGCATACAGCTGCAAAGCCAACTTTTTAATCTAGGCTGGATGTGATGTACATGACAGACAGTTCTTAGAACAGGAGGTACGTGCAGCTACACTGGTGGATCTCTGCCACCATCACAGAGAAGCAATTTGTGTTTCTTGCTGCTATTGCCACCTCTTTCACTGAACATCCCCTGCTGAATTCACACACATACTTCACACCTTCCAGACACACAGCCATAGCCACACACAGATACAGATGTAGGGAAGGTACAGCCCACTATTCTTTGCCAATACCCAATGCATTCTGCCTGGAAAAGTCATTACTACATATGGAAGGCTCAACTAGACTGAGCAAGAGTTGATTTATTACCCCCATATTTAAATTTAATCATCGTAATCTAGGAAAGAAATACTGTCATTCTTTTCAACAGGGTTACTCTGGATTTCTCTGACAACAATTTTAGCTTTGCAACATACCTGCCTGCAGAGAAACTCCTATTGTCACTTCTGAAAGTACAGAGACTGGCATCTTGAACTCTGGTATAATTTCTTTTGTCATAGATTACCCGGCAATTGCAACTATTTGTTGCTGGGCATATTATTCCTGCACTCTCTGTGGATCCTACAAACAACATAGGGACTTTTTAGGCACCAGTGGTTCAGCTGACATTAACTGAAGTCAGATGAAGCTAAATTTATTATTAAAAAGTATCCAGAATACTCCCTGGGCTTTTTCTGAAATTTAGTTCAACAGCTAAAAAGACAGATCAGCTGCTTGATATTTCAGAAAGCCTCAGAAATAAATTCTGCAGAGCTTTCTGCATGTCTTCTTAGTTTTGAAGGCAATGGAAACTTGAATGCTTGATATTTTTGAGCAAATGGAGACAGGTCAGCTCAATGAAACATTTCCAAGTATGTTAAATGTAGCCTTCAAAAACATTCAGGGAAACTCAGGGCTGGAGCTTCAAAGTCATAGGCAGTGAGACAGACCATAATGCCATCCTCAGTCTATGGGGTTGGGGCCCACATCACATGGTGCAGGAGCATGTCCCCCCACCAGTAAAAGAAGGAAAGACAGGGAAGGAGCCAAGCCCTCATAGCCTGCCTCTGGTAAATCTCCTTGTCTCAGACACATCTGTCATGTTTTGATCACAACTTCTACCTTCCTCTGCTATGTTTCTGTATTTTCTAGTAGTCTAGCTCAAAGTAACCTATCGGTATGAAAATGCTTCCTAGCCCTAACCTGGTGGAAAAGCAGGAAAAGCATTACTGCTAGCCACTGATTTTTTGTCCATGTTACTCCTGCAGGCTGATCTCATCCCACCCCTCCACAAAACCCTTTCTCCTCTAGCCCATGCCCCTAACTGCACCCACAAGGCTCTGGAGGGTCTCCAGGATGGCTTTCAGCAGTGCCCATACAGCTCAGCTGGGTTCAGCATTGCTCATCTTTGACTCATTTTGACCTGAGTGTCCTCCTGCCCTTTCTGGACTATGACCCCAGCTTCATGTGTTGCCCCATGATGATTGCTTACGATGTATGGAGGCAGTTGAAGGAAGTCCAGAGACCAAATGAAAGAAAACAGATGAAAAAGCCTTCTCTTTTATCTATTTCAGTAAAATTTGTAACTGCCAAATGCATCTTCTCTTTCCTGAAGTGATAATCCTGTCCTCCTTCCTGTATGACCTGGCTGTAACCCTGGGAGGAGGAAGTAATTTATTTCTAGCTCTGTTGTTTTAAATGTGTCTCAGCTTTTAGGCTGTCATTTGAGGCCACCTGAGATCAGGTTTTTCACCTGCCTGCCTGCTCATCGGTCTCCAGTCACCCGGCAAGAGGAGCTGAGGACAGGGCAGCCACAGCGGCGGCCCTGCACGAAGCGCTGACACGGGAGCACAAGCAAGGCTTATTTGTTTCACCCCATTTCCCCAGTGCCCGTGCTGACAGACAGACAGACAGGCAGGCAGGCAGACAGCCTCCCACCAGTCCCTGTGGGGCACTGAGCAGCCCCGGCACCGCGGGCATGCGGCTGGGAGAGTGCCAGTGCTCTGCAGCTCCTACCTGTTGCCTTAGAAACATACAAAGAGACACAGGCCTGTGTTCTTTCTTCCTTTCTTTTTCTTTCTTCTTTTTCCTTCATTTTGCTACTCAGATAGTGTGCTGTGTGCCAAGCCTCCAGGTGGGAGGGAAGAACGAGGCAAAAAGAGAAAAGAGAGAGAAAAGTGAGAACATAAAGTCCAGGAAACATGTTTTGAGACTAAATATGAAAGCAAGACACATTGGGGCAGCTACTGGGCTTGTCCCTGCCTGCTGCCCTTGTGTGGCATGCGGCAGGAGGTCACACTGCCACGCCGAGAGCAGTTGTAGGAACCAGCTGTGACATCTGGCTTCCATTGAGGAATCTGAACGCTGTAACCGGACAATGTTTGTTTTCTCTCGCTTGAGCAGGAATCAAAGTTTTAATTAAAGAAATCTCAGAGATGCTTTCAGCAAGACTGCCCAGGGTCAGTGTGCAGAGGGTGCTTTTTCAGGGATGTGAGCTGGTCACGGTCCAACTCGCTCCCTGAGGTGACGGGTGTGTTTTGGGGTGAGGGAGGAGTTTCAGAGCCTCAAGCAATAGGGATTGATGACACTCAGAAAGACCCTATAGTTGTCTTTGTGTACATGGAGGCCCAGACTCCAAGGAATAACCATTGCCTCCTCCGTGCCTTCTCGTTTTGCCAGCTCTATTCCCATGGCTGATCAGCCTCACTGCCCTTCCCTTTGCAAAATCATTCAATCCTTCCTGTGGTTCCTCCTTCCTTTAAAGCCACTCTCTCCATTCCCAACAAAGACCACCAGAGCTATGCCCTCTGACACCACTGGCTGCAGCTCTGTTGCCGCTTAGCTACTACTGTAAGCTATTAGCTCTCCAGCTTTTGTATTAGGCAATAATTTTTTTTCCAAACAACTGTTTTTCAGACAGTTAGTAACCCTTTAGGATAATTTCGGAAATAGAACAACCCTATTCCCACTTCCAAGCAGTCAGTACCACCATAATAAAATATTTCAAACACATCAGATCTCTAGAAACCCCTTAAATTGATTCCCAATCCCCATTAAAATTGCAGCAGCAGTTCATCTCTCCAGGGCTACACTGGTTTGGAAAAACACCTGGCACACGTCCTACTCCTTCAGTGAAAAGCACACCCTGTACAGCTGCAGCTTAGGCAACACATCTGAGAGTCACAGCCAATCTGTAGAAACAACTGAGAAACAGAAACCCGAAGTAGAGGAGTAGGTTTGCGAGATCCCTTGCTACAAAGAACGGTATTAGAGGGCATTAGTCTGTTGGTTATAGCTGAGACTTCTAGAGTGGCTCACAGCCACCCATGTGCCCTATAAATCTATTTCTTGTTTTTATGTGTAAATGATGTAATGCCCACAAGCTTCCTCAGTCAGGGTTCATTATTTAATTTCTCAGGTGGCTGAAGTCATAGGCTTTGTGGCGTCTATGGCCACCCACAGTGTGCTCTCACTGCCCAGAAATGAACTTCCTCTTAGACCTTGGATTCTAATTGGCATCTGCAGAATTAAAAGTCCACTGACCACTTCATGTCATGGGAACATTTTGGAAAACATCTCTGGAATGATAAAACCATTTTGATCCCTAAATAATGTGTATGCTTAAACTAAGACCTTTTCTGATAGAAAGAAGACAATGAAAGCCAAGTTTTGATATGATACCATGTTAAGATAAACCCTGTTTTCATAAGCAATCATCTATTTGGAAATGAAGCTCATGAAGCAAGATAAAGTCCTTGTTTCACCTAATCTAATACTCCACATCGTCAGAATTTTATCCCGGATTTTCTTTACTAAATGGGAGTGCATCTTTACAAATATCACTGGGCTCCTAAATCATTCCTGGGGGTGGTTATCACCAGTGGAGTAATGAGGATTTATCTGTCTCCTTTGCCTTACCTATTAGTGATAAACATATATCATGCTTTCTTTTAATCCTGCAAAACTCACATCATGGGTGTTGTTCTACCTAAATTTTTATAAATCCAAGAAGTTAACCACGCGTGAAAAACAGTTTCCTGGCACAGAGGAACTGGAACACTGGTCCAGTTGGGCCTGAGAAATTAGTGTTCTCCATAATACTGCCTAGTGTCATGGTACCAAACCCTGTGGTTTTCTGATAATATCTGCGATCATTCACTTTTTGGCAAACTGAAATACTGTGCCTTATTAGCAGTTAAAATAAATTGAATAGAGTGGTGCAGAGTTCAAATTATTACTGTATAAACACTGATTAGCATTTCCTAAATTGTGTAATTCCTTAAAGTCTGAAAGGATAATCTTCACAAATTACAGGTATTTTCATGAACCTAGAATAAAGCATTTAAAAAAAAATTACATGGGTGTGGTCCAAAGCACAGTGAAATCTATAAAAGTTAACTGCATCTCAAAGGCATAATTTCCTCACTGCTAGAGTTCAGATTCTTACTGAGGAAAAAGAATATAAACTACAACAGGAGATAAAAGTATGCATTTATATAGGAACACAAATATATTTGCAAATATCTTATAGGCTTGCAGGCAAGTTCATCAATTATGCCCATCTCTAAGAAGGGCCAGAAGGAAGATCTGGGGAACTACAGGTCTGTCAGCCTGAACTGAGTGCCAGGGAAGGTCGTGGAGCAGATCAGGTTGAGTGCCATCCTGTGGCATGTGCAAGCCAGCCAGGGGATCCAGCCCAGTCAGTGTGGATTTGTGAAAGTCAGGTCCTACTTGACCAGCCTGATCTCCTTCTATGACAAAGTGGCCCAGTTAGCTGATGCAGGACAGGTTGCCTTGGATCAGAAATCCTGTGGCCAGAAGGACCAGGGCAGTGACCATATCCCTGTTCTTCAGCTCTGGTGAGGCTGCCCCTTGAATCCTGTGTTCAGTTTTAAACCCATCACTACTAGAAAGACATTGAGGCACTGAAACGAGTCCAGAGAAGGGTGATGAAGCTGGTGAAGGGTCTGGAGCACAAGTCCTACAAGGAGTGGCTAAGGGAGCTGGGGGTGTTTAGCGTGGAGAAAAGGAGGCTCAGGGGAGATCTTATCACTCTCTACAGCTGCCTGAAAGAAGGCTGTAGCCAGGTAGGGGTCAGCCTCTTCTCCCAGGTAATGAGCAATACAACAAGAAGAAATGGCCTCAAGCTGCACCAGGGGAGGTGTATACTGGATATTAGAAGAAATTTCTCCATCAAAGGAGTTGTCAAGCATTGGGACAGGCTGCCCGGGGAACAGGTGGAGTCACCATCCCAGGAAGTATTTAAAAGACGTGTAGATGTGGCACTTAGGGACATGAGTTAGTGGTGGACTTGGCAGTGCTGGGTTAAGGGTTGGACTCAATGATCTCGGAGGTCTTTTACAACCTATACAGGATTCTATGATTCATTCTTCAACAGCAAAAGAGTCACATACAAGAATCTTCAGATACTGGTTATTTAATTTAAGTCTTTATGCATCATAAATATTAAAGTAAGAAGAAACAAACCACTTGCTCACAGAAGAAAATCTGATTAAGCAAATCTTTAATCTACAAGGTTCTGAGCGACTAAAATATATTTTTTATCTTCTGCAAGAATTTCAGTAAAAAACTAGCACCATGAGAAAAATGGATGTTCATGCTGTAGACAATACAAGTGGCTCCTGCCTTTTCTCACAGCAAAAACACTGAAAGAATGTTTTTGGACAGAATGTTTCCAGCACAGAGTCTCAAACTAACCTCATAAGGAAACTTTTTGTCCTCAGCAGCACCTTTTCTTTCACCCAGATAGAATTTTAGCTGTGGAGGAAGAGGCAAGAACAAAGGTTTATTGGGCATGTGAAGCAGGTCAAATGATTTGCTCCCAAATATTTCTTCGTGTATTTTTATTCAGTTTTTGCTACACCGGATGTCTATTTTCCAGGGTTTCATTGCTGTAAACCTGTTCCAAATATTACAAGATCCATACCATTTCCACAGAGAGTATGAACAGGGACTTTGAAGAGAGACACGTGCTCTGCAGGAGGGCAGGTACCTAGGGAGATCATCCCTGTGCCCAGGCCCCTAGATTTGATGGCAACACTTGGCCAGCTGGAAAAGTCACCTCACTTTGGAGACCTGCAGCTGACATCCAGAAAGCTGCACTGTGATGACAGCCAGGCTCGACCCCTCCCCTGCACACACACAAGGTCTGCTGCTTCCCAAGTCTTGAGATGTTAGCCTGGGCCCCAAGGGTTGCATCGTGCAGGCTGAAAACTAAACAGCCAAGTATCACAGACTGCTGCCGGGCACCCTGCATTCCCATGAGAAACTCGCAAAGTCGGATGAACTGCGTCACAGCAGCCTGCAAAGAGGAGGCCTGGTTTAAAAATACTGCCTGGTGCAGATTTCCCAGGCCATATCTCACATCTCACGGTAGCAGGAAGGAGCTGCAAAGACACACAGAGACACGGAGAAGGAAGAAAGCAATGAGAGACACGACTTGCCAGTGTGCAACAAAAACAGGTTAAAAATAGCCTGGGCTGCAACAGCTCCCTCCTATCCTGGGAGTGTGGGGGCCACTGGTCCTCCCTGGCCTCTCTGGCCCGTCTCTCAGCTGCCTATTTTCTGCCAGGAGGAAAGGGCAGGAAGGAAATTTTCGGTTCCTGTAGGCAGAAGAAGAGAAAATGACAGGCCTGTTTGTTTTGACAGTGGGCAGGCTCCTCTGGGCTTGCACAGACACCTGGCCGGTGATGTAAGATCCCCTCCCTGAGAGGCAGGCTGAGGGCATGCGGAGAGCACAGGCTTGGAATGCCTCCCTCACATTGCCCAGCAGCAGCAGGCATAACCCCACGGGTGCCACGCTGCTGAGATGAGGCGCCAGGAGAGGAACACAGCCTGCACCTTGATAAGGGCTTTGAAACAAGTCTCATCTTCCCCCCACCACCCTTTGCACATTGAGTCTGTTATGGAGGCAAAGCTGAGCTGGCCAAGCCTACTCCGGTAAAATAAATAAAAAGCAAAAAACACTTGTTCTGCCCATCTCCTCTTCTCCCCCAAAGCAATTGCAAAGGGAAAGCACCCATGTGCCAAATGGGGTTATCTATCGCAAGAATCTTCTCCATCACCTTCTCCTAGCCCAGTCCCTTGAAGAGAAAGCAGGAATATGAAGATGCGTGCCATCCAGGCCAGGGTGTGTGACCCTAGACTGCTGGAATCTCCTTGCTTGTTGAGATTTCCAGTAGCCAGGTGAGCACTGCCTGACCTGTGGCTTGTGTGGGAAGAAAGATATGTTGGTGTGTCTCTAGAAGCCAGGCAATTCCTCATGGGGCCAGTTTTAATTTGAGGGCTAGGGTTTCTTTCTTTTATTCCTGGTCACTTGCATCTTGCAGATCTGGCTGCCTCAGCTGCAAACAACTTCTGTCAACTCCTAGATGCTGACATGAGGCACTGAGAGGGGTCCAAGCCAGAAGTCCAGATTCCAAACATCCCTGAACTTTAGTGAAGTTCAAATCAGAGCACACATCTTTAGTTCGAAGAGGAAAGCTGTAACGTGATCCTAGCCCTGGGCAATAGAGGTAACACTCCAGTGTGGTCTGAAGGTGACTTCCAGAATATGTGGTGTGGAGCAAAGCAGAGGAGGAGAGGGAAGAGCAAGAAGGCATTTTTCATATGTTAAAAAAAAAACCTTCTAGCGGGGAACTGCGTGTCTGCTGTCTGTGGGAGGGTGAGGAAGGTTGCTGACAGACTAAAGGGGGTTAAGAGAGGTGGATAAACTCTGAATGGAATAAGGAGTGATACCAAAGGGCTCTGTATGCTGTCACAGAGGTGTCTGTGAAGGAGCAGTAAAACCAAGAATGCCAGCATCCAAGGAGGAGCCCATCATAGCACATCTGCATATCTGTGAGATCTTGAGACTACAGATGCATTCAGGCTCATACACGTCTCTTCAGTGCTCTCTGCCTGCCTTTCATATGGATCAAACCCCTCCCAATGCCTCACCTCCAGCTCTGTTTGCAGGGGAAGAATGCTTCAGTGAGAAGGGCAGGGCTGGGCACTGGTTGCGCCCTTGTTGGGGACTGTGAGCAGCATCAGCCTCTCTGCATGCTGCCAGCAGCATCCACACCAATGTGAGCAGTGTGGACTTTTGTCTCTGGAGCACAAGAAGCTGCGTTCTGCTCCTCCAGCTCTCCATTGGCTTGTTCCTCGATTTAGCACTTGGGCTTGCAAGAATCAAAGTTGGGCACTAACCACATCAGGGTGCAGAAATAGAGATGCCTTTTTCACTCCACATCAAAATATGGGCTCTCTGATCCTTGTTCTTCGAAAGGCTCCCTGGATGGCCACAGAGAAGCAGCAAGCAGCCTGACTGGGTTCCCTTAATGCTGTATCAGTGTGCTGGGTGTGATGAGATACACCAGCCTCTGTACCTCAGAGGAACAAATTCTACACTGAATTTAGAGGGCGCCAGACTGCAGGATTGGGAAGCCATCCCCATCAGATTACACAGGGTTAAGGTTTAAGGTCAGAGCAGTGCACAGGTTAAGGCAATAGCAGCTCAGGCCTTGCTTGCAGGAAGGTGAGATGACAACCCCAAATGTGACCATGCATGGGATGTGCACGCAAGGGTGACTCTGTGTGTGCCACGCCTCTCCCATGGGCCACAGGAGCAAACTCCTTGTCGGTATCTAACCTCCCTTCAGCCAGCTGATGGTGACTGGTTAGATGGCTTTTGTGCCATGCTGTCACACCAGCCATAAAGGCTAAAGGGTTGCTTCCTGGCTCTCACTTCCTCAGTTAATGAATGACACCACTAATTAACTGACAGTAAGATGGAGGTATTCTTGGCCATAGGTGGATCTTACTGAGGTCATACCGGTTGCAGATAATGTAATTTATTACCCTGTGAGACACTTTGGGATACAGAGTGAGAAGGCCACTTGGAAAGTGCCAAAGCAGTAATCCAAGTCAGAATTTTCCCAGAAAGGTAATATGTTCCATACTTGCCCTGCCTCTGAGAAATAAAGCATCAAAGCTGCATTGGCTCTGGTGGAATGCTGTAAAGGTTTCCAAACACACTGGTGGAAATAGAGGACTACTGTGCTCAAGAGGTGGGTCCCTCTTTGGAGCAAAAGAAGTGCAAGGCATTTATTTTTTTCTTAAAGCAATTCTGAAGACAGAAATCCCACATGGTGGAAAGGCAGTTGTCTGCCAAAGGGAAGTGCTGCGCTGTGCTGCGCTGTGCTGTGGGCAGGCGGGCAGCACAGCACGGGGTCACACCATCTGGCCCCTGTTAGGGCTGGAGCTGTACTCTAGCTGAACTCTACCAAATTAGCTGTACATGATGCTGCATTCCCTCCTTTCTCGGAGGATCAAAGTAGCTGGATCCAGTCCCAGGTTTCTGCAGATAAGCAGGTCACAGGACTAGTTTGCGCCTCTATGCTTCTTGTAATACACTGTGTTACAGATTCCTCTGGATTTCCTAGTTTGTGCCCATATACACTACATACTGCTGGTCACATTTTTTTCCCTTTAGTCCTGAGCTAATCTAGGGACCTGGGATAATTCTAGAGCCTCTTCCCGGTACAGCTCTCTGGCAGCCCTACATCAGATTATAAACTATTACCACTGCTCTTGCCCAAATGCTTTTTATGTTTTCTTGTTTTACCTAAAAAGATCATTCTTTCCTTCAGAAGGCTTCTCCCATCAGCCCAGCAGCATGAGGGCAGGCACAGCAGCTCAGCAGCCTGGCTTGGATTAAACCCTTGCTGAATGGTGGAGAGAGCAAGGGAGAAAGACAAGACTATCTGGTTTGGTAAGCCGTGAGGCATCCCTAATGCCTAAGAAAAATGCATGTGAAGAAGAGGGGGAGGGGGGAGATAGCAGTAATTGGAAATCCATTTCACTTGTATAAAAGTGCTAATTACTTGTTTATCTGCAGCCACACTGCTGGATTCACAAAGGCACACACAAGTTACAGCGATTAATTACCAGCAGGGCCTGGAAGATTGTCTCCATAATTCAAATTTGTGATCAAGCAGCGGCAATGGGTGATTCAAAAGCAAACAGCAGAACATGTACATATATATTCTTCTTTAAAAAAAAATGTGATTTTGTCTCATAGGACGGGGTGATAAATTTATTGTAATTTTAACCGTTGCTGTTGTTTAAGCAACAGATACATACCCAATATGCAGGTGGTACCTTTGGAGCAAGTAATTATTTTTTACTTATGTAGTTTATCTGTCAGTAGAAGGAGACACAGGTTGAAACTATGCAAGAATTTATGTCAAATTTGAAAAGAGTTTTGGATGAAAAAATAGAACTAAAATGGAGAAGAAAATATTTTCGGAAAGATTTATGTAAATTTTGAATAATAGTTTGTGACCTGGTATTCCTATTTTAATTTAAAAAATGAAAACAAATTACTGATTTGTCCAGATTACTCTGTTGATTTGAAGAGTATTTTTTTCCAGTTCTCACACTCAGTATAATGGTGATTGATAGCACATGCTCCCAGTATCCATCCTCTCCTGAACATAAAAACCTTTTAAGCACCAAATGAAGGAGAAATTTAAACAGGAGCATCCTATGAGCAAAGAAAAATACATGAAAATGCTTTGGCTAAAACATTTAAATATTTTATTTTACTTGTCAAAAATACTTTGATTATGATAATAGAACAACACTGAATTAAACTCACACAATTCCAATGGGATTGGAAGCATCCTGAAGATTTCGGCATGGGATCCTTTTTTACAATGTGTTTTTGAGAATATCTGATACTGGAGCAGTGAATATCATTCCCTTAATAAAAGTGCTTTTCATAATTATTTTGGTAGGCTATTTTTGACAAGTTTGCTTAACTGAAAATTATTTCCAAAGGGTGTATTTTAAAAGTGGCACATTTGTATTTTCTTGTTGCGAGAAGTTCAAGTCATGAAAATATTTAGTACTAAAAATTATACATGACCTCTTTAGCAGAATAATTTTTGTCCAGGAGTCTGTTTAAGACAAGCTTTGAGTGTTCTCCAGCCTGTGTCTCAGCTGTGTTCCTCACAGACAGTGACTGTGGCTTTTTCTGTGCTCTGCTGGGTGGCCAAAAAACACCTGCAAACAAGATTCTGGACACACCACTTCCAACCCTTCATTGAAACTCCCATTTCCATGTTTTGTAGGTCACAAAAGATCTCTTTTTTTTTTTTTTTTTTTTTTTTTTTTTGGATACAAAAAATGTTTTTTTTTTTTTTTTTTTTTTTTTTTTTTTTTTTTTTTTTACAGGGATACTGCAGCCAAGAAGCCAACAGAAATGTTTGCAAAAATGTTTACACGCAGAAAAGAGAGAAAAACCCCAGCAGAATAAAGTGCAAGCCGATGCCAACAAACTGTATTTGGTACAGTGCAGCCTGTTGCTCACAGCTGCATTCAGTGGTGAAGAAAACATTTTGCTGGGTCCAAGGACTCCCTGCACAGGAATGGGCTTCCCGCAGGGATGATGCACAGTGCCGCGCAAGCACTTCACTGGTCACAAGTGAAACACGGGATCGGATGGCAGCTGCTCACTGTTGGTCTCCCCTTTTAATGTGCATGTGGTAAGTCACAAATTCAAAGCAAAAAGTTGCACGAAATGGAGCTGTAACTTTATATCTAAATCTGTAATTGAGCATCTTGGCCATCAGCCACAAAATGTCCGATTAATCTGCCTAAAAAAAAGAGTTCATATTTCAAAAATGAAAAGTTAAAATCCAAGAGCAGCCCTTAATTACCAAGCAATGACCACAAAAAAACGTCCCAAAACCCAAATTCAATTACCTGAAAAATTATTGCTTGGTAGTACTTTAGTCTTCTAATTTGGACATTAAAACATTCCTTAGTAAGAGCAGGGAAGGGCGAGACCAACACTTTTTCCTTTGCCAACAAACTGAGTTTTGCAGCTTTTGTTGAGCAAAACACTTTTTTTATTTCAGATTAATATCTTCTTAGACCACTTACCTTATAACATAGCTGCCAGGAGTTAAGTTATAAGTGAACAGGAAATTGAAAAAAAAATATGAAAAGAAAAAAAGATTGAAGAAAAAAGAAAACTGAAATTAAAAAAAATTCAAATAAATATTCAATCATGGGAAATAAGCTTTCTGGCTTTGTGAGAAAGGAAGAATTTCTCTTTCACCTTTCTGCACATGCTTATTATTTTTTAAATTTTTATATCAAAATGTTCACAAGAGAAAGTCAAGTAACAGTGATGAATAATGGACACACTCCAGTGTAAAAAAAAAAACAACCAAAATATTTATGAAATTGAGTATTGGGGGGGATTTATACTTATCCCTTGGACTTTCAAAAAAACCCCAAAACTTACTATTAGTAGAGTCACCGTCCATATCAGGAAAGGCAAAAAACTTCCAGCCATGAACAAAGGCTGAGGAAAAAGTTGTTACTAAATTAACAGAGCCAAATTTCAGTCAACCAAGTAGAAGACTCCCCTTTTTACCAGTTAGCTTAGACAACCAGTTCTCTCTAGCTCAAAAGCCATCTGCATGTCTTTAAGCTGTCATTTTTGGTTTGATTGAAATGCTCACATGGAAAAAGAAAATACAAAACTGTGAGAGATCAAGAATCTTACTGACAAGCTTCGTAAAAATCAAACTTTTAACAAAAAAAAAAAAGCAGCTAGACAAAGAAGCCAGTAGACAAAACGTTTTATTGGGGTAGCTTTTGTTGTGAATTGTGGATTGCTCAGTTTACAGGTCCACCAGTTTACAAAAGCCGGCCAGCTACGTTATCCAAGACAAGCACAGATTTCACCCCAACGATTTTATTATGTGCTTCTTTTGTGTAATTAATTTGAATGACCCTCCTAACAGTCAAAAAGCAGTGAATATTTTTCATGTGGAATCATCGTTCCAGCATCGCTGTCATCCTCCTAATGTCACTGCACTGACCTGTCAGTGCCCTGCACTGGAACACTTTCGCAGAGCAGTTTGTCAGGGTGCCTTGCACAGGGGTGTTGCAACTTCCAGCAATAATGAAATGTTTTCTTCAGTCTTCATATGTGTTCTGTGCTGTGCTACTCTCACATGCAGAGAGCTCTCTGGCAGGGATCTCACTCCTCTGCTTGTGAAAACATTCAGTAATTTTACTCTTAGCAAAACAATTAAAAACTAAATACATAATTCTCACAGAGCAGATACACAACTCCACCTGGGAAGGCATACATGGATGATGTCTGCCAATGCTCTTGGCCAAAAAGCCAATCTGAGATACACACTTCATTAAAAAGTGTGTCTTCTGTTTAGATATGCCCACACAACCCACAAATTCCTTAAAAATTTGCATTAAAACGTAAAATACATTCAAGATCAAGTGTCCAAATTAAGTCTTTCTTAAAAA
>VZTI01003365.1:696440-706884 GCA_013397865.1 Struthidea cinerea | reverse complement strand
AAAAAGAAAGAAAATAAACTCTCTAAATATTTGCCTGATCTGAAGAACCATGGTTTAAAAGGCAGGTAAGTTAAAATCGGTATTTTTCTGCACAGAAGAAATTCAGGTTGATATTGCAATATTAGATTTCCCATTTGAAAAATACAGGATAAGAAAAGCTGTGGTACCTCAGAAGACAATTTGTAATACTGAAAAATCCCTGGGAATTTCAATGGTACATGGCTGCAGCTTTTAGCTTTAAAAATTTTTGGGGATTTATGATCCACTTGCAAAGAAACAGTAAAGTTGTGGGTGTAAAGAATCACGTAATAAAATCCTTGTGTAAATTTTTACATATAAATGAAGAATGTGGAGTCAGCAAAGCAAAAACTGGAAATGTTAACATCCTCATTTTAGTGTATCCTTTTTTTTTTTCACTTAGCTGCTGATGGGAAGTTCCTCTCCTTTTAAGGGTGGCACAAAGGGATGATATTTTGTTACTGAAGATGACAAAGAGATGTTGCAGAGTCTTCCTCCTTGGAGATAGTATAGACGTGGTCCTGGATCACCTGTCTTCTCTGACCCTGCTTGGGCAGGGCAGTCAGACCAGAGGATCTCCAGAGGCCCTTCCAACCTCAGCCATTCTGTGATTCCGTGATCTTCACTAACAAGAATGATATGTGATGTTGCAAGAATGTGCTACTAATCACTTACAACTGAATATTGTGCATGTGATGTACAATAAAAAGTAAGCTAAGTATTTTTAACAAGAAACGCCTCCCCCCAAAGAGAAAATTGGGATAGTTTAAATAATACTTCCTTATTAAATTCTGATTTCCTAAGAAGTGTCTTTCAGTTGAATGCCTGAATGTATTTTAAATGCTGTAAGACTAAATAAAATTTTTTCTTGCCTGAGTTCTCTAAGTCTTTATTTGATGATGAGCAGACAAAACAAAAGGTGGTAGCTTACAGCTCTAAACATTGCGTTTAATCAATGGTCCATTAATGGCATACACGATCTCACATGTAACAGGTAACAAAACTGCCACTGTCCCCCCCTACTCTTCTCTGTGCGTTTTACGAGGAAGGACTCCACAACAAAACGATGTAAACTTGTATTTAGAAAGTTTCTATTTCAATCATCAGTGGGGTCTTTCCTTTTTCCTGGCTAGTGAATCTGTGTAAGATCACAAACTACAGCATTTGTTTTTCAGTGCATGCCATTTTCTGTGCTTTCTCAGGAATGCTCATCCAGTCTTTGCTCCTCTAGCCCAGTTACATTCTTTGTACTGGCAAAGAGCATAAAGCAGGGAGAAGTGGCAGGACTTCGAATGCATGGTCATTCTAACCAAATTTACTGTGCGCTCTATATATACTCCATCCCTCTGTTTCTTCCTTGCCCATCTCCGGGCCAGGAGGTTGGTTCTCTCCAACAGCCCCAAAGTGGCTCCCCACAGCTTGCATGCAATGGCGACCGCCCACCTTCACATCAGTGGTTGAGCAAAGGCACAGTCATTCCCAGCAAACTGTGCCTAAAAGGAAAAGGGTTGCTGATACAAATTTGAGGCGTAACAAAAGTCGCTTCTGGGTTAAGAAATGTTGGATGGTTGGAAACAAAAGGCTAACTTGTCCTACCTCTTGGAGACTGTAATATTTACCCCCTTTATAGTGCCCCATAGTTTGCAACTGTATCTGGCAAAAGCTTATCTTCCACAGTCTGAATGTGGAAGATATTTGTTTATTATATTCATTATTATGGGATTAGACAGTAGCCACCACCTGCTGTAACTATGATGTGAAATGAGAAATGTGTGAAGATTTACTGCTTATTGTCTAAATGCAGTTTGGAAATGGATCTCCTACAGGAATAAATTTGCTTTTCAACTTAAAAATTATAGCATACAGCTTGCTTCGGGATAGAGGAAAATCAACATAGCAGGAAATCCCCGTGTTGACACACTCAGGTTGGTGCCACTGTTCTGATCTAATCAGGAAAGGAAATTACTTACAACAGACCTACAAGCAGGGGTCAGCAGCCTCTGTGAATTAGCAGCCAGGGGTGTTCAAGGCTTGGGCTCAGTTCTCATGGTGGCATTTAGTCACATCTATAGCACCTTCTCAGACTGCCAGCTTGCTAGAAATAATAGAGCCAGAGATCAAATTAAGATGAAAAAGGTTACAGTGGAAGCCAAGAAAGTCTGGTTTCCTCCTTCCTGCTAAACTGCTGATGACAAACTCCTTTATTCCCTTATGGGTTTCTGTTCTTCCTCGACAAAAGATCATGCACTCTCATTCGTCTTTGTAGGTCTCTCATGTGTTGCCTTCTACAAGTGCTTCACAATCCACTGATCGACCTTCTGATTACAGCTGTCCCTTGCCACAAAAGAAACTGCTGATAATCCCCAGGAGAGCTTGTGGGGCAAAGACAAAACTGCAGGTGGGCAGCATTGCACACATAGCAGATTTTGGGAAGGTGGGTCTGAGTGGTGGGATGCAAGTATTCCCTTCATCCATATTTGGGGTGGAGAGTAAAGACATACACATTTCAGCCTCATCACAGGGCACTCTGACCCACCGCCTGTCCATGTTAATGGGGGACCAGGACCTGGGAAATATTGCTGTGCTCTCTGGAAAGCCATTGCTGTGCCCCATGGGGATGCTAGTTCCTCCTTAGGGTAGGGCAGGATGCCAGAGTCTCAGTGAAACCATATCAAGGTCTTTTCCAACCCAAATGATTCTGCCATTTTATATGAAGACAGACACACACAAACTGAGCCATCTGAGAGAGGAAGCAAATCTGGCATGGCTTCCCCACACGCCACGTCCTTCACCGGCTGGTTCAGAGGCAGAGACAAACGTAAGGAGTGGTATCAGGGAATATGAAAACCCTCACATTTTCTGCTGTCAGAGCTCATTAGGATTTTACCTACATGCCTTCTCGCAGCAATAGCATCTCAGCAGCATAGTGCCTCAAGACACAGCCCCAAAAACTGCTGAGGGCTGGTGCCCCCTGGTCCACCCAACCCCCTCACAGCTACATCAAAGCTGTGAGTTCTCCCCGGAACTTATTTGTGAGTTTTCTTTAGAGTCTGCCCAGCTGAAAAGTACAGTGGCATTAAATTGTATGTGCAATTATTTTTTTTAAACAAACAAAGCCTCCAAGCCTGACAGGCAAGGGCAGGGATGGGATTAGGCAAACATCCTATACAGACGGTTCCCCTTTCTGTCTGTCAGCTTGTAAGTGCTTTCTCTTCTGGAACTCTACAGTACTAACTGAGCCGGAAACAGCTATTTAAAAAGTGATTATAGTGTGACATTTTTGTTTGACCTAACATCAAGCCATGTGCAGCTTAAATGTCAGCAAAGCTATTTACTATAGGGACAGACAGGCCCTAGCATGCTTAAATCTACCCAGCGTCTTAAAACTGGTTGCTGTCTCCACTCAGTGCACATGAATGACACCGAAGCCAAGATGTAAAGTATAGTGCTCTGTAAGCTGCGATGATTGACTAATAAGCTGGGTGGCACAATGCATTCAGCAAGAGGCTCACAGGGAGGAAGGGAAAAAAATGGATAATTAAAGTCAATCTCAGGTTAGAAAGCAGAGGCCCATACAAAAGGTTCCCTTGGATTAGCAAAGAGCATGCCTATGGCTGGTGTGTTTTGTTCAGAGATGTCCGAAGGGCTCAAATATTTGGACAAAAATAGCAGAGCAGAATTTTTTTATTAGTGTAGGAGCCGTATCAGTCACATGAGAGAGGAGGGAGTGCAGCCCCCAGCTGTGGCCAGTGACCCTGCCCTTAGGAGACCCCTTGAAGCCCCTGCAGTGGAGCGCTGTGGCCTCAGGGTGTTCCCCCCTGCTCCCCCCTCACTCCCGGGCTGCCGGGGCACAAATCAGGCCGCCCAGCTGCGGCTGCCAGGCAGGGTGACAGAGGGGAAGGGAGGCTCCAGAGCTCTGCCACCAGCCGTCAAAATAATAGCCGAGCAGTGGTGGGGGCAGGAGGCTAATGCAGCTAATTACGTGCATCTCTCCCTGTGTGAGAACCGACAGGAGCGAAGCGGCTTCAGATCCCGCCAGGATGCAAGAGCACGTACAGCCATGAAGTGATAGACAGAGTTACGTAGTATCAGGAGCTCTCTCTGCAAGACAATGCACTGCTTTGCAACGGATGGAGATAAGTGCGTTTATAGGTCCTTAATGGGACTAGAGGCATATATTTGGACAGGGTTCCAGTCTGACCTGCTTCTCAGAGCCTAAAATAACAAACAAATCAGTGTGCCTTTATTTTGAGAAAACGTTGCTCACAGTAATAAGGGTGGGTGGGGGCACCCAAAAGGAAGCAGAGTTGTGATAAAACTTCCATTTTGTTCTTTCTTGCATGTCACAAAAAAAAATGTACATTATAATTCAGAGTGCCTTTCAGGGTTTATTTTTCTTTACATTGTTACATGCCCGACCACATCTGATTTTGGAAACTAAGCAGGGTCTGACTTGGCTGACATTTGGGAGACTGCTGAAAAGCAGGAGTCTGAGCAGGATCTGTGTGCTCATTATATGAATGTGCAGTGCCTAAAAGCATGACTGGGGGAATGACAAGAATATTCACAGCTTTTCTATATCTTAAAATTCTGCTTTTCTCCATCTCTAGCAACTGAAATAACACTATGACAGAAAATAATGTCATGAATATTAAATGAGCATTTTTTTAAATCATAAAAAGGACTGTTGGTGAATACTGGTTAGTACTTTACAAAAAGCACAGAAAAATCCTTTGAGCAAACTGATCATAAGATCATTAGAGGTAGGAAATAAATCTTTTTGATTTCTGCCTGCTTGCTATTTACTTTACTAAGTGCTGACAGTGGCAGGGGACTTAAAATCCCTTCAAAACTCATTTAAGTACAATTAAGTGAAAACAGTACACGATTTTTAACCGAAAAGATACGAAAGGTAGCCAGAGGATTTTTTTAACATGGGATTTATTCTTGTTCTTGGCGTTTCCAGTGACAAAAGGCTTAATTATGACATAGCATGGTTCATTCTCATTCTCGCTTTAACTTAGAAAATTTCAGAAGACCAAGGCTGATCTGTTACAATTTTACTTTGAGGCTCACAAGCAAGAGTTAAAATTTTAAGAAAAGTTTCTTTGTTTAAACATGCTCCTTAGTTAAAACAAATTCAGTTTAAAAAAGAAAATAAAACAACCAAACGGTAGCTAGAACTCCCTCTCTAGCTCTCTTATCAAAAAATATCATCAGTGGGTATGTCTCAGATCCTGAGCGGGCTTTGTGGTCCAAGGTGAGCTTCTTTTTTTTTGTTTGTTTGGTTTTTTTGGGTTTTTTTTTGGTTTTTTTGTTACCTCCTACCCCTGCAAAAGTTTAAAATGCAAAACCAACAGGGAATGGGTAATAAAGAAAACAAACATCAAACAGATAATTGAGTATCCGTCTTCCACCATTAAACAAGAAATAAATATGACATGGCAAAGCAAGGCAAGATGCACATGCCGTAAGCCTCTCCCACATAGTGCCCAAGATGCCCCCCTTCAGTTTTGCAGTCCGTCTTTGTTATAGCAAAATGTGAGGGATTTCTAAATCCTGATTTGGATGCATCCCCCTACAGCAGAGACAAACCAACAATTACTGAAGCAAGGCAAGTTGTTTTTAGTTTAGCAGGTTTTTTTCTAAGCCAGGCTTGTGGTGTCATTGAAAGTTTGAATGCTTCCATTCTCTGAGAAGGCCAGTGGCTTTTCAATAGCAGAAGATCAAATGATGTTAATCGGGCAGTGTGACCTAATCCTCTAATTCAGCTGCCTTTTTACATTAGAAATGTTCTGCTCATGTAAGTTTGATCTGCTCTTAAATTGACTTTTTTTTTCCCCCAAATGTGCTATTCTAAAGTCCTACTCTTGGCTCTGCAGATGTGTTACACATATAAGGTAAAACCACTTTTTCTTCATTTTGAAGATTTAGATAGGCTAATCCTAAGGGTTCTGATAGAAAATATCTTGTTAATCACAGAAAGCCCAAGATGTTATGCAACAGCAGCAAGAAGAACGCTTTTCTTTCTGGTAGTGATGCCACAGGTTAGCTACACTGGACAAGAACACTACGGACAGCTATTGCTGACTACTGGAAGGTTACCATAAATGTACGTTCTCCTCAGCTTTCTGATATGGAGAGGGATGTTTTACAAGGGCATGTAGTGACAGGACAAGATGGAATGGCTTTAAACTGAAAGAGAGTAGGTTTAGATTAGGTATTAGGAAAAAATGCTTTCCTGTGAGTGTGGTGAGACACTGGCACAGATTGCCCAGAGAAGTTGTAAATGTCCTATCCCTGAAAGTGTTCAAGGCCAGGTTGGATGCGGCTTTGAGCAACCTGGTCTAATGGAAGGTGTCCCTGCTAGTTGCAGAGAGGTGGAACTAGATGATCTTTAAGGTCTTTTCCAACCCAAACCATTCTGTGATTCTGTGCAGTCTCAGCAGAAGACGTCCAGCCCTTGGCACAGACATCAGTGCACAGTGCCTCTGTCAGGTGCCTCTCACCTGCTTTGGTAGCCCACGTAGGGCAGTGCAGGGCTCTCTGGGCACAAGGACACACAGCCCAGCACTGCGAGGTGCACGGCAGAGTGAAGGGAGCCACATGGCACATGTGTACCTGTCACTCCAGAGGTTTGCTCTTCTGGACCCTTACTGAAGAATTCTTGCAACAGATTTGGACTAGCTAACTCTATATAGTTGCTAAGATTGCCTCAGAAAAAGGAAGATATTATAGTCTGAAAAACTAAAATGACCATTTACAGTGTCTGGCAGGTGCTCATCAATATTTTTGCTTTTAAGGAGGGCATCGAGACTGTTATTCCTTCCTGATGGGTCTGTGATACACAATCATTTTGCCACATCCACTGAACTACACAACTTTTTCTTTCCTTTTTTCTTTTCCAGCAACAGATGGAAACAAATGAATCTCATCAATTAGTTACTTTTCCTGAAGATATTTTTTCTAATACAAGGCTTACTGTTCCCATGCTGGCAGAACACATAAGGGTTTTCAAAACCTGATGTGTTATCATTCACGCTACATTATATAAACCACAGACTGATTACAGTCCACTCCAGGAGTAGTTACTGGGTCTGCTCCCAGCCACCTGGCATCTGGGGAGATGATTTTCACATTACTGCACCAAGTGTGCACAGCATCCCCTCTCCCTCAGCGCTATTTCTTAAATAAATGGAAGCACAGTTTCAGTCTGGCATTGGGCAGCAGCAAATGCGGTAGAAGCAAAAATCTGTGGGCAGAGAGCGCCATCTCCAGCTACCAAATCATAATTACTCTGCGGTAAACAGCTTATTTGGGATTTGTTTTTTGGAATTGCCATCTGTTCTGGCAAAAGATGGAGAAAAAAGCCAGCTGAGACTGATGAAAGATTGAGACTTAAGCCTTACCACTACCTCAATATCCTGTAGGGAGACTTTGCTAATCCTTGCTGAAGTTCCTGAATTACATAAAAAAGCTGCTTAAAATTGGAGCTGAGCATCCCAAATTTGTTTCTGTTTTAAGCCTACTTGCTCAAGAATAAAATCATGACAGAGCTAATATTTGTACTAGGTTAGGATCCTCCAGCCTACAGAGAGTCCATGCATTTAATACTACACATGATGCATTTGATAGGTACTTGGAAAAGCACATAAATGATACCTCCAAACACTGTAGCAGAATGACTGGGTGGAAAACCAGTGTAAATAAGCAATATGCAAAAACAGAACACCCAAGTGCATGCAGAAGAATTATATACATATAAATGCTACAAAATTGACAAATATTACAACAATTACACTGAGGCCAGTGCCTGTGAGTCCAGCCTCATTAATATAGTTCAAGAGCTCATTCTAAAAACATACCTTAAGGACATCAGTGGCAAAGCATCTGTCAGACAATAAAATTCAAAAATCATACCTCCTCCATACATGTGGTATGTATAAGACTTACCCATATGAAAGAATTATTAATGAATTTGCAAGAGCAAATCGATTACTGGATTTAAAGTGTTATAAATACTAAACATGTATATTCACGAAGGGTTAAAAGACAATGTATCTGTTATCATCTAGCCTTAAGAATAGCATTTCTGAACTAGATACAGCATCTTATTTAAAATGCGAATTATTAAATTACTCCATGTTATTTTTATGATTGCGTTCTGAAGGTTTTTTTCTCAACCATTCAGGAAACCAGAAAGAGGCTGCAAGATACAGAAAAAATGTGAATGAAGCTCTATTAGAAAGAGAACATGTAAAGGACAAGAAAGCAGTCAAGAACAACTGGCATTGATTTATGAAGAACAAATCACACTTGGCCAATCTGATTGCTATCGTGGACAAGGACGGAGCAGTGGACACAATCTTTACTTCATTACAGTGGTTGAAATTATTCCCTGCAGCACTTTCGCTCACAAACTGATGAACTATGGCATGAACAAGCTGTCTAATACATGCACTGAAAACTGCCTAGGCTGACAGGCTCAGTGGGTGGCACTGGTGGCTTGGCAATGTGTCTGAAGGCCCAAAACAAGTTGAGCACTCCAGGGTTTCATACTAGGGTCCATAGGGAGCACTGTCTTATTAAAAACCTGGACCATGGGACAGGACACACTCTTGGGCTATTTTAAGGTAACACTAAGTTAGGAGGGATGGCTGACATGCTAAACGGTACAGCTTAAGCTGTGAGGGACTTTAGGAAGCTTCTGGACTGGGCTGGCAGAAGTTTCAAAATGTTTAACACAGAGAACCACAAGGCTAAATGCTCAGTTCTGGACCTAAGGCTGAATAAACCCTTCTATTGGTACCAGCTGTGAAGAAACAGGCTGTGAAGAAACAGGCTGTCTAGCAGCTTTGTCAGAAAGGACCTGGGGTTATGTGAAAGCCAAGTCCAACACAAGCACAAAGCGTGCTCTCGTCCCAAAGCGGGGGAGATCACACAGTAGCCTACATCAGGAGTACAGCCAGTATGCTGAGCAAAGTTCCCGTCCCCCTTTGCTTGGTGTTGGTGAGGCGCTGACTGGACACAGGACCCACTTTGGTGCTTTCTCAGATCAAGACAGGGCACCTCCAGTGAAGGCTACCAAGACAAATGGGATCTAAACCACATCACCTTCAAGCAGGTGTTGAGGTATCCCAGGTCTGCCCTGCCTGTTGACGAGCACGAGGGCCCATAAAACAGCACCCTGCAGCTGCTTTAAGGGGGATTACAAATCTGGCAGAGCTTAACTTCCTGTGGTAGTGGCATGCAATACAACGTGAAACTATGGGCACAAGGAGGTCCAAAGAGGACATTATGAAACAAACTATTTATGTGGAAGGCAGGCAGCCTGGACAAAGTATGAAATTTTTATTTTGGAAGTTTTCAAGAGCTGTCAAGACAAATCTGCAACAGATGTGATTCACTTCAACCAGGAAATCTGTACTGCAACACCCAGTGAGTTTATGATTGTGTACACAGGTGTAAAGGTGATGACTTTCTTGGTCTAGGATTCTTGTTTATTGTGGGAAGACAGCCTTAAAATGGTCACTAAAATGTTGTCTGGGCTTTATTATTAATTTAGGAGCTTAAATATATGCACAAACAAAAATAAAAATACTCTGCCATCTGTTGATATCTGGCAAAACTGCACATGTTCTTTCCTGAAAACAGACTATTTCATCGCCACATTTAAATCATTATGCACTATTTCAGTTGGCAATATAAAAGTAGCGAAGAAATGCAATGTATTTTGAAAATCCACCAGTTGTCAGGTATGTCACGGTGTTATTTATTCAACTCATAAAAGTGATGGATGTGTTTGTAGCAAGGTGCTGGGAGCCTCCACAGAATAATTTAAAACTCATTAAGAACCCTGATAACTATCCGCGCTTCTCTGAGCAGTAACATGAGTTTGCACTGGGGTTTTTTTGGCATGGTAAAGGTCACCGAGACGCTCAATTTTGACTGAAGTATGAGCTATTCCTGCCTTCGAAGCTGCCTTTCCCTCCTCCCTGCTGTGCCGCCCGGAAGAGAGCAGAGGACACGCTCGCCACCTTCCCCTCTCCGCTCCGCTCCGCTCCGCTCCGCTCCGCTCATGCCCGTGAGCATCAGCCCGGCTTCTTTGTTGCTTTCCTCGTTGCAGTCGCAGTCCGTGTGGCTCTTTCCCGTGGTTAATGAATCCCCGAAGAGCCAGAGCTTTGGGGACGCGGTCCCGCCCCCCACTGACACCTTTCCCCGCCCAGCACCAGGGCCTCGCTGCGGACGGGTCCCCGCGGGGCGCAGGGCGGGCACTGCCGCCTCTCGCCCTGGCAGGAGGAGGAGGAGGAGCCGCGGCTGGGGCCGTGCTGCCGGCGGCCGATGGCGGCGGGCGGCGGGGCCGGGCTGCTGCCCTTCCTGCGGCTGCTGGGGCAGCTCAAGGTGGGCGCGGGGCAAGGGCCCGCCG
>VZTI01003365.1:657020-696321 GCA_013397865.1 Struthidea cinerea | reverse complement strand
GCCGTGTCCCGGCCCTTCGGCTGCGGCGGCGCCTGCTGCGGCTGGGCCGTGCTCCTGCCTTGGGGGGCCGGGCTGGGCCTTGGGGCAGGCGTTCGCCGGGAGCATCAAAGCTCTCCGGAGCGTGGAGGTTACGGTGGGGCGGAATTTCCACCGGTGTCTCTGAAACGAGGGCCTGCAAAACCAAGGGGTTTAACCTTTACAGTGCCGTGGTCTGGTGGATACGGTGGTATCCGGTCAGAGGTTGGACCTGATGATCTCTGCGGCCTTTTCCAACCTAATTGATTCTGTGGTTTTGTGACACTGGCGCAGAGAGTACCGCGGACAGGATGGGTGTACAGGAACGTGGCGAACCCAGAGAGCGTCTCCGATCATATGTACAGGATGGCGATGATGGCTTTGGTGACTGAAGACAAAAACCTTAACAAGGACAGGTGAGACTGCCACTGGTTATCACAACCATATGTTAATGTTGTGGGAGAGCTGCAGACAAAATCCTAAAATAAGCTGTTGTCCTGAGTAAGAGCTTTTAAATCACACTGAAGGAATTTGAAAGCCTTTCCCCTCTTCCCTCCATCCTGTGAACAGGTGCTGTTTACCTGGAGAACTGAAAGGGGCTAAAAACTTTAATTGCTAAACTGAGAGTGCTGAGGCAAGTCCTTAGTGCAGTGGCTCAAAGCTGCTCTTCTTGCAGCCAGTAAATAAACAAGCTGAAGACCCTTGTTAAAAAACAATGTGAAGCAATAGACAGCCGTGTCAGAGCCACAGACCGTGTGAATTTTGACAGACTGAAAGAGCACTCAGCTAGTAAGTTGCTAGATTTCTTCTGTTGCTAGAAATCCTCTAGCATAACAGAGAATGCTCAAGGAAGGCTTTTTTGAGTATTCTGCTGCAGACTGGCATAGCTATAGAGCTGTGAGTGATAGATTATATACTGAATTTGGAATGGCTCCAATCAGATTACCTTCTACCTGTTGCAGGAATAATGTGAAGTGTATAATGTAGTTAATTACCACAACATCTCTGAAAGCCATGTGTACAAGAGCTAAGTACATTGCTTTTGAATGTTATGCTCTGGTACACAGGGTATTTATACTTAAATCTACATTTACAAGCAGTGGGGACTAGAAATCAGAAATCAAAATCATGTCTAGGTAGAAACTACTCCCATTAACAAAAAAGTGAAAAATGTTAACTTAAAGTTTAAGAAAAGCTCCAACCATCCTTTAGAGTATATGAAGGGGGATAAATTCTGCAGTCTCTTAGCATTTTGAATAAGTTTTCAACTTAAAATGCTGAAAAACTAATTATTGTGTCTCTGCTTCTTGTCAGATGCATACGATTAGCTTTGGTTCATGATATGGCTGAATGCATTGTTGGAGATATTGCTCCTGCAGATAATATCCCAAAAGAGGAGAAACACAGGAGAGAAGAGGTATGAACATAAGGTGTGAAGCCACAGCTGCAGAGCATTCTGTGTGTTTTAATGTTCTGGTGTTGGTGAAGGAACACTCTAAGCAAATAATACTGTCCTTGGCATTGGACAAGCCTGCCACAACCAAATAGACTTCTCAGCTCATTATGGTTTTTGCATCTGTAACGTCACCAAGTACAAAGTTACGGAAGAATCTTTGAAGCAATCTTCACCTTGGCCATTTATACTCGAACTAGCAGCAGTTTTGGTAGCCTGAATTAGTCATGTTCAGCAGCCTTACCAAGAGGTGAGGAGCAGGGAGTAGGTGCAGTGAGTAGGATGGATGACAGTTCATGTCAGATCGTGTGTGTGGTGCCAGATCATGAGGCTGACAGAGACTCAATTTAAACCTTTTGCACAGAACCCCAGATGCAGGTGTCTTCGTTGTTGTGATTCTTTGAGTGCCACATGCCTAGAGTCACTTCATTTTTCGTCTTGCACTTATCCAAACTGTTCAGTTGGTGTTTTTGGTTTGTGGCATTATTTGAAGAAAATGTAAACCACTTCTGTAGCCACAGCTAGAGGGCAATGTCATGCCTCAGAAACTCTCTTTTTTTGTTCAGTGTAAGAACACATTAGGAAGTATATTGAAAAAAAGGAACACCAAAATTACAGTCAGTAAACATAGTACTTCAAGAATGCCAAATGCACCTTAGATCTTTAATTTCCACTTTCTTAGCAAAGAGCTTACTCCTAGACTTAGTTATGGCCCCCCCAGCCCCTAGTTTTAAACAGATAAGCATAAAAGGGGGGGAATAATCACTGAAATCACTGAAGTGTTTTGTTACACTCTTCAAAGAGCTTCAAAACACTGAACAGAAGAAACCTCTTTCCTGGAAGCCTCTAAAGGTGGTTGTGTCACTGAGGATCAGCCTTCAGCTTCAGTCTAGAGAGAATTCTCATTTTAGTTCAGCAAGGAAAAAAATATTTTGATGCCTAGGTATGTTAAGAAGCTTTCTTAAGTATTTGCAGCTCCATCTGCTCCCATTTCAGTCAGTGAGGACTTTGCTGTTGACTTTGTGGGAAGGAGAGTAAAGCATTAAACATTTGGGATGACTCTGAAATACTTTGTAGTAAAAATAGACTATGGGTAGCCACTTCAGGAGGTGGCTTGAGGTGACTTATCAATACTCTGCTTCCACTGTAGAGTTCTCCTTTTTTCTGTTTGCTCTACAGCAGACGTTGGGCTGGCTCTGAAGTTTGCTCCTTGTGCAGTAACTTTAACCAGTGAGTCTCGCCAACACCAAGGCAGCAGAAAATGAACGTGGTTAAAAAAAGTTTTGGGGTTTTTTTGGAGGAGGGAGGGTGTTGTTTGGAGTAGGGGTTTTTGCCAGGTAAGTCATTTTAGCCACCTAACCTTGAAATCTGATGAGTTCCATTGCTGGAAAGAGGTGTAAGGAATGAGACCTTGATGCTTCAGTGGTGGCAAGCAATAGGGAACCATATTGTGACACTCTATCCTGTATTTGAAGTGGAGAAACAATCATGGCATGAAACCTTTGTCTTGCCTGTGATGTTGGTTGTTTCAGAAGCAGCCCTTCATGTTACTGGGAAAACAGTAGAGATGGCACAGAAATGAGACTGATCAGCTGGGAAAACACAAAGAACGTGCAGAACAATTTCTGGAGTCGCAAGTTCTGCCAGGAGCCTGCTCCAGTGCAGGCTTCCTACAGGGTCACAGCCTTCTTTGGGTATCCCTCTGCTTCGAATCCTCCATGGGCTCCAGGTGGATGTCTGCTCCCCCATGGATGTCCAGGGGCTGCAGGTGGATCTCTGCTCCTTTATAGGGCTGCAGGGGCACAGCTGCCTCACTATGATCTTCCTCACGGGCTGCAGGACAATCTCTGCTCTGGTATCTGAAGCACCTCCTCCTCCTCTTTCTTCACTAACCCTGGTATCTGCAGAGTTCTTCCTCTCACTTCTCCCTCTGGGTGCAGTTGCACAGGGATTTCTATCCCCCTTAAATATGTTATCCCAGGGGTGCCACCACCTTGGCCTTGGCCAGAGGTGTAGCCAACCCTTGCCATGCCAAAACAATACAGTAATACACTGTGTAGTAGATGTTTATGCTAACTTGGTAACAACTAGATAATTATTCAGAAAAGATAATGATAAAAATGTTGCTCAGAAAATAGATAAATGTAAATGGTTTCTTTTTTTCCAGACAGCTATGCAACAACTGACCCAGCTTCTATCTGAGGACCTCAGAAAAGAAATCTATGAACTCTGGGAAGTAAGCTTGCATTCTTTTAATCCCATGGTAAAATTCAGGGTGACCCATTCCCTTCTTCCCGTTTACCCGTGAAACTGTGCCATCTCTTATTTTGACCTCAAGAAAGCGAGATTTACTTGCTTAGAAGATAAACCTTAACAGTATGACTCAAGGTCATTTCAGGATCCTTTTCAAACAGAAACCCTGGACTTCGGTAAAATAACCAGCTTCTGCCCTGGCCTCTAAGAGTTCCAGATGAACCTGTGCAGGGCTTGGTTTGTACAGCTGAAGGAAGGGTTTGTCCACTACTCTGGATATAAATCTGTTTTTTTATTACATTATCACTTTTGTTCATATCTGGCCATTTGCAGCTTTTAATACAGGAAAATAAATAATGGGTGGTGAGGGTGCTGTGGATTATTTTCTGCTTTTTATGCAAGTAATTTCTGTGGCTTTCATTTCTTTATAATGAAGCCCATTAGACCAAGATATTTAGTTGTAAATTAAAATGATTAAGTTAACTAAAGTTTAAACTTAAATGTGACAAAAACTGGCGCTTTTCTACAAACACTGGAAATTTCTGGTCTTAGGTTCCTTAAAAGTTTGTCTTAAAAAGTATCTTTTGTGTTTGAAGGTGATTTAACCATTTTTATGTGAACCCATGCTGTTAATTGATGTTTTATAATTGCAAATGAGGGATGATTAGATTATTTCCAAACAAAGTTTATAATTACTGTGCTTTATCTCCTTCTGACATATGGTTGCATGAGGAGAAGTGTATCCACAACCTCTCATTCACATATTGCTGCAAACAATGCATTCCATGTTTCTTGGACTCCGTGACCTGAGTCTGTATATTATATTAATATTGTTTTCCATTTAGAGTGTATTTAAATTCCAGATATTTGCATCCAATTGCTGCCTTTTGCTACAACACCCTGTTTGTGGTTTTGTTTTGGGTTTAGAGGGGTTTTTTTTGTGTTTTGGGTTTTTTTCCCTGTTGTGTGGTGAAACAGGCAGTGGGAATGGGCTCTCAGAGCTATATTTTAAGGTAAAGGGCATAAACTGACATCATCAGATCTGGGAATTAATGTGTGTGCATTTTTTTAGGGAGCACTGGTTCCTTCTCCCTTGAGAAACTGTTATAATTGAGGAAAATGAGGTTTTGATAGATAAGGTTAGTTCTCTATAACTGTGTTTTTTTTTTTTTTGCTGGTCTCAGTCTTCTCCTGTGACTGTGTAAGAGCTGTTTCAGTATGGAGTCAGTTCTTCAGCATGTTAGCTTTTCATCATTCTCAATAACCATAATTTAATACGTGCACCCTTTTGATAATTTGGTCTTTGTTTCTACCTTCAGGATTATTTATTGGCACTGAGTCTGCAATGCATTAGCATGAGTGCAACCCACATAGCAGAGAGGGTAACCTAAAAATCTACCATTCACATGTAGTTCCTCTAGTGTTGTTTTAAGTGGAACAACTAGTTGCTTCTTAAGAAGAAAAGAGATACAGAAAATAAGGAGCCTGTGACAACTTGGTGTGCTGCTCTGCTCTCAGCTAGCCAGAGGCATTTCCCTATGATTTTGTGAGTGAAGGTGCTTATGGACCAGAGCTGAACAGTGCTGATCTCTTGACACTCTTAGCAAGTCCTTCCTGCACTGCTCTGCCTGTTTCTCTGTCTCTCTTTGCCTTTCAGCGTTACAAGGACTGCTGCTTTGGACAGTGTTGGTGGGCACTTGGCGACTGTAGCGTAGGGGAGAGAGGCAGCAGGAAGATGCCTCAGATATATTTTCACTTTGTAACTTAATCCCAAATAAATTTGAAAAAACATGGAAGTCAATGAGTCAGCACATTTCAGCTCTGTCCTGCTTTTTTTATTCTCAAGTGCAAAAGCATGGGAATGATTTTTAAAAGATGGCCTGTGGCGTTGGAGAGACCAGCTAGTGTTTTTCCAAAGTATACTGTTATTTCAGAGTCTTAACCACCTGTGGGCAGGAAGCAGTGAGTGTTTGTTTCAGCGCTGTGCACTGTTGCACATGTAATAGCTGATGTTTCTTATGGGCAGTGTGAGCTGAGGTGTGAATAACATCTGGTGGGTTGTACAGCACAAAGAGGTTGGCAACAGATTGATACTCCCACTTAATTGTTGAGGTGGGTCCGACCTTTACAGGCGAACAGCCCTACTTCTTTTCCTGAAGTTCTTCTTTGTGCTGCCAACAGTTTGTTGTCTTTGGTGGACTCTCCCTGCCACCGCAAAATAGGTTATAAAAAAATAGAGTAGAAATAAATAGATTTAAGAAAATAAGTAGTATTTAAGCAATTTAAAAACTAGGCAAATCTCAGGTTGAAAAGAGAAAAAGAAGATGCAAATGCTGAAATGAAGTTTATTACTAAAATAATGATGAAAATGTAACTGAAAATTCAAAGCACCATTGAAATCCCAATAGAATAGTAAATGAATCAACATGGCTATCGAAATCTGGATTTCTGACTTCAAAGGTAAAGTAATAAGCCTAAGAACAAGCTCCTAATAGTATGCAAGACAAGGAAATGACTGTCACGTTTATCTGCGCATCACTGTGCTGGAATTACAAAGCTAGGATCTTCTACTGTGAATGACACTCACACCACAGGTGTTGTCTTAAGATGCAGAAAGGAATGCCATGTTCTGTGGTCAGTAGGAAAACCTCTTCCTGCACTTGTGCTGCTCTTCTCTGCAGAAGTGCTATGGTCCACAGGTTCTGTGGATCTGGGAGCACAGATGGGCCCAGTGTGTATTTAAGACTTTGGTGTGATTAATGGTGGTGGTGATGATGAATAGGGTCAGACCTGCCAATGGTATCAAGGTAATGGTAATCTGCACAGAAAAAAACCCCATCTTTATGGGGTTGGTTTTGGAAGTCAGTAGGGTCAGGAAGACCTGCTGATGAGACGTCATATACAGTGCAGTAGATTTGGAAAAGAGAAAATGAAATGCCAAACCTGTCTACAGCCATCACTGGAAGCAAATGACAGCAAAATTGTTCAAGTTGACTAGAAATGTGAATCACTCATAAATATATACCAATGATGAATAGATACTGTAGAGAGGGAAAAGATAACAGAGAGATTAAAGGACTTAAAGCCTGAAGGGGAGGACGCCCCTTAACCACTCCCCTTCCTATCTCCTAGGAGAGACATAAGGACATAAGCAGCTCAGACAGATTAGACCAAAAAGATTAGGCAGGAATGACAGGAGAAATATAAAGAACAACTGCATATAGAAACAGCAAGTGGTGAGAAAAGTGTAAAACAGGTCTTAAAAATAGGTGGTGACAATGCATAAGCACACACTGTGGTAATTCATAGCCTTAGCCAGGCCTGAAATGATCTTTATACATAAAATATTTTTTAATGGAACCTATTGTTTAACTTGCATGTCATGCAGAGTTGCCTCCATGTCATCCCTGATTCAGCTGAAACAATTGGTATGTTTAGAGTTAGATTATGCAAAAGAATTGTGTTCTGAATCCCACAGTATTTAATATAAAATTGGCACATACTTCAAGGGTTTTGCTGACCAGCGTGCGTTTGTAAAAACAAAGTGAAAGACGTAACTGTGCTGAATATTTCTGGAGTGGCTTGTACTACTGAAGAAAATTCTAGATATATCAAGAGATTTTAATGTTCTGTTTCAGAGTAACAAAATTATTTTCTTACAACTGCAAATCTTTTCAGGAATATGAAAACCAGTCTACTGCAGAGGCCAGGTTTGTAAAGCAGTTGGATCAGTGTGAGATGATACTGCAAGCATTTGAGTACGAAGAGTTGGAAAACACACCTGGCAGACTGCAGGATTTTTTTGATTCAACTGCTGGTATGACATTTGGGCTTTTTTTTTTTCCTCTTTCATCAATGAAATATATAAATTGCTTTTTTTTTTCTGACAGACATTCAGAGCACTTGAGAACTAATTATTTTACTCATTGCTCAAGTCCCCTAATATGTTTGGGGAAACTTAATGGAGTGTGAACATACCTGACATTTATCTGTAGGTACTAAACCTGAATTTCATTTATGCCAAATTCCTTTTATATCACTTTTTACCTAGAGGTAGGCTCAGCTTTCATTACACTTGCATGTGTGTAAGGATCTCCCTGAAACATCAGAGGGGGCGTGAAGGATGCTCTGACAGCAGCTTGTTTCTGCTCTGTCAATGTTTCAGGGACCAGTGAAGTAGAATTTGTTATCCCCACATGAGCTGTGTGACCAGCCCAAGGTTCCTGTGAGAACCACCTCAGTGAAATGGTTAAGGTGCAACTGTGTTACTTTTTATTCTATCCACTGCTTGTCATCCTTTGCAAAATTAACTGGTAGTTGAAAGCAGAGATATGTAAAATAATAATCTTTATAATTTTGGCAAGGGAGTTGGACACCAGAGGAGGACGGTAACTAACTCATCCTGTACTGGGAAAAAAACTAGGGATAGGCAAACTCTAGGGATAAGAGGACCAGCAGTCACCAAACAGAGTCCCTGACAAGTCCCATTTATACTTTGGTGACTCCTCAGGGAAATAGTAATCTCTCTGGAAAATGTAATACTTTGATTAGTGAAGGAAAAAAAAGGACAACATGAACGAAGCTGGGATGCTTTATTTTCTAACTGACATCTTTGGTCCCCTGCCAGAATTCAACAACTTAAATTGAGCTGGTGTTTGAGTAGAGCCTACAGCATATACCATAACTGCACCTGTAATAGGAGTAGTTTCCTGTAGCATGACATGTAATATCAGATTATCTTGGTCAGGGTGCATCCCTTTTTCAGCTCCTAAGTGTCTTAATGGAGCACAGAATATAAGCTGGGGAGGAGGGATGTAACTACTCTTACTCCGTAGCTGGATTGAACTGAGAGCATTCATTTTCTTAAAAGAATAATTTGACATTTGTTCTGAGCCTAAAGTGACATCACTGCTATCGTTCCAATGCCAGTCTTTCACACACAGCAAAATGTGGCAAAATGAGAGCATTTTTCATTAACCTTCCCTTTCTTATGTTTTGCAGGAAAGTTTGTTCACCCAGAAATACTCCAGCTTGTATCTCTAATTAATACAGAAAGGAAAAAAAGAATAGCTGCCACATCTCATCCACATTCCTGAGGTGTTCCTAAATGCTGTAGCCATAATAAATACTTTGGTTTATATTCGGGTCATTATTTTTCCTCCTATAATATCAGTGATTCTGCTGGCAGATTTTTTTTCCTGTGCATTCACTGTGAGAATCCCAGGACCACTTAGAGAGGAACAGGTAGTGTAGCTGCCTCCCAGATCAGAGGTTGTGTCAGGGAACAAATACTTAGAATTAATTAGTATATTTGGGTTTTTCCTTCTTTTTAATCAGCCTCTGATTAATGCTGTCTCAGTTACAAATAGATTCTCCACTGGGGAAATTCAGGTACATTTAAAAATCAGTTGATTGCAATCTAATCTGCTCATGTAATGCACTGTGTGGGCAGGTGGTCTTGTTCTGTGATTTCTAAATATGTATGGATTTAAGTACCTTCAAAGTGGGTTAATATCCCCTCAGTGCTACAGAGAAACGAGACCAATGAGCACGTGTTTGTAGAAGCTCTTGAGTGAGCTTAGAGATGAGATTTCTTTGGAGTGCATAAAACCGGTAATCCCATTAATTATATTTTCTCAGTATCTTCCTTGTTTCATACAACCTTTCCCCTGTTCATGTGTTGTATCAGGGAATGGTGCCAGTCTTTCCATAAGGTCTATATTCCTGACTCCCCCTCACCCCAGCCTGACAGTTTTACAGACACCTTCACAGGTGATTGATAATCACAGAATACCTGAGGTTGGAAGGGACCTTTGGAGTTTGTGCAATCTAATGTGGAAGCCTGTACAGCCGTGTAAAGCTGGCTCCCTTCTTCAGGCTGTCACACACTGGTACCAGTTCTGCTGTAAATGAGTTTCTGGCAGAGGTAGTAACGCTAATGTTGAAGAGCAGAATGATTGTGAAGTAAAGCTGTGGTGGTGGTGGTGGTAAATGCCACAGTGGGGCCAGTGTCTGCACACCCAACTGTTGAGTTGTGCGCAGCTGGAGATAAGGGCAATGCCATGATTACCAAATAAGCAAAATCTGCACCTGGAAAGGTTATGTGGGAGAGACCTGGAGTTCTCTGTCTTCTGCCTCATGTCAAATGAAGCAGCATAAAACTAAATTCAGTTGTCATACCGTTTAAAGGTAGGTAATGTAGCTGAACACACATTTTCAGGTGCCATGACTCAGGGAGATGATTTGACTGAAGCTCACAAAGCGTTCTGTGACTGGTGCCTTTCCTAGAGCACAGAGTGCTGTGCAGACATGCTGGGAGCTTCTTGCCTCAATGGCTGGCACAGTGCACAAAATCTGCAGTGCGTATTGGTCTGGTTCAGAGGAGATGTGAGATGCCTGCTCTGCTCAGGAAACACCCAAGGCAGCACTTGTGCCCTGTGGAAACCCTGGAAGAACAGGTTGCACTTTGCTGAGCTGATTAGTGGTTCTTGGCAACAGATTACCATCCTGCAAAGAGGGATGGAGCGGGGCCCACCGAGCTTTCATCAGCATTTTTATTCCACCTAGATGCACTCAAATCATAGTCTCCATTAGTTTGCATTGAATGATGAGTGTGAAAGAGCTACAGCTGCACCGAAGGGCAGAATTGAGAACATTCTTGACAAACCAGAAACGTGGCCCTGAAGAGATGTTTGGTAGAAACACACCCAGCACAAATACTGCCCTAAGCAGGAACAGGCCATTCCTGCAGGGCAGCAAGAGGCCTCCCTATTCTGCAGGGGATCGAGGGGACAGAGTGTGGAACCCCATGCACAGTAATCATAGAGTGGTTTGAGTTGGAAGGGACCTTAAAGATCATCTAGTTCCAACTCCCTTGGCAGTGGCAGGGACCTTCCACTGGACCAGGCTGCTTAGTACTACTGGTAGACACAGAATTTAAACATCACAAAGGGTAAAAGAGTAAGAGAGAAATTTATTTTTAATAAGAATATCAAGAACTTCATTTACACAAACTAAGTTGTCCATTAATATCTTACATTTTAAATAAATTCACATTTTTGCACAAAACCACATAAAATAAGCTAGAAAATTGTCACAAGAATACTAGAAAAACAATTAGATTTGCTTCCATGCTAAAAATCACACTAAAGAGGCATGTGATATAAATGTCCAAAGTTAACTTATGTCCAATAGAACATTACAAAAGGACTTTCAACTTTGTAAAAACTAACAAAAGCACACAAGAAAAAACGAAAATCACTTAAAGCCACATTTTCTCACAAAATTTTAGGCAGTCTGTAATGTCAAACTCACTAACACTGATTTGAAGCTTTGGCGTATGCTCAAAAAAACGCATCCATTTTCAAAGTAGCCAGGCTCTTTTCCATCCTGTTTACTGATAATGTTGTGCCCACCTCAGTGTCTGGTAAGCTGAGCAACGCAACATGCAGACTGACATGTGCTCACTACACAGCAAGATAGTGTCACAAATGTGCTGCTCTTTCCTTGGAAAAAATGTTAAAAGAATGCAATTCAGAAAGCATGCTGAATCAAAGCTGAGAGATGTCTGGCTCTTGGTGATTGAGCAGAGATAATGCGGTTGGTGGAATTGCATCCTGGAGCGAAGCACAACAAAATTTGACACCAAAAGTGAAGTTCTTACTCATCCTGTGTATTCTCAGGTAACAGGGTCTACGCTAGCAGCTCTGAAGGCATGGGCTCTCTAACCTATGGCACGTCCGAAGCCAAATGCTGGGTTTGTATTCTTTCACTTAAGGCTGTATCTTGACCAAGGCTCACAAATACATCTTCCCTTGGTTTTGAGGGGAAGATATGGAGGCAAAAATACTAGATGTTCCCTCCACTCCCCTTGATTTTCTAATTAATTTCACTGCCAAGTCTTACCAAGCCAGAGAGAGCAAGCAATGGTGCACATTTTGAAACTCAAACTTTTCCAGCCAAAATGACCATCTGAAATCAGCAGCTGTGATAGGTTCAGTTTCTCTATGAATAACCAGGTGGCTCTTCCCTGCCTTCCTTAACTCTGCTGCCTAAAGGGCGTAGGGCAATGCCAGACTGTACCAGTGAAGGAGAAACAACTTTTTGTGACAGTAAGTGATTTTAATTCTGTTAGGAAATAGATCACGTGCCAACACTCCTGAGCAAAGGGCACCTGGTATGGATGGTAGACAGCTGGTGTATGGGCTACTGCTGGCAGCTGAATGCCTTGCACAGCTCTAGGTCCATCTGTCTGATGTGGCACTGAGAGGGAAGCCAGAAACCAACAGATAGAAAAGAGAAAACCAAAATAAATAAGAAACAGACTGGGAGAGTGTTAGGAGGGAAGTCACATGTAGCTGAAAACTATGTTAGTCACTTAACACGGAATTTAGTGCATTATAGCCAATGACTTGTGTGTGGTTTTGATGATGTATAAAGTACCTGGTGATAAAATGGCCCATCTAAAATAGAAATAGGGAGAGGAAACATTTCTCCAACACAAGGACAGGATGGCAATTTTCCAAAGCTGACAAAACCTTGTTGCACAAGTTGTGTGGTGAGGGAGGGCTGAAAATCACTGTCTGGGCAAGTCTCTGAAGAGAGGCATGTGGGGCTCAGGAGGGCCTGCTGTTTAACACTGAAGCTCTTCTTCACTTTCAGGGAGTCGGGTGCCAGCAAGGGAGCTCTGAGCGCTGGCATGGGCTGTAGAGCTGAGAACTTCCTCAAAACTGCCTCCCGTGTGGCTTGTCCCACCAACCTTGGTCTGAAAAAAGACAAAGAACAGCAAGTTCCTCTGCTCCCACTGAGCAAGTCCCATTTCCATTCCACCCCATGGCCATGGAGGGCAGGGAACTGTTCAGGCAGAGAACACGTAGGGATGGGTTTTTCCTAAGAACAACAGCTATAAAACCAGTCAAATAAAGCAGCTTCTTTACTCCACAATTTCTAAACTAGGCTGCCATCATAGGATCTGCCAGTGGCATGTCTCGTATGCTTAAAGGAACCAGTCCCTAAGTAGATGCCAGGTAGGATCCTAGACTCTAGCAGTAAAACCAATGTGGTTGTTTACCTGAGTAGCTCACACTGGTTTCACTGTTTTTTTCCAGTTCTATGCAGGCTGGATTAGAGATGGATATTAAAATGAACTGGTTCATTTGCTGAGTAAAGTGGCCCACATGCCAGCAATGGCAACACAGCTGCTCGCAAAATACATAAACCATACTGGGATTTTGGACAGCAGAAGGAATGTAGTAACCAAAGGACAAACCCAGCAGCTTGAATCCCTTCAGGCACTTGTAGCTACCTAGATACTGGTATATAAAACTGCCAGCAGCATTTTCATGGGGGAAGGCAGGGAATAGATACCAAAATACATTACTGAAATATATCCAGTGTGCTTGCACATCTAATTCTAGAATGCTTCAGGTCACTGAATTTGTAATAAGTATTAAAAATCAGTAAGACTAAATCTCTGAAAAAATAATTTTCCTAACAAAGATGGAGCTGTATCTAAAGGTTTGGAAATGATCAAGACTACGTGACAAAGAGACAAAGCTGTTGTGACTAGACTTTCTTCGTAAGAGAACATGCTTTTTGTGGCTTTGCTTGCTGATATGCCCACTCCAAGTTGATCCAAGCCTGAAATTAGGACAAAACTTTTTACTCCATCCTAGAACTGCAGCAGAACTCAAAAAGACAATCTGACATTTTTTCAGCCTTTCAACCACTGAATGCTGAGGAAGATTATTTTAATTAAATGAACTTTGTGTTCTAAGTTTCCAAAGGGTTAATCCTATGTAATCCTGTTTCTTTAGCTAGCACAGCAGTTTACCTAGCTTGAAAGTCCAATAAAACATCCAATTCATCAGAGTTCAAATCTTCAGAAAAGTTGAAAAGAATGAGGCACCCTGGTCCTGTTTGATTTCCAGGGGAAAATGAACTAGTATACTCTCCCAAGAAAGCTGCAACTAAAGTTCAAATTCCAAGAGCAAGTAAAATCTAACTTGAAATTTGACTTCTAAATGTTGTGAAACCTGAACACTGGTTTTGGCCAACTGCAGAACATTGTAGTATCACTGAAGATTGGTAGCTAATGTGGGGGTTGGGAGGAAGATGGTAAGACTACTGCTGTTCTTTTTTCAGGGGCCTCTCTGGGTAGTTCTCCACTTTTTGAGACCACAACAAAATCCTAGAATGGAAGGGTAACTCCATGATTTCTCCCCCCATCCCCTGGTCTTCTGAATCTTGTAAGCCTTAGAACAGAGGCAGGAGAAAGGAGGAGCAATACTGAGACATTCCCATTTGTCCACGGTCTACACTGGATCCATGACTCCAGCTTCCCTTCCCCATTCGCACAAGGAAATGAAAGAAAGAAAGAGAATACAGAGAGAAATTATTTCAGAAAATGTCAGTGAGTTTGCCAATAAAGATGGACAATGAAGGTTTCATGAGATGTGGAGGATTATTTCAGACTCAAAACTTACTGTATTGTCCTGCTTAATTACAGATTTCTTAAAGGATGATCCAAGAGCACTCTGAACACAACAGGCTGAGCTGGCATGACAAATACTCTCCTCTAGAACACCTTTGCTTAATCAACAAAATAAGATCAGGCTCCTCAAGCAGATCACTGTGAGAGGAAATGTCTTCAGAGCTGTGCAGTTTGAATTACCTTTTTCTATTTCTGAAGAAATAGAAATTGAGGTAAGTAGGAACAGACACTCCTTACCACCACTATTTTTGGCATTTCTGAGACCACTTGCTTACTTTGGCAGGCAGCAGAAATAATTTCTTAGCAACAAAGCAAAGAAAGAATTTCTTTGCATATTGCCTTCTAGAGCTCTTGCACTACCATGAAATTCTTGATAGAACAACAAATTCAGTCAGTCTCCTGTACAAATGATAGGGACAACTAAGCTGTCACACTTTAACACACACAGCCATGCAACTCTGCCCCTAATCTTTACCTTAAGGCTTGTGACAGTGGTTTCAACCTTCTCCTCAAACGATTTGAAAGTTGGAGAATTCCTAGGAGAAAAGAAAAAGTTGAAGGGAGGAGGAAGAGTCAGTTGCCAACATCATGGGATAACGCCACTATTTGATCAGTTCTTACCAGGCAACACTGCCAGGACAGAATGAAGGCTGGCTGGCAGCACGGGGCTATGAACACTCACTTGTGCTCTGTCAGTCAAATCCAATTATGGTAATTGGATGAGTATTTTTTAGCTACCAATTTTCAAAAGCAGGACCTGCCTAGTAATTGAAACCAAATGATAACTGGCCTGCCTACTCTATGATACATTTGTCATGTTCTCAGAAGAACAGCCAGACAACGCTGCCTGTAATGCTGCTTTTCTATGGCTTTATCCATTTGTATTGTTGCTGTAAAAAAATTAACATTTTTTTCAGCTGATGAGCAAGTTCATAACCTACATTAAAAAGATGCCAAGTTTAATGTCCTAAGGCTGGGAAGAAGGAGATTAGAACTACATGGGAGGTGGGTCCCAAATGCCTTTGAGGAATCCTGACCTCCTATTCTTTGATTTTGTGACTGCTGCTTCTAAAGATGAAGACTTTGGATAGCCTGTGTTCCTAAGGTGCCTCTCTGATTAAGCAAAGCCTTTCTGTGTTCACCCAGCACAAAGGAGACTTGGAAAAGTCCACAGTGGCTAAAGGGGACCTTTTTCTGATTCTCTGCTCCTTGCTTGACACCTGAGAGCTCATTTACAGCATACATTGTGCTTCATAATTAGTGAAGACTCTGAAGCTCAGGCACTGTTGTCCAGCACAGTTGCTGGTTCTGCAAATACATTTATATCATATCCCTCACCAGGCTGAGTTAAAATTACCCCAATTTAAGGGAAGGGCAAACAGAAGCCAGTTGGAAAAATAATGCAAATTTAGTTTCTGTTATTTAGATGACAAATTTTATCATAGGGCAAGAGGGGTCAAAAGGAGAGAGAAACTGAGTTTTATAACTTATATTTGACCCATAGGTCACATCAGTGAAAGCTTGCCTTAAACTACCCACCTGCTGAAGCTGAATGAATTAGCATCCATCATATAGCTGGGAGTTTGTTTTTCCTGCATGCTTGGCACAGAGTGGGGACAGTCATGTATTTAGAGGCCAAGGGAGTAAAAAGAAAACTGGATAGTAATTTTATTGAAAACTGTCAGAGCTTTACTTGAACAGACGTCAATATTTGGCTGCAGTCAAGTAAAGCGTTATTATAGCCATTAAAATATGAAAGCACTCATGTAAAATCCCTCCACAGGAGTGTGATCCAAAGCCTGTTGGAGTGGAAAGCATCTCTGACGTTAATGGGCTTTGGATGATGTTCTAGAGACAGCAAAACAACTGAATTTCAGATTCAGTAATACAAACCTGATAACAATCAGCTACCCAAATACATCTCGGAACTGCTTCATTTACTCAAAGGCTTGTACAAGAGATTAAGCAGTTAATACAACTAAAATGAAAAAAACTCACAGCTAGCCTGTCCTGCAGCCCTCATCTACATGAATAACCTTAATTGATTGAAGTGACACTACTCATCCAACTAAAAACTGCAGGATCAGGATCAAAGTATGCAAATCCCCCCTCATTACTTGGTTGAACATCACCATAGCAAATAGAATGTGGGTAGCACATTACCTCATTGCAGGCATGCTTATGGAGTGGCGAATAGAGTAGCTGTGGGATGAAAGCAAAACATAAGAAAAAAAAGCTGTAAAATCCAATTTCCAATATGATTATAATGTATTTTTTTAATTTAGCTTTAACTATACATACACATATTTTCAAGATTGTTGGTATTCTTCCTCTCCTGATGGCAAGGGGTGTCAAACTCCAGCTTACTCTCCGCCCTAAAGATCTTACCACCACATTCTCATGTCAACTGACCAGCAATGGGGCTCAAAAGAATGATGCAAAACAGCTCCTGACAAAATCCATTTAAATGGTACAGACCCCTGTTATCTACAGAGACACATGAGAGGGGCACAGAGAGCCACCTCTGTGTCCTGCAGCGACAGAGGACGAGCTCTGTGTTGGGCAGGAGGGATATTTCAGGTTTGTACACATCAGCAGAGCTGGTTCAGCTGACTCCCAATCTCAAAAGGCTCCTGCACAACTGGCTACATAAACAAAAAGTTTCTTTAACCAGAGAGGCGGCACTCTCGCTCATCCGCACCTCTCCAGGACATTTCACCTCCTCCTGCACTCCTCAACTTTACCAAAGGTAGGCAGCTATTTTCCACAGCTCTCGTCCAGCTCTCCTTGTGACACTTCCCTCCTCAGACTTCCCAGCACCAGGAGTACTGGAAGGTTGCAAGCAGAGGATGGCGCCTCTGCATTACTCAAAGATCCCCAAATCATGCTGCACACCTTTAGACCTATAGATGCCACCCCCACTGACTGTTTGACTTACATGAGCCAGATTTTGCCACCTGAGCCACCAACTCTGCTTTCACAGCATCACCTGTTCCCCGCTCCTGGGAAGCATCAAACCTGATCCAAATAAGAATCTTCATTTGAAGTTTAAGAACTTTCCATAAGCACATTTAGATCTGAGTGCTTTAAGTAAAGTGTGTGCTCCAAGAGTGTGTCTTCCAAAAATCCCTGCACTGCTACTTTCAGTGTTGACTGACAGCTGCAGCCTGGTCTGACTGAGAACAGGGAGAGCTTTTCTGTAAGGGTCACCAACACTTGGCTGCAAGCAAAGCATGATTATAGCATTAAAAAAAGAAAGCTCTCACACAAACAGCACGTGTTTGTTTTGAACTATACAAAATCAGAGCAGCACTGAGTCTATACACAGACTTTTTTTCCCAGATTAAAGATTCAGAAATGGGGTGGGGAAGGGACAGAAGAGCTATCTGGCAAGCAGGTGGAACAGTGAATTCTAATACAAACTGTTTGCTGTTGTGTATATTTTAAGGCTTCTGCTAAGATCAGATAGACAAGAACTGACAGCAGACAATGCAAATATTTCATGTTCAATTTTTCACATAATTTTTAAGACTTATGAAAGATTAGCCCAAACATTTCACAAGTGCAGCAAATCTTTAACAATCCTCATTAAATTAAGCAAGCATCCTTGCCATTTTAGTCTTGTAACACACAACAAATAGGCAAAAATAGAGTTTGGAAGTATTTCAGCATAGACTGCTCCTCTTCTAATAGCAAAACATTCCAGATGTAAAGGTTTAAGTCAGAAGATTAAATTCACACAGCTGAGAGATGGCACATGACAGACAATCCAAATATTAAGTGCATATTTTTTGAGTTCATATTTTAATTTCTCTAAAGACGCAAGAATGCAAGTTGTAGAAACAGTGCAAATATCTTCTATTCGTACAAGCCTAAAAAAAGACATACATGTCTGTGATGGTGATCACTGCAGAGAAGAGATCCTTCATGACAGTGGTGGTAAATATTACATTTTAGTTTCATGTCAGAGTGAGTTAAGAAGGTCAGCCTGTGCTGTACTTTGAAGTTTACTCAGTGAAGTAAGAGTCCTTGTTAGGGTAACTTAGCTGAATGGAAAAAATGCTCTTGAGCTTTTCAGTGCACTGAAGATACTACAAGGCCAGAGGGACTGGCAGGGCATTCAGGGCTGTTCAGCCTCTCTTCAGGGTGAACTGACATAAAGCCAGACTGCTTATGGAATCTTTGAGTACATATACAATCGTTTTCTAATTCATCATATATTCAACTGCTTTACAGAGTCTAAACTCTAAATATAAAGAACTCTTTTATCATCTTCAGAACTCGGAAATTTCCCCAGGACTCAAGGCTTTTAAAGAATCATGACTAAGATACTTTTGCTCTATTGAAGAGGAGGTAATTAAATACTTCGTATAATCTTTACAAAACTCAGCTGAATAGAATTTTTACTGTTTGTTGCTCATGTTTGAACCTCTGAAAAAAAAATATGGTTGAGAGAATGGGATTACATATCAGCAGGTTTTCCCAAGACCAATGTCTTTTGAATGCTTTCATTATTTGAATTTGAGACTAATCTACTGAAGGCAAACACTTAGTCCAATCCTTTTCTTTCTACACTCATCACGCTGTAAAAATGAGGCATAACGGTTTAAGTAGCATATGCTTTTATTCTATATAATGATGCTGAAAGGGAAGAGGTTACTGCATTACAGTCCATAAAACAAATCCTGTCAAACACAGAGGCAGTATTCAAGGAGAGTAATGTGTCTTACCCAATTGAATGCGATCTGTGGTGGATGCACAAGGAAAGAAAAGCAAGAGTTAAAAGTATTAGGCAAAAGTAATAAAATTAGACATATATATCTGTAGCATGTCAAACTACCCAAGGAGAAAAATAATTTGCATTTAAATCTTGATGCTGGAATTCACAGTAGAATGTGGATCAGTTCATATCCCTCCAAAGCAAAAATTTTCACACAGTCCTTCACTATGCAGTTACCTATACTGTATGCATAGAAGAACAGAAGTTTTGTCTACTAAATTTTGTGTTCTCTTCATTAGATCAGATTTAAACAATGCTAACTGGTTTCCTTCCTCATAGCCTCCCTTAGTATCATTAAAGAGAAAATATAGGTGAACTGGAATTGTACATAAGAGCAAATGTCTTGTTTTCCCCTCTGAATTCCTTAATCACCTCTCAGTAAAGAAAGGTATGGAAAAATAAGGAGTTTTTAGTTCCTAAAATGACATTTTCTAAAATACTTGTTCCTTGTTGAAAACAATACTTGAAACACTTTGACACTGTGTTGGAGCTCACAAGAAACTTAATTAAGGCAGAACTGGGAGAGACACACTAATATACAATATTCAAAGGATGTCATTAATGTTCCAAAGTCGAGAAATGATGAGGCAGACAAGCCTCTCCTTCATCTGTGTTATTGATGTAGTCTTTAATTACAGACCACTTCAAGGGAACACCTGCCTCATGCAGCGAGCCAGATAGATGGTGCACACTTAATGAACATCTCTTCAAATACTTATTTTTCACATCCTTTCTCAATGTGTGGTGTGATGCGTTATTTACTGCGCAGTGTTCATACTTTGCTCCAAAGAAAAGCATTGATTTCTTCAGGTTTATTTACAGGGTTATACACATCATCGTGTATACTGGTGCTTCTCAAACATTCATGGGTTTATCTTCACAACACATTTCTGCTTAGACCCGTTTAAGTAATACTGTTGCCCCCCTTTTCCTACCTGCTGGCTTCCAGTAACAGCCACCCCCTTCTCCATGCCAATACAGATACTTGCACAGACATATGATAAGGAAATCTCTGTTACTTCAGACCTCTAAAAACCAGCACAAATGAAGGGGCAAATGTCTGTGGAAGTGAGAGGAAACAACTGCCTCACCCATCAGCAAAAGAAATGCTTATGAACTTACGTTCTGAAGCAAGGTAGTATTGCTATGTCCTTTACAGGGGTATCAAAAGACAGAAAGGTTTGAGAATGGTAGTTTCAGGCATGACATCTACACCATCTGAAGGAATTCAGATCTGACAACAGTTCTAAGTGCCCAGAACATCCCTAGATCACAGAAATCCTAAAAGGCTGTGCAAAAACTCCATCGTCACCACAAAAAACAATGACAAAAAAACCCAAAACACACAACAATAAAGGCAGAGCAAAAATCAACTCCCAAAGTGGTGAAGCAGATTAATCATACCTGAACCATCCCCCAAAAGATTTTGGCTCAACCTGCTTCTAGAAACTTTAAATGAGAGAGATTTCATAGCCTTCAGAAATAACCTCTGTTCAGCTGCACCCATAAGCCACCAGGCTAGACTTGCTAGCCCTTCTCTGCAAAGCTGCCTGGTCAGTGCCCCCCATCTCTGCTTTTGAATTTTTTTTCCCATTTGTCAGTAAAGCACGTTACACCTTCCTACACTGAATTTTATCATTTAAAATAATGTGGTATTCTAATTCTGGTGCCTAGAGTGATTGCATACCCTGCCACTGAAGTCATATGGGAATTCTAAGTGATGCCATCCTGACACCTTCATCCAACCTATCAATGAAAATGCTGATGAGTAACAGACCCAGGACAGATGCCTGCAAAATCCTGCATTATGGCCAGCTACTGAGACCTATTCTTTGGATATAATTTTCAATTCTCTATGCTCTCTTCCTGCTAAAGTATAACACCTAAGCTGTATTTCTCCAGTTCTGCAAAAACAGTACAGACAGCCTTATCAAAGTCAAGCTCTATCACATCTCCTACCTCCCATCTGTCCTCTATGACAGGTGCTGTCAGTTCAAGATAATTGTTCTTGACAAACCTTTTTTTTTGCCATCATGCTATCTTCTAGATACTTAGAAAATAACAGGTTAATGCATTCCTCCAGTATCTGCTTTGTAGTTCCCAGAACTTCCACTGCCCCTCTGGAGAGGAATGAACTTTGCCTTCCTCCACCCCTCTGGGGCTTTCTATACCTTCTGTGCTGATCTCTGAGGGGCACATTCAGCCACAGTCATGCCCCCAGGCTCTCCCTTCCTGCAGTCTTTTGTGTCTTTCCACGTGTGCCTTCCAAGCCCAGGCAGGAACGAGGCATTATATTACCTTCATTCATCTTGAGAGCTGGCTCATCCCAGGCACTGAATTTGAAAGGGGTCTGTGTGATCATGTAATTAAAGAAAACCTACCAGACAGCTGAATGAAGGAGCTATACAAAATGTAACTGCTGACATCCTAATTTGCATGCATGCCTTTGTTAGCTTAATCTTTAAATACGTTTACTTGAGTAGCAGCAATGTATGTGGTAGCTGCATATAGCAGTGTAGTGTAAGTAGTTTACTTTTTCTTTCTTTCCTATTTTTTTTTATTTTTAAGCAACCCAAAACCCAGAAAGTCTCTCACTTGGTATCACAACTTGTTTCTAAAAAGGTCATCAGCAGGGATGAAACATAGATCCATAGAGACAGCTGCAGAAGCAGGGATGAAACAGATCCATATAGACAGCTAAAGAATAGTCCAGCACTATGGCATGAGAAGATCCAAACTTTAGCAGAAAGCAAAGGAGAAAGGGATAAAGATCATCAACTTTATCCCATCTGTGCTCTTCTTAGCAAGAGCCAGGTTAAAATGTCAGTGCAATCTCTTATACTGAGAGATCTGAGCCTCTGATCACTGCCCTGTGAGTGACCTGGGACTATCCCCTTCCCCTTCACCTTCCATACCAGAGAAATATTAAAGGAGACAATATGAGCTGGAGGTGTAGGAGCAAAAAAATATCTTGCTGGCATATAATTAATCACAAGACCTATTAATGAAGAATCTATTATCTTAGCTATATTGCTGCTGTCTGGTTTGTATTCTAAAGCAAAAGTATCTGTACGCTGGTTTTATATGCATTTCTGGTATTTCTAGAAACACGATATTAAATAGGATGCATTATGACTTTAAAGAGACCTTAAAAGCACTATTAAACAATACAAAATTCAGAAAATGTAAAATGCTAGTGATTATTCATGCACAAAATGAATTAGAGAGTTGTGACACTGGGAGGATGGGGTGGGGATGAAAGAGAAGCATAGCAGCTGCATGAAAAGCACTTGGTCCCCAAAGGGTGGCATCTCTGTTCTTTCAGACACACAGAATTTTGTCATTTTTCTTTCTTACAGATTTTATCTTCTTGAATGCTAACATAGCAAAATAGCACATTTGGGGGAGTCTATCCAGCCTATTGTTGTTATATGATATTTTAGTAATATTTTTAGAGATAAAACAAGATGAAAATTAAGACCCAGCAACTTCAGAACAGAAAAATGTGTTTCACGTAGTGCTCTGTACAGTTGACATAGCAGGCAAGGTAGAAAACAGAATTTTGTTTCATAAAGAAGGCAGCCTTCAGTATTTAGTCAGTCTGACTGCAAACCCTTTCAAAATCACCATCATCACAGGCGGGCAGTAAGGCTGCTGAACATAGTGGGAATTATGATGACATCTGGATTTTAGAAATCAGCTTCAAGTGTCTGCTCTGAATGAAAACAGAGCAGGGATTTGCATCTGGATGTCATTGGTGACTATCAACCTTAATGCCTAACCAAGAGAATTAAGCTAGAGTCTAATGTTTGTTTAAAAGGGCATTATGGGAGGGGGTGGTGATAATCCATACACTAGATCACTGAAATAAAATTATTTGGATTAGCAAAAAAAGCAAGCCAACAATGACACAGAAAATTCTTGCCTCTTTACAGTTTGCTTCCCCAAACACAACTGGGATTGGAAAGGGAGGGGGAAGATTTTTAAAACCTCATCATTTACGTGATAAGGTTTGTAATGTGACCCCCCACAGAACAGCACCTGCCCAAGCTGAGCCAAGAACTTAGGCCAGCTTTGTTGCTGAGGGAAGCATACTGACCATCACTCCAGATTTAGGATGTGCAGCAGATGCAGAAGGCCCAAGTCACGCCACGCTCTCTATAACTATGGGAACGTGGCTAAACTGCTTGCTGCTTCATCATCAAGCATCAAGAAAACTCTCCTAACTGAGAACTTAACTGAAAACAGCAAGTATCCACAAAAAAAGGCAGCGCAAAAAAACGTAGTTCATATTTTCCTGAAAAATTCCCAACCAGGTTCAAGGTAATAATTTCAATCAAAGAAAGCTACTAGAAACCAGCTTTTTGATTAATCAAAATGCTTATGGACTCAGCCTCTGCTCTGAACCCTTGGCTAAAGGGCTAATGGGATAAATACCTCCCATCTGCTATGTCAGAAGCATGACTGCCATGGGCATGAGGGCTGATACTGACAGGTAAGACAAAGGCATTTGGTAGGAGATTAATTAAGAGATAATTAAATGGTAAATATGCTCTATTTCAGTGAAGACATTTCTGCCTTTGCAGTTAATCTCACACCATGTGCAAAGCACAAGTAATACGACCTGAGAAATCCTGAACTGCGAAGTCATCCTTCCCTCTATGATCCAGAGCCAGCGCTCAAGGTATTCACACAAACTCTTTGTCACTGCTGTAGGATCTAAAAGGTGGAAACAGCAACAGGACCTGTTTGCTGAGCTGTGGGCTCGTCTTTTTCACAAGAGGAAGTGTCAGGAAAGAACATAAAATGAAACTGAATATGTGGTGCCACATGCATCACACACATCTTATACATTTCTCAAAAATACGGAATGCAACTATAAATGCAGGGAAGGCAGAAAGAATTAAAACGAAGGTAGCAAAAAGACTTGTGAAAGTGACTCATCCAACTGGAGCCTGCAAAGAGGGAACGGAAGTGAAATACAATAAAACCACAAGAAATAATGAGTGAAATGAAGGTCAGAAGAAGAATTCACTCACTGTTTCTCATAATGGAAGAGTCAGAAGGCACCAAAGGAAAGACCAGGGAGACTCCAAATAGGGAATGAATGAACGAACAAATAAACAACAGACTTTACCACATAAATTCCTATTCATCTGGGGAGACATGAGGTGTTATGAATTTCAAAAGCTCATATAAGTTCAAATCAATTCTAAAAAATTCATGAAGAAAAACCCTCAAGAAAGGTCTACACGAAGGCTCAAATTTCTGTTTTAGAAAGTTCTCAGCTCTCAGATTTCTGAACGCTAAAAAAAAATACATACTAGGAAAATATAATTGCATGCCTGCTTATTCTTCTATCCTTTGATAGGCATATACTACTCATGAATGTTTAACTGTATCAAGTAAAAAATTCTTAATTATGGTCATAGGCTGGTTGCAAGTCACTCACTAAATTTCCATTTTGAACTGCAGTGTGGAAGACACTGTAAAGCAGATGACACAGTAATGAAGATTTTCCTTTTTTAGTTTCGCCTAGAGAAACATTAGTACTTCTATAGAGGATTTATTAAGCCGTACGTAAAAGGTAGGTATTAAGGGGGAATTCTAAAGATTTGAGATCCAGAATAAAAATAAAAAGTGGAAAAAAAGTTTTAGCTGCCATGAATTAAGCTTCAGCCATTTGCAGCACACACAGATCTTAGGATATGGTTACCTCATACGTCACAAAAAAACAAAAAAAGGAGTACATACCAATGGGATAATATGCAATATTAATAAATGAGACCGTAACTCTGCAGGTCAAACAGTATATTGTAGAGTTACCCATGTCCATTTATTTCATCACAGAAAATCAGCTCCTTCAAACACTCAAGAAGTTTTGTAATCCTACTACCTAATGAAAACTGGAATGCTGGTTTACAGTATACAATTTCTGCTCTTGTACTGAGGAACATTTAAGATCAACACTTTAAAAGATACATCAACTTATAAAGCCTGACACTGAAGTTTCCTTTAAGTGACAGTTCTACTGACCCCAACTCCTGTTACTTCCCTCATATCTATTTTTATACAACTGCAGAACAAAACTTTGCAGTACATCTTGAGAAAAGGGATTAAAAATAGCCTGAAATATTTTCTGTCTTACCACAAGCAGGTCCTAGGTAGGCTTCTTTTCTTCAGATTATATTCTTCTCCAGCATCCACATATGATTAAAACTGGGTTAATAAAGATCTAACAGCAATTTTTTGTTCCATTTTACTTGTACATTTCCTTGAGTTTGCAAAGTTATTCCAAAAGGACTTCTGAGCGTACTTTTTTTTTAAAAAAAACAGAACTCATATAAATTATATCTTTGGTCATCATTATGCCTTCTTTTCAGTTAAAACATGAATGTTAGTAAATACTCTAACTACAAACTACTTGAACCTTTAAAACACTAATATAGAGGGAAGAGCTGACAAATGATTTACACATTTTGTCCTCTAAACAAGACCAGAGAAGCAGCAGATGCCGATACCTCATATCTCCAAACTTCTTGCTGATAGCTGTTCCTACATTGCTGATAGCTGCTGTTGCTTTTTGCCCCGCGTGGCTCAGGGTCTCGTGCGTTTTCTTGTAACTGGAAACAAAAAATAGAACAGAAATAGTGATAAGTATTAAAAAAGAGAGACTAGAATCCCTGCGATTAATTTCCCTCAAAGTCCCAACCACTGAAATGTTAAGAAACATAGTAACTGTAGCTCAAAACAAAAGGTGAGGATGCCCATTTCTGCACAGCTTCCTAAGTGCAGGGCTCTCCAGAGCAATCCTTCACTAAGCAATCCTCTCCTTCCCCCTTGCAGATAACATCCCCCAGATGGGCCCGGTCACACTGGTTAAAAGAAGAATGCAGTGATTTGTTGAATACCTGTTTGATACAACTTCTGTTTACAGAAAATCATATTTACATCACGTATGTATTCTTCCAGCAGACACTGACCTTGTGGCAAAATCTGCTGTCTGAAGCACAGAAAAGAATCACAACAAATACAACTCTGCTCTTTCAAGCATATACATATTAGGTAAATTTAACAGATAAAAAATGATTCTGTGATATTTACAATAGAAAAAAAATTATCAAATCTGTTTCCATATGCCACAATTTTCCTTTTTTTTCACTTTTAAAAATTTCTTTAAAGAAAGAAGGCTTGGGGGAGGACAGAGAAAGAGAGATGAAACCTAGACAGTGAATGCATATTCTTAGTAGGACTGAATTATTTTAAAAGACGTCACTAATTTCACTTATAGCACGCAGATTCAAAGAGAATCATCTTAATTTACTGATCCAGAATACACGTTCTGACCCATACAGACCCTTCAGTACTGTTAACTTGCACTCTCAGAGTAATCAATAAGCTTTTCTGCACAGATGAGTTTCTGCTGACTAAACTAATTCTGAGCATGTTAGAGGCTTCCTTCTGAGTAAATTATCTGATACTCCCAGTGACACAGACAAGCTCAGAATTAGAAGTACTGACCTAGTAACAAAAGGAGAGCACACTGTAATCAGTCTTGTATCCTATGGTGTGTGTTGGCAGACAAGAACTGAAGAAATGATCATGAAAAATTCAGAAATAAAATTCCATTGGTTCTCATTCTCCTTTGAACAAGAACTGTAGGATTGCAAGCATGTACCAAAATACACTGGTGACTGATAAAAAAGAATCCCACTGCCTAAGTCCTTACAACAGAGTATTTTCTCCTTATTAGTATGTATATGAAAGCAATAACTTTGTGGCGAAAGGAGGGGATATAAGATTAACTACTGCAGTGTGGCACATCACATTTTATGCCACATCCTTTTAGCCCCAGCAGTACCTATTGCTGAAAGTCCTCTGTTCCGGATTGTGTTTTACAAACCACTGGTTTGACGGCAGATGCCACATGATGCTCTGTTCTTTCAGACAATATATTTTGATTTTATGTTCCTAAGCCACAGCATCCTACGGACCAAACAAGTTCTTAAACTGCCAGTGAATGGGCTCCTTCTATGAAGGTGCTTGTCTCTGTTTTCACTAACTAACAAGGCAATCCACAGGGAGCAACTGAAGACTAGGGTACCAAATCTCTAGGAGCCTCCAGTTAGATAAGCTGAACCAAACACATGCACAATGTTGAATGACAACAAGGGCTAGAACATTGCAACACTGGCAGAAGGAGCACAAATTGTAGTTAGAAAGGATGAAGCAATGGTCATGCCTGTTTTATTTATTCTAGTGCAACACAGAGAAGATGGAGAAGATTGGTTTTTACTGGATCTCCTTCCTCCTTAGCCAGTCTGTGCTTGGACGCAGCAAAAATGCAATACTCATTTCACTGAGGCCTCATCCTCTAGCTTTACTAGTTTAATAGCTCTGTCCTTTGCTTGCTGACAGCAGATGTACTCTCATAAACTAGAATAGGATGAGACCCTAAAATAAGGATGCTACAGTCAAACCATGAGCACGTAGTTTTTTGGTAAGAGTTGCCTATGAAAAAGAAGAAAACCAAATATTCTGTTGCCTGTGGCATGTAAGTCCTAAAGTGTCTGCTAACACAGAAGCTTCCTAAACCATTCAGCACAAGTGGAATTTTGCCGATGACAAAATGAAGGCTAAGACTTGACTTCCAAGTCTAAAAGGTCCTTTGTAGCACAACCTATTTATGTACAGGTTGAATGTACATAGTAAAATACTTTTCAGATTGAACTGATTTTCTGAAATGACACCTTGGAGTTAATTTTATTCACAGGCATATTTAACTTTATGACAAAATATCTCTATGTCTTACCTTTTCACTGCAAGTTCTTCACAACATGTAAAATGATTAAGAGAACAGTCCCAAATGTCCCATACAGCAGACAGACCTAAATGTCACTAAGAAACATTAGAGTCCCCTACATATTTCTGAACATTGCATTGGTTAGATCACATCTTCTGGAAAGTGGCTGAAATTACACTGATTTTTGACATTCCAACAATATAGTGTTTTCTCTGTAAATAACATAAACCCAACATCCTCCAGTACATCCACTAGCAAGAAAGACATGGTGACTGCATTTGTGTTCCTAGTACTTTTGACATTACATAAGAGTGTAAATCCAGCTAAAACTGTTACACAACCAGTCTTTTTTCAGCAGCAACTTCAGCAAAAATGACCTATGAGATGTCCCCTCCTCCCTTCAGCAATGCTGAAGACAAGCTTTAAAGAATAACAAAATAACAAAGGTGAAAATTGAGCACAACATACAATACCTGTCAGTAGAGACAAGAAACATTAATTTGCATCTCAGCAGAGCTCACTGATAGCTTAAAAATCAACCCCCTGCCCATTCCCACCTCTCCACCATTACATGTATCACTATGCCTTCTTCATAAATAATCTGTCCACAGAGCACATTGCCTCACTGTAGTTAGTTATGCTCCGAGTTGATATTTTGATATATGATGCACAGTATTTTGGCTCAGATATTTTTATCCTCGTAGCTATGTCATATTTACAGCATCCATTTGATAACTTGCCAAGCACTCTGGTAACAATGATGTCTTCAACATAATCTCTCTGTCATCTGGGAATCTGCTCAGCTGTATTTCACATTAATCATCTGACCAAGCAGTTTTCATCATCTCATGTAACTCAAAGCAGTTTGTACTTTTGTTTTTATGCACTGAACAGCTTACATAATTTTCAGAAACCTTTACCAGCAGAAATAAAGTTGGATATTCCAGGTAAGAATTACAAACACATTAACTGGAAAAAGTGCTCTACGTATGGTTTAAGTCCTCCTTACACCACCAAGTGCTCTGCATGCTAAGTCATCTACAACACCTGTGCACTCTCAACCTTTGAGCAGCCCACTGCTGGCAATCCTTAGGTGAGTGCTGACCACCAGCTCATTGAGACGGGTGACAGCACCTCAGCAGTCAGTCAGCCAGCAGCTCAGATCAGACCAGTGACCCCAAACCTTATAGGTGGAAATGCTCCAGCAAAAACAAACTCAGATAATTTAGGATACAGGGATCCAAGAAATAGCACCTTCCATCCAAGCCATGGTGTGCATTTTTACACAAATACATCATTACGCTCATATAAAGGCACCATCAGCATTACACCAGGTACCCAGTAGCATTAGCAAAAGTAGAAACAGGCTACTTGATTTATTCAGTTAGAGTAGAAATCCCTGCTCTGATTTTGTGGCATCTGAAAATACTCTGTAGCACAGAAGAATTGCTGGTAATGGTTAACAAGGATCATATTCTGTGCTTTCACTTAGCACTTAACAGTAAATATTTATAATGTATTTCACAGACAAGAGGGATTAAACAAATAAGTTATATCAACTGCTGTCTCAATTGTAAACTCACACAGGTAAGTGTTTTAAATAACACTCACCTGTGAACACTTGAACATTACCTTTATATATGACATTAACCTAAGAATTTCATCCATCAACTTCTGGTTATAATTTTGGTTTTAAAATAGGGTATTTCTATAACAGAAGCAATTATTTATAAAACTGATATCAGAGGTTATCACAAAACATGCTGATATTGCAGTTATATTCTGATAACATGCCCAACACAATTAAAGGAAGCTTTAAAGATAACTCATGTCTCCAGTACTGTAACATACTATTTAGACAAAGTAGATTTGCAGCAAATTTTGACTGCATTTTCACTTGACAGTTTCATATACTACATTTAGGTTATGCTATCCTGTGACCACCAGATCTCACTAGGTGATTTTTACAGACAGTGAAAGGAAATATGAGGAGATACTGTTTCATAAAACACAACACGTGAAGGAAAGAGTGCTTTATATAGAGAATGGCCAAGCAGCAGCCATATAGAGAGAACTATAGAATTAGACATTTAAATGGCCAACATCACCTGCAGGACAAGACAGGACAATCATACTCATCTCATCTCACTACAGAATCGCCCTTCACAAGGGCAGAGTTAAATGTAACCTTCCTTCACAGGTGCAATACATGGCCTACTGACAGAAGTAGGCTACACATTTAATATTTATATTTTGCATGTCAAGCTGCACGTTTGATCTACTGCAGTAAATTATAAGGAATTTTAATTCAGCTTCTGTAAAATTAGTACATTTGCTAATTAGTACATCTTCATTCAGCATTGTGCCTCTCCATCAATGCTTGCTGGCAAAATTAATCCATTTGAGAAACTCTTGCCTGTGATAAGGCTCACAGAAGATGCAACAGAATGCAAACAATTAACAACAAAACCATACAGTAGAGCAGAGCCTGGTAGCACAAGCCATGCCCTATGGAGCTTGCTTCTTTTCAGTTCTCAAACCATTAGTCAGCTTAAGAATGACTTTTCTGCAATCGATCTAAAGCATCTGGATCCCTGAGAAACTCTCAGCTAGAAAACTATTTTTCTGATGACTTTCTGGGAGAAACAGGGCTCAGCATTAACTAAATCATGCTAATGCTCAAATGAAATAAATGCATATATGAATGACAGAGAAAATGTACATAAAAAATTCTCTAAGAGTATTCATATTGTCATTTTTGCCCCAAATGAACTCTAAGCTGTTGTATTGGGTTTTTGTTTTGGTGTGGTTTTTCTAGCACTCTCCTGAAATTCGTTCCAACTTCAAAACCAAATTACAGACTTTTTTTTTTTGTCATCCTTCCCATTGCCAGGGATGTTAAGAATTAACTCAAACTGCTGGCATTTGGATGGGTACATATGCCTAAATCTAAGGAAGTATGCCCCAGGTAGTTCCTCTCCCACAGAGAGAACTGAGGGAACTGAACCTCTGCAGGCTGGAGCCAGAAATCTGTGGGCAGCACATAGAAGGTGACTGTTCAATAGGCTGGAGAGAGTCACAGGTCAGGAAAGATGCCAGACAAAGGTGACAAATTTTCTGGGCTATCCTGCCTTGTAATCTTCAAACACTTGAGAAAAATCTGGGATACAGTTGTTTGAAACACATTATTTGTGCAATGCAGCATAGAGTGCGGGGGAAAAAAAGTGTGTTACAGTTTCTCTCCAGGTAGAAAAGCCAAAATATTTTTGCTGAAGCACAGATGATCTTAAGAAATTACAGACAAAAACCTGACAGTTCATCACACCTTAGACTATATCCGTAACACTGTCTGTGAGCTCTGTACTGTACAATAGATTAACAAAATTATGCAGATTAAACACATCCCAGCCTCTCTTTTCCTTTCTTCCCCTCCCTTTCTCCTTTTCCTCCTTTTCATGTAGTTTTCCTTCTCTTTCCTTTTCATGCTTTTTTTTTCCTTTTTCCTTCCATTTCTCCCTTTCCTTTCCCTTTTCCCTTCCCTTTCCCTTTTTCCTTCCCATTTTTACACTGATGCTTTCCTGGATATTTTTAATCCTTGTCATTTCAGAGATTCCAACTGACATTCAGGTCTGCCTTCCCATCCTTACAATTTTATACACACACATACAGATAACTATAATACACATGTATATATTTTCTGGTGCCCCATGATAATTACAGTGGGTTTTTCCCTGAGAAACAAACACTGGAACAGATCACCTGAGCTTACTGTGGAGTTTCCATTAGCTGAAGGTTCTGGTGCAAACAAATGGATATCCATCTTTTGGACAAGGAACAACGAGAAGAGATTAAGTTAACTTCTTGAAGTCCTTTCGCTTTATTGCTCCACCCTTCCAAATTCAAGGCCAGAGGTACATGTGGAAAAGCAGCAAAGTAATTATCTTTGAAGACAGCATGAAGGTTGCCTGATCTGACCCCAAGAAAGCAAAGTCAGTGGAAGGGAGAGGCTCCTTTTACTTCCATATGGCACAGACTCACACACAGGTAATGTACTTGCTAAAGCCAACACAATTTCTTCACTTACACAACTGCTACATTTACTTGCAAATTTAGAGAAGAAAATGTCAAAAGGTGATTACACATAGCAATGAACAGAAACACCCACATTTATTTTACTACCACTCATAAGAAGTATGTGTGTGGGAACACAGTTTACTTAATTCCTAGAAGTCACAGTAGGACTGTGGCTGTCCACAAATTATATCTGACTTACTGAAAAAAGTTCTGAAACTTTGGAACACATTACTATATATTTAAAGCTGTATTAACAAAGACTGCCTGTACCATAAATCGTAAGCCTAAAACACATGCAGCGCAACTATTACTTTCCATTTTCTTACCACCTGGCAGAAATTTGAACTATAAAACATTAAGTTCCAAATAGCTGTTGAAACCTATGCAATTGTCCTCAGGTTTCCTATCAGCAGATATAGTTCCACCAGTAGTCAATGAATAGATCTTTATTGTATCTCTGGAGGAAAAGACCAAGTCCATGTTGAATGTTCTTGTCCCAAATCTCAATTAAATATCACATGCAAGAACAGAGCAACACTGAAGCCTTCCTAAGAAGGCTTGAAAAGACAGCTACAACCTAAAAAAAGCCCAGGGCCCTGTCTAGGAAACATGCTGTTTGGAGCCAGCACATACAGTTCTCTTGATTTTGGCCTCTAATTCATGAGCTTTTCCCTTTCTGCAAGTGAAAATTTTTGTCTGAGGGCAAAAGATGAAAAGCCATTTTGAAAACAACTCTGTCAGATTCCTATCCTAAATGTCAGTCTTGCGTGGGTCCACTTTCTATCACATCAAAGGCTTCCCAGGCCCCCAGTTGGAATCACTAAGCATATGGGCTTTGAGACATTTCGCATCATTTCATTACTACAGGCCTTGAAGATAGAATGAGTTTCCTTTAATTTTTTAGCTATTCTAATAATTTATTTGCCATGGCAGTACTGCTGCTTACAGTGGTTTGAATGTCTGGAGTATTTCACTTCTGGAAAGTTTTAGTAGCAAACCAAGCATTTTCATCTCCCTAGAAGCTCTGTCCATAGTTACTATTCCATCCATGGGTTGAAAGGTTAACCATTTAAAACAGAGGAGGTTTATGTCTTATAACAGTTGATAACATTTCAAGAAAGGATGACAAAGGAGTTTGTGGGAACTATTAGGCTGGAGTAAATTTCTTGGTGCGTAATTTAACAGGTACAACTGCTCCTTAGAAACTCACTAGAACTGAAACATATCCCAAGAGGACAGGACTATAATGTCTTATGGGTTTTTTTCCAAAGAACTACAGAAGAGCACCAAATGAAAAGCTGAGGGACAAAGCTGAGCATGGTTACAACATATATGCTCAGCAAAGGGCAAGATATCTTGTGAATCTATGTCTTTCGTGCTTAATATGAGGGACTAGCGAAAGGATAAAGTAACCCTTGTAACCTTCTCCATATATAATGAAATGCAATTCTATAATTGCATTGAAGAATACAATTACTTGGGACTTTGAAAAAAAATGAGGCAACAGGAGTCTCAGTAAGTTCAACAAAGGGCAATGCAGAGTCCTGCATCTTGGGATTAATAACCCAGCAGAGGCTGGGGATCAACCAGCTGGAAAGCAGCCTTGTAGAAAAAGACCTGGAATCCTGGTAGAGAACAAATTGGACATGAGTCAGCAATGTGCCTTGGCAGCAAAGGTGGCTAACAGTATCCTGGGGTGCATTAGGAAAAGTGATTACAGGTTGAGTGAAGTGACACTTCCCCTGTCAGCCCTGGTCATGGCCACACCTGGAGTGCTGGGTCCTGTTCTGTGCTTCTCACTCCAAGGCAGACATGGACCAACTGGAACAAGTCCAGCAAAGGCCCATAAAGATGGCAAAGGACTGGAGCACCTCTCATATGAGGAGGATGGGCAAGCTGGGACTGGTCACCTTGGAGAAGGCTCACGGAAGGATCTCATCAATGTGTATAAACAACCTAATGAAAGAAGGAAAGAAGATAGAGGCAAGCCCTTTTCAGTGGTATCTAGTGAAAGTGCAAGAGGCAACCAGCACAAATTAAATGCAAGAAATAAGAAAAATTATTTTCATAGCAAGGGTAATTGAACATGGAACAGGTTGCCCAGAGAGGCTGTAGAATTTCCATCCTTGGAGATATTCAAAACCTGACTAAACACAGTCCTGAGCACTCTACTTTAGCTGGTCCTGCCTGAAAGAGGCAGCTGGACTAGAGAGTCTCCTGACATTGCTGTCAACACCTCAAATGTTCTGTGATTCTGTGTAAAACCAGGTCAGTCTTCATAAATACTATCTTCTACCTTAATCCACTACATGGTGAAAATCTGAAGTATGGAAGGTAAGGAGACCTGTGGGAACTTTACAGAAGCACCACCAAGAAGCTTCAGCTAAATACAATGCCTTCAGGTTATGTAAAACCTTTCCTTTGTAGCAAAACGTTAATTAGAAAAGCTCAATTATGGTCTTTAGAAATATCCATATAAAGACATTTGTAATGATTTCTTAAGCTAGAATAAATAACCTCGAAATCCACCAACATGACCCTGCTTCTAGCATCTAAATAAGAATGAATTATCTGTTTTAGAAATATAAAAAACTGCATTGCTAGAAGTTGAATATCCACCCACCTCTGTTCACTGAAAACCCAATCATTAAAAAGGTGTGTGTGGGAAGTCATTCCAGTTGAATGCCTTACCACCAAGAAACCAAACCAAACTCAAGGCAATCATTTGCTCTCTAGTTACTGATGTCCTCTATAGCAGAACCCTTTGTCTCCCCCAACACATAGATTATATTAAACATCAGTGCACTGAATAGTACACGAAATTAACAAGGAACTTGTGGTCAACCATTTAAAATGTAAATGCTTTAAAATAGTCAAAATCTCAAGTTTAAATTTAGTCAGTAGAGGTGGCATGCATCCTGTAAGTTAGGTCATGACTCCTAACTAGTTGTCAAACACACTTCACAGGACTGTTGCTGAGAGAAGTCCACCCCTCTCCCTTTAAGTCCACTCTAACCATAAGAATGCATCCCTAAATGGAGAACTTAAAAAGATTAACAATAAGTGGACAAAAACTATGGTGCTCTGTGGCTTTGAAAAATTCCCTGTTAAAGAAAAGTAGTTTTAACTTACAGGAAAGCACAGCAGCTAAATGAAACAAAATTTGTCCTCTTAAAACCAGGTCATTCTAAAATGAGTAATTGTGGATTTAGAAACCTAAAGTACAGGCATGTAAATATTTTGAACTTTTTATTTTAAAACAGGCTTTTCATCCTTACTAAATCAGAGAATCTTGGTGAATAATGCTATCCCACTGCTATTTTGGTACAGCAACAATGAATCATCTTTATTACTCAACACAACCATTCTTAAGAATGCTGTATTACCATGACTTGTACCAGCACTGGTGTTCTGGCATGAGTGTCTAGCAGAATTATACAGCAGTTGGACCATAAACATGAGAATTTTTAGGGGCACAAATAGGACTCCTGCTTCTCAGTTCCATGTAACTATTTCTGGACACTTATCACCTAATGGACTGTAGTTTCTGAAACGCATCTTAAACAAAAAGTAGCAGCTATCACACTGAAAAAGTCTCCTAAGTCTCTCTATCTTTGTGGAAAATGTCAATGTGAAGGAAAAATGAAAAGCTATCTGGGAACTCGCTACCAAATTTCAAGTAAAAATGAAAGTTTTTGTTTCAAAATTTTGCTAGTCTCTCCCAGTAATTCTATTTCAGATGTCTTGTGCCCCTCCTCTCTTCTAAAGCTTAGTGTCTCTAAACTATTCTCTCCTAGCACACGCCAGACATCCTCACCAAGGCAACACTGATAGCCCTGCTAATGACATGTCATGAGAAACAGGACCTAGATGAGAAACTGTCCAACAGTGAGAGACAGGAGACATACAAACTCTGTTTTTTATTAAGGGGTTTATGCCTTACTTGACTTCTCATGAAAATACAAAGAATAGTTCTTTTAATGTAAAAATGTACGTTTTAACATATTTTACCAAGTCTCTTTCAGCACCATGCACTGAGAGGAACTGCTAACGCTTTTCCCCCGAATCTCCCAAGTTTAGCCGCTCAGGGCGAGTTCTGGCACTGCACAGCTGTGAAACCTTGGGTAAGACTGTGATGAAAGTGTTGCGCAAGAGTTGGGACAACCCTTGTTAAGCACCTTTTCTCTTCACCTGGGAGCTATACTAAAGGCTAGACTGAATTTAAGACCAAGTCATACTACTGGTATGCCTGTGTCTGGCCAGGAACCTTATGAACTCACAGATTTGACTGAACTTGAACTCCCAGAGTTGACTCCCTGGCTTGACCTAGGACCTGGCTCATCAGTAGAGATGCACCTGGAGATCTGACCTCTTGGCTTGACCCTCTTTGCTGTCATTGGACCTGGTCTGCTCTCTGTGTTCAGGTATTGTGGGACTGCTCCTTCATGGCTGATGCCACTGCCCCCCTGCCTTCCTTGCTGTCAACTCCCAGCTCAGCTCAGTTGTGGAGAAGCTCACTTTTACTTCTCCTTAAGTGTCAAATTCAGTTGTCAAATGAAGAGGGAAATAAAAAGCAAATGACTTTTCAGACAGCACTTGATGAAAGGTGGGTGGTTCTTCCTACCAATGTTGCTATTAATTCAGCCCAAAAAGTTTTAGAAAAACATGGTATGTTCATACGTGTAAGTATAAAGATCAATACTCACGCAGAAGTTGTCTGCATATCATGCCAGCTTTTGCTAAAGTTCTGCTTCAGTTCATTCATCAGACTTATGCCAAGTTTTTGTTTAATTTCAACCAGGTGCTTCTCTTTGGCTGCTAGCACTTGCCGCAAAGTTGAAATTTCATCCTCTAGCTGAGGGAAACAAGGAGAAAGGAGAAAAGCGTTAGCCTGTTCCCACAGAATGATAACCACATATGATGTTAAGAGGCTAAACGAATCTCATGAACTTCTGCTTTTTGTAGGTAACTAGAGAGACAGAGTCAAATGCTTGTGGAGATCACAAAGGCATGCCCAGAACAGAGCTGACACTACATTAAATTAATGCCTCAAACTGTGTCACCTATGTGCACCACCACACACATGCATTTGATAAGAGAGAGAATTATCCAGTAATGAAGCGACTTCACCCAAATCTGCCTTAGGGCATTAGGAGTCTCAAACACCAACTTTTCGTTCAATAGTAAAATGGGAATGGACAGGACAAGAGAAGACTGGAAAATTCAAGCAAATATCTGTCTTTGAATGCACAGGCTTTTAACTTCACATTTGCAGATTTTTAGTCTTCTGGTCCTGAAAAAAACAGATGCAAACTCTTAGGAGCACGTTAAAAAAAATTAGAAAAAATGCATGATAATATATGACTTGAGAGTCAAATGTTATATCCTTGTCATATGAGTTTTATTTATGTATTTTAGGCTCTATATATTTCAAAATTGTAACATAAAATTTTATAGATGGACTATTAACATGAGCGATCAGCACCCACAGCATAAAAGCACTCAGAAGACAGAGCAGATTAGTTTTTCCAGAGATCCTAGTATTTAACCAAATTCTGCGATTTCAAGCTGTAAAGATGCCATCCAACCCAAACAGAGGAATATAATTCTCCCTGCAGTAGACATTTCTCTGAAACATTTAAACAAAGCCAGTGTTTTACCAAGGCAAGAACCAGAAGACAGGACTGTAAGAAGTCTGTAAGAAGAGGGACTGCAGAATTGTCCTGCCATTGGCTCAGAATTCCACTCCTTGGGCAGCACTCCTGCAAGTGAGCAGGGGTTTGCATTCTTCACCTGGAAGCCTCCCAATCCAATCTACACAAGCAGCACGTAGAGATACTGAAGCTAACAAGGGCAAGTGACACCAGAGCAGCTGCCTTTCACTTCAGGTTTAGAAATTCCCTTACCAACTGTGTTCCTTCCTCCATATGTTAGTAGGATAACATATGGCAACTTATCTGATTACCATATGTTAAGGTCCCTGGAACCACAGTCTCCCCGTGATTTAACTCCATAGGCTGCAGGGAATGATACAAGAACCAGATGAAACAATGCTGATCTCTAAGGCTATATTTAGGACATCAGTACCAGCATTATTTTTATTTTACACATTCATGCATTCTGGTTCACTGTAAAACTGGCTGCAAGCTCATTGCTCTTGGAAAAGTCTCATTCTTGAATCCCCCAGCTATCAGTTTCTGTTCTCACTACCTGCTATCTAAATATTCAAGCAGCTCAGGAATTAAGCAGCACGACTATGAAGACAAAGGAAAACCATGATCTGAGTGCAGCAGGTATCAGTATTCACCAATGCCTGCGATGCCAACACTTCACCAGTAAAATATACAACAATCCAAATTGCTTTATTCCTCCCCATGTCCTTTATGCTCCATTATATTCCTAACCTGCAAATGGAATGCTGTCCAGAGGCAGCTGTCAAGAGTCTCTGAGACTCTCTGAGTCCCTCTTCTGAGAGGATAACTCGTTAAATGCTTATAGAAAGAAATCACAAATGTCAGCATTCCTCAGGCAGCAGTTCAGAGCTCCTTCTAGTTGTTTCCCACCAACAGCAAACCCCTTAGTGCACAATTGCCTGTTCAACACTGCTAAAGAAGTTAAACTGATGCCAGGACACTTATGGGCCAGCACTAGGCTGATCACTAGGTAGCTGGATACGTAACCATTTCAGGGCTTCTATTAAAATTACTTTCCATCTGTTCCACTGAAAAGACATCTAAAGCTGTGAAGGCCTAAGCAAGCATTAGCCATGTGCTCAATGGCATAAGTATGAGCAATGTTTTTGACTCGAGAAAAGTAATTTATTATTTATAACATAGAAATCAGTTTTGAATTGACAAAATCCTCCTCAGCTTCCATCATTTTGAAATAATGACAGATACAAAGCCGCCCTCAAGTACTCAAATATCACTGACTGAAGACTCTGAAGCAGGTAGAAAGGATTGGGGACTTACAGTCTTGAAAAGCATTTAAGCATGTAACATACCTAACTCTCATGGAAGTCAGGCATCACCCACTTAGGCATTTTTTAAAAGTCCACTTTTATAAATGTAGACTCCATTATAAAGCTAGAGCTTAAGTCAACAGAAATGCAAGCTCCTAGTTCTCATGCTTCCCTTCTTTCAAAGTGCAACAGAGTGAGAAGAATATAGATATATCATACAGGGACAAAGCTCCCTGCTCCTGTAAATTTGCAGAAAAAGGTATTAGCATCTTTCCTCCAACTGGCAACGAACAGTAACACACACTGCTGAACCTGTGCATCAGCTAGATCAAACCAGAAAGCTGCTTCTGTGAAGGTGTGGGAGGGGGAAGACACCAAGGAGTAAATGACTACTTTCATGAGTGTAATGGAAGGACAACTGACAGCAGTGAGCAAGGAAGCTCAAATTCTCAGCCCCCAGGATGACTCAA
>VZTI01003365.1:637468-652475 GCA_013397865.1 Struthidea cinerea | reverse complement strand
ATTACACCAAAAAAAAAAAAAAAATCACGCAAGAGGCATCAATGGAGCAGCAGCTGTCTTAGAACCTGTTCATTGAACTTCCCCTCCCTCATTCTCCATGGTCAGCTAAGGAGTCCTCATTACCTATCCCCATCTCTCCACTTCTTCCATGTGCAATGAGGCTCAATCCAGAGCTTAATCAATCAATCAACAGCTAGCTCTGGGATACGCTGTCACAGGACTCTGCCCAGAGACACATGCAAGACCCAGCCCACCTCCCTCATTATCTCTTCCAGATAGCCCCTCTTCTTGTGGTGCAGGATTGCTGGAGACAAGACTGCAGGTCCTATGGTGTCATACAACCTCCTGTTGCTACAGCAAATTACACTAATAATATACTCATGTGTAACTCATTTATCCTCCACAAACAGGCAAACTAGTAATTCTCTAGACATGTGTTACTTCAAAATAACAAAAAAAACCCCACCACCATAAAGTGTGGGAAATTGTAGAGTAGGTTTGAATCAGTGCAAAAAGCAGTCTGGCTTCTGCTTTAAAGAAAGTTTTAGTACTTACTGTCACATATAATCAGATAAAATATGAATGAAACATTAAAAATAAGGGATTATCAGTAATTAGGAACTGCAAGTCATACAGAAGGATCCTAGTTGAAACCAATGAGCAGAAAACTCTTTGTATTAGAGATTTATATAGAAAGAAGTAGAAGGTGGATAGCTGGGGAAACACGTTTATTGTGTTCTGAAAGATCCATATGACAAGATAACACAACAACCATAAAAGGAGTTCCAGTGTGCTGAAATGGGCATTTTTGAGTTTTCTCCCAAAGTTCATGGTAGTTGTGGCTAACACTAGTGACCTTAATTCTACAGTCTGCTGTTAAATCTGATTTAATGCAAGAAACTGTTTCAGCACTGATCAATACCTGTGCAGATGTTTGCCAGTAGAATTGTAGGGATGGCAAATTAAATTAGCCACTTAGAATCTAGAGGATCTGTAACTCTTTGGCAAATTTAAAATGACCAAATAATATAATGATAAAATCCATGACAGATTTTTAGACTTACTCAGGCATCTAAAGATTAACTACACAAAGATGTTTTAATGAGTGCTTTTTTATGTATTTGCTCTGTATTTATCTCAGACCCATGCTCTAGAGTAGCATGTATCAGACTATTTTTGTATGTTGACTGTTTAAAAAAAAAACAACTCCAAAACCCCCAGAAGACCCAACAAAATGAAAAGCTCACACTATATTAACCATAATGTCAGCAAAATTAAAGAACATCAAGTTTCTGTTTGTGTATATTTTCTAACATTAATTCAGGGAAATATATAGATGATCCTTTGTTTAACAAACATTTAAGAACTGAAGTGCCTTTACAGCTCTGATTTTTTGTTTTCCAACCAATTAAAAATACCATACCTACCTTGTTATCTAGCATTCACATCAAATAGTGAGAAAACAAATTACATAACCCTTCTAGTAAGCAAAATTACTTGTTACAGCTTCTTTTGCCATGTCATTAGAGTTCCTTATTTAAATTTGGAAAACACTTGTTTACAAATTTAAATTGCAATTAAATCTTCAAAGGGATGAAATGGTAAGTAGAACAAAGGAACTGTCCAGACACTGCATTAGTGTCTTTGATCTTCTTTGTAATGTAGTCTTAATGCCAGATATAGAGATTAGGGGGGGCAGAAGGGGGACTAGAAGCATGTAGTAAATAACTAAATTGATCAGAAAAAGCTATCAGAAGTTGCAAGGATTTCCATACCATTTTTTTCCACTACAAAGTTATTATGGGAAGATCAAAATAGGAAAACATGTTACCATTTAATCCACCTAGAAAACAAACTACTGAAGGAAGGTCTTCCTTTCTGTGTCTGGTTCTAACTGTGGACAAGTGTGAACTTGTCTTGAACTTGCTTAGGCTTGAGCCTAACAATTACATTACAGCCTGCCATTTTCCTAAAGGACTCAGAATATAAGGTTGATTTTGAAGTTATGATTGAAAAACAAACTCAGAGGCTGGATTCACCTTGGTTCAGAGAGGGAAAAATTCAAGATGCACACGTGATGTAGATCAAAAATGTAAATATTACAGAAAAATGTAGGTTCTACTTTCTGCAACCATGTGGGCTCAGTCGTCTTCTTGCTCTGAGTATGCTCCTTGGAAGAGAGAGATGGACGGGCGTCTTCATTCCCCCTCTCCACTGAGCTTTGGGTTGGGGGTAGCGTCAAGGAGAGGGAGGGAACACAGCTTTTGGGTGTTCAAGAGTTCTAGGGTGTGGTCTAAAAATCTCGGAGTAGGTGTCCCTGGTCATCCTGGAGCAGCTTATTACTGACTTCATTAAGGCTTTCCCTTCCATCTCTTAACCCTTGCAAACCCAAGCACTACAAGAATCTGTCCATAGCTATGAGATAGATTGGCAGGTTTCCTAACAAAGGAACGCTTTTATTTGAAGCTCCTGGATAAACAGCCAGTCGTACTGTGCTGATTCTTTTCTCTGTTTTAGTACAATGAAAAGAAATTAATCATACCTTGATGATGTCTCTTCCTTGTTTTTCCCCCAGAAACCCTGACACAACTGCCAATCTATGCCAATAAAAAGAGACAATCTACACACAAAAAACTGGCAGAAAAGAGACTCAATAGCTTGACCACTGCACCAAGTAGCCATACACATTGATAAAGAGTTCCAAAGACAGAAACACAATGGATAAAAGTGAGAATAGCAATAACAGTAAAAAAAAAAATAGATATTACTTACTTCAACCTAAGATTTCAACCTGGGAGCTGATCTGCAAAGCAAAATAATTATCTGAAATGTCCAGGAATGCAAGGATGATCTTACGCATTTTACCCAATAGCAAGCTCTCTTTGCATAGAATAATAATTCTGAATGCCTGGACAAGACAAGGGTAACATTTTCAAGCTGTAGCTATGGAAAAACAAAGCAATTGCTGTGAAATGTAACAGTTAAAACACAGTAGAAGGTTCCTTCTATTATGTCAAACTGAAAGTAATGACAGCACTGTACCACTTTCTGTGCTTTCTATTGATCATGCTGCACAACTTTCTGTGAGGTCAATGGTAAGAAAAAAATGCCTCAAGTTGAAGAGTTGTCATCTCTTTCTCTTTCTTTAGGAAGAACGGGAAAAAAAAAGGAAAAAGATGAAGTCACAATGGAATAATAGGGAATGAGAAAGCAGATGACACTGCATCACAAAAGGGACTTGTTCTCTACAAATAAGGTACTCTAGAAACTGTAACACAGCATAAAACAAATGAAGGAATAATGCATATATAATCAAACTAGAGAAAAAGCAGTGTAGGGTAAGATAAGAGCTATGACATGGAAATGCTGGCAGTCAGAGGTGGAAGTTGTCAGTCACATTTCTTAAACCCACCCTTTCATACTAAAAATACTTGAAAGTACATTCTTCTCATCTCTGAATAAAGAGGCACCTGGGGTCCCATCCCCAACTGGTAGAAGTGACGGCAATCCCATGAATTGTATAATTAAGATCACGCATCTGCTTCACTGAATCAAAATCACTGAAGCTTAATGGCAGGATTTAATAACCTTTCTCTCCTAAGAATGAATCAGTTTATTGTACTTTTCTAAAGCCAGGTGCAAAAGAATATAATTAGATAGCAATCTAACTGCAGTATAATTAAACTCACAAGCCTCCTCAATTAACTTCCAACAATGTATCTGCACTGTAAAAAGTAATAAAATTATATATTTTTAATTACAAAATAAATTCTTCATGTGTCCTTCAGATCACAAAACACATAACTAACAAGATCTTTAAAGTGTAATTTAAAAATGAGAAAAAGCATGCTGCAGCCAGCAGGTTTCTTGCTTTTCCCACACCCCCATTCAGTTATTTCAACATGTAAGGCAAATGTGTCACTTTTGGTCCTGTAAATGTACTAGGGAAAATACACAGGAAACAATTATAAATGGGTACATGATAGATTCTTTATTCTCTTCAGGCTCAAATTCATTACTCCCATCGCTTTAATACAGAATAAATGTCTCTACATCGTTACATATACTAAAGTACACATTTAGGAATGCTGGAGAAAAGGGACAAATTATCTTTCCCCTCTAAGATCAGTCTCTCATACTGCGAGAGTAAAGATCACAGTTTTAAAGGACCAGGACTGCCTTTTTGCATACTGTTTGGCACAAAATATCCATAATATGTGACTTTGTAGGCTTTGTAGGCAGCATAATTATAAATTAGCAACAATAAATCACAGAATAGTTTGAGTCGGAAGGCACTTAAAAGATCATCTAGTTCCAACCACCCCGCCATGGGCAGGGACACCTTCCGTTAGACCAGGTTGCTCAAAGCCTCATCCAAGCTGGCCTTGAGCACTTCCAAGGATGGGGCATCCACAACGTCTCTGGGCAACCTGTTCCTTTGTCTCGCCACCCTCACTAGTTTCTTCCTAGTATTTGATCTAAACCTTCTCTCTGTCAGTTTAAAGCCACTTCCCCTTGTCCTGCCACTACATGCCCTTATAGGAAGTCCCTCTCCAGTTCTCTTGTAGACCCCTTCAGGTACTGGAAGGTGCTGTAAGGTCTCCTCAAAGCCTTTTCTTCTCCAAGCTGAACAACATTAACTCTCTCAAACTGTTTTCATAGGAGAGTATCCAGATCTCTCATTATCTCTATGCTTATCCATGTCTTTCTTAAACTGGAGGCCCCAGAGCTGACATCACTCCCTAAGATGGGAGAAAGGTACGGATGCTTTGCTCAGTTTTTCTTAATTTTTTTATGTTACAGTATGTAAAAGCTCATGGCTGCCAAGATGAGGCAGTGAATCAACACACTTCTCAGAGCAGACATGTCTTATGTGTTGTGTGCTCCTCCTTCCCAGCCCCCCATTTTTTAACCACCACCTGCTTCGCCCCTTAATCCCTTCATAATTAAGACTAGCTACTTTGCACCAGTGCACTTTTGCCTTCCCGGGGGGGCAGGAAGTGTGTGTCATATGACAGTGGAAACTTCCGCTAGTCTTCCCTAAATAAACTTGACCTACTCTTGGATGCATCTACCTGCAACACAATTGTATGCTTATTTAAAACCAATAAAAATAAAGCTCATTTATATGAATATTATTTGAAAACAATGCATTTTAATAGAGACAATGGCCATGTATTCTGTTGCACTGTCCCTATTATACTCAAGATGAAAAAATTTTTATTTTTTAAAGGACATATATATATACTGCAAATACATTTTGAAGAATAGGTATTTCCCTTAATATATATACTTCAAATATATTGACAAACAGCTCGCGTGAGTGCCACTTCACTTCCTGCGAATGCGCTGCCTTACAGCCAGGAAGTATTGCTGCTGTGGGTTGCTCTGACAAACCCGGAATTTGGAATAAGTGTGACAGTAATTCTCTGCACACAGGTCACACAAAACACTTCTCAGTCAGAACAGCACCATCTATCTGGGCCTGTCCAGCTCCAAGTTTCATTTGTTTTTCCAACAAGTTTTTTTGCCAGCATCCTGAGCTGTGACATGAAGCACTTACTATTCTGCTCCTAATGTTAAGAAGCTCCATGTTAAGGCCTTCAGAATTTTTGGCATCATTAACTTCATGGCTTTGCCCACTCAGTGTTGTGTAAAATGCCATTACAAAGAAATGTGTTTGTTTAGTGGGGCTCTGAGTGGAGGCACCTGGGTTTTAGGGCCCTGGCTATCTGTGTATTTCCCGTAGAAACAGGTGGCACGCCCCATGCAGCCATCCTAGTGACACAAAGACCATGCTTCGGGAAGAGAGGCTATTATTGGACCAGGAGACAGAGACTGACACTTCCAGCCACACCATAGTCTCAATCTTTGAGGTCCCTGATTCACCCTCAAATACCAGCACAAAATGGTAGCTGCCACAGGTAGAGTGTGGGCTTTTTTTCCCTTGAAGATCAGCTGGGAAGATAAGCCCTGAACCAAAGAGTGTGAGCTTCTGTGACAGCTGCTGTGGGCACAGGCAGTGGCAGGCCAATGGGTAAGAGAAGGAAGGGGTTTAGCCAAGCAAATGGCATGAGTTGCTATGCCCCTGAGGTTGCATTAGACCACACTCAAGTGGCAAGAACATAATTCAGACCTCAAACCTAGAATCTTCACAGATCACCCAGTGTGAAATAATGCCTATTTTAACTCAGTACCTTAAGAATGTCTAGCAAATGAGCACCAGACAGTCCTTGTCTTCTCTCCACTCTTCCACTACCTTAAGTTAGAATATTTTATTGAGGAACTTGTTGCAAGATGGACATAACAAAAAGTGCTTTTCTGAAATAAACCAGAATTCCAATGCTTGCATCTCTGCTAATAACTTCCATTCACATCTTCATCCCTACTCAACTTAATTGTTAAAATCCTTCTCTCTTCTTACCCTCCCCACCTTCTTACCCATCCCCCATCCCACACGCAGCACATAACTATGACCAAAATACTGCCACTGCCTTTTCAGGACATGTCCATGCTTCATATTTCTGTGCAAAACTGGACACAACTGAGAAACCTCCTAATTCTGGATGTAGGTCTAAATCTGGTTCCCATCTTTGAGCCTCTCCCAAATGGGTACAAACTATTATCATTACATACTCTTCTTTATTCCTTGTGCTTACTGCAGACTTCATCTGTATTGCTTATTACCTGTGCTTCTCTTGTTTTTTGAAGCAATTTAAAACCAAGAGAATGCATTTTTCCTCCGCCTGTAGTATTTGACTTCCAGTTTCCTGATAATATCTGTTATTTAGCTGTGCAAAAACCTTACTTAAGTCTTCAAGTCTGCATTGTGATTCAGTTTATATGAATGTATGAATGACATTATTCAGCAGCTTTTTTTTTTTTTTAAATCAGTCAGGCTATTCAAGTAATTGCTCCTTCTTCACCGTCATCTTTTCTTTGCTATCAAAGCTTCTGAACCACCTGTCCCACTACATGACTGAAGGATTTTCTCTTGCAAGAGCACATGGCTTAACTGGTTCTTCATATGCACATAATAGCGCATAGCACTGGTTAGATAATTACATGGCAAACATCACTCTCTCTGATTATGACTTTGATTCCTTCCTCCCACAATAATAAGTTAATAGCTGCTATCTACCTAAAATACTTTGAGCACAAGATAATCTTCTGTTCCTGGCATAATTGCCCCTCTAACTCTGTAATGTACATACATTTTACTCGTCTCTAAGAAAAATCTGGATGTGTTTAAATACAACTATCTCTGATCACTTTTTTATGAAAATTTAGCATGCACCAGCCCAGCATGCACCAGAGAAAGAATATAAAGTATATAAGGCCTTCAGAAGATCTTCTAACTAGACATTTTCTCCACATCATCCTCTAAAAATCTGTTTTAGCGTGACCTGAAATCTACTCTGTGCATTTAAGAATATTTTAATTCAAGTGAGAAATATAGAAAGAGGAATTAGATAAGCACCTAAAATGCCTAAGCTAACATCAGCTTGACAAATTACTACTAAATCCACCAAAAGCACAATGAAAACAGTTATTCCAAGGAAACTATGCAGAAGTATTTAAAAACTTCTAGAAGGTTATGAGCAACCTTTTTGTAACCACAAACCTGTATCACCTTAGTCCCACCCAGGTGGCAAGGCAATTTCCTGGTGAGGAAGCTGGTGAAAAGACAATTGAACAAACAGGTGAACACAAAAAATCTAACTCTTTACTGAAGAAGCAAACACAGAAAGCATTACCTCCCTTCAGCTACCATTTATAAATATTTACAGAATATAAATCATACAGCCTTTTAAATTCGTACAATATGTAGTTCTAAACTATGCTTTCCATGCTTTACTTACAATTTATGTTAGTAACTTTCATTAGTGGGCAATTATTAAATACAATTTGAAAGTGTGGCACAGGTACTAAAGAGAGACAACTTATGTATTTGGATGGCTAAAGAGGAAGGGTGTTTCACAAGTTAATGCAAAACCCAGAGAGAAATCAGACTGTATAAATGCAAAGAAAAAACAGAAAGAATAGTTCAAAATAAAGGAAGAAATAGATTGGAGAGGATCTGGTCCTAACAACTTCATTGATCAACAAACAAAATTAGCCCTTTCAGGCAAGAAAGCACATGAAAATAAACTGCACTGCCTGCTACGCAAACATTTTGTGCAAACACTTTTCACTGAGAAAATCAACACCATACCTATAGACACTTCACACTTGTATGAATATCAAAAATATTTTCTGAGTGTAGCTTTAGGTCTCTCTCTGCCTAAAGCACCACTACAGCTCTAGTTCCTGTGTACTTTCATTATGTTCCTGGTGGACAGCAAGGATAATTGTAGGCTAGAGTATATTAGTGGGGATAGCAGGATAACTTTACATAAACCAAACCCTAGAAGACCAACAAAAAAATCCAGAAGTAAGCATTCTTCCTGACAGCCCTCCTTGCTTCAGAAGGAACTGACAGCTCAAGACAGCATTGCCTTCCATTTCTGGAAATGTCACAAGGCATTAGACCTCCTTCAGTTCTTTATACCCCCAACCTGCTTCTCTGAGCTCCCTGGATTCTCCTTCAGTGACTAGAAATGCAAAGATGTAAAATAATTATCCAAGAACTGGATCCCTGACTACACAGCTCCTAAGTATCTGAAAGCCCATTAGTTGGACAGCAGACTAAATGGGAGAAGGTGTTTTATCTGGCCATTGGATACACACACATAACCTTGACTTTTCCTTTTCTCTGTAAACCTGTCTTTATAAATTTTACTGTTGTATTATTATTTGGCTTCTGTAAAAGCCTGGGGTTTTAGCTACAAGCATTAGATATCCTTGAACAATCAGCTTACATAAGAAAACATGATAGATAATGTGAAGAGAATACAAGAAATTCCTAGTACTTTGTAAAGCTATTTGCAGTGGAGTCTTTCTTGTCTGCTTGGGGATCCAGTAGTGGATCCTTCACTTTACCATGCCATTAACCACATGCCATTAATATAAACACAATAACATTTTGCTGGAATAAGTAACAAAGAATCAAAAAGTTCAAGAAATCTTACACAGAAGTCATTAATTCACAAGAGCAGCCTTTTAGAAGCCCCTTTTATTATCCAGAGATTTTAAATGCTACCAGCACAGAAAAGGTAAAATGTACCCAAGCAGGAGTGGGAAAATAGAGCCACTGTAAGACTTTTACCATCATGGTAGGATGGCACTTCAGAAAGTACCACTTCATAATTGTGGCATTCTTGCACTTGTTTTACACTTTCTGATAAGAACATTTGCAACAAGATCCTCACTGCTGCTGTCCTGTTTCTTTGTACGAAGTCAAAAAGGGAATGAGAGACAGCACAAGAGAAAGAAAAGGGAGAGTCACTGTTAAAATACAATACAAGCACTTGCTAACTATGTCTTTTACAGTTACTCACCTGCAACACTTAACCACATCATGGATGTAGAAGTGTAATGATGATAGCCTAGTTAGATATGATTTTAATCCATGGACCTCAAAGATGGCTAAGCAATATTACCTCTGTCATAAAGAATCAAACAAATCCACTAATATGCTCTGGGTTTTGAAGGTCACTGTGACATCTGATACTAAAATCCGTATTTGTCGGTCCTCTCTCATCGTTTCTCACACAAGATGGGTTTAAAGCATCCAGCAGCCAAAAGGCCCAGTTTAGACAGCAGTGATATGACTACAGCATACTACATATATAAAATTTGGCATTGCAACTGTGCATTTCTATGACATACAAATAAAATTAGATAAAACTAGCCTGCTGAGATCTCATATTTATCTATTACCTCAAGAGGTATTTTCTAATTAGAAAGAAAGAATTAATTTTACCCTGAAAACACTTTCTGAATCAAAGGCTGAGTACATTCTTTCTAAATCCAAATTCCAGGATTGCACTAAAACATGCTACTAATTGATACATAAATTTCTAAATATGGCAACATTCCTTCAAACTTCCTGCAATCTTTGGCCAAGGTTGTGTCACATCCTTCAAGCAGCACATGGCCTAAGCAAAGCACCTCAAAAGTTCCACACATTTCTGTACTGTACTAGTCAGCGAGGCATGTCAGGACAGCATCAGCAAACTCATCTTTCCACTAGGGCACTTTAGAACAGAGAGCAGACTCAGATTATACTTGTACTGCTTTGTAGGGCTCATACCACCAACCCTGCAAAAATAAGAAGATAGAGGAGAAAAAAATAGAGCAAGAATTTAAAAAACGTGATTTGGGGTTAGTTGTCTTTGTTTTAGCATGTTCTGCATTTTATATCCAAATGGCTGCAAAACTGTCAATGTTAAAAAGCCTTGTAAGACTGGTCCAAGATTTTAGAGGAGGTCTCTCTTTTTTATCTCATTTCCAAGTCCCACATTATGCTATTTTCAGTTCTCAGGTGTAGCATAAAGCCACTCAAATTTTCTCAGCCTCAGCAAACTGAATTTCAACTGGTGACAAGAGTCATGAAGCTGAAAACAGTACAGGTTCAAAAGTGTGAAAGAGAAGCACTGCATTGGATTTCAGACATTTACTTGCTTAAATCTGATATACCAAATAACTCATTCCACGCATGCATTTTCTCTCCTTGTAGTATAAAATGCATGAAAGAGCTATTATTTCGAGCTTTGTGCACTCTTGTTAAATATTTAAGAATCCTATTATAAATTACAACCCTGCCTTTTTCACTTGACCTCCTCTTCATGTGGTCTTATTAATGCAGCAGCCGAAACTTCCATCGTGCAGTGAAATAAGCAGGTTATCACCGGCTGGTTCAATTACTCCAATATCCTCCCGACCTTTTGCAAAGTCCTCTCTCCTGCTTTCCATAGCAGGGCAATGGTGAGCTCCGGAAGGCAGTACAGAGACAGCACAAACCCCTGGATAACTAGAGTGAATCCTGATGCCTCATAAAGCACATGTGGACAGGCACTTCTCATAAAACAATTACACTAAATCAGCTCCAAACCAGTAGTTTTACTCTGTCCTTGGGGAAAAGGTGGACATAGAACAAAACAGTCATTGCTCCTTGGTAAAGCACCAGCCTCAAACACAAGGATAAGGAAGATGCTGCCCTCTCCAGCAAGACACTGCTTTGGTGTGATGGCCAGAGCACTGCTGCTGCAGTGAAGTAACATCACCGTGTGTTCTCCAGCCCCACCTTCCCACTGCAAGACTGACTCTATCCAGATTCCTATCTGGATTAGCAACCACATGAGTGGCTAGCAAGGACAGAGAATGCTGACCAAGCTGTCAATGCCATTTTGGCAAGTCTTGTACACCATATGACAGGTACCACAAGTCCTCCTCACCACTGCCTCCCACCATGGAGACCTCAAACCACCTGACTCTGGGATGGCAGGTGCCACGGTGGCAGGGAAAGGGCACTGGGCTAATGCTGTGACTTCCAACGATACTCCTCTGATCACAAGCTCCAGTCAAATGGCAAGGTGCTGCCTCTCTGCTCTGTAACACCACTGGGCAGATGCAGCTGGCTTGAGGATCCCAGAAGGAGTGTGCCAGCTGCACACAGCAGAAGGAAGAAGTGAGGTGCTGCAAGCCTATGAGACACAGGCCTCGAGAAGGAGTCATCCAACAGCTGAACTAACCACAGCTCTCACCACAATACCTCACCGGGGTGAGTGTAGCCACCACAAGCTCTTATGGCTACAATGAACGACTGGCTGAGGATGCAGAACATCTGTCAGCAACAGTTCTAAGAAGAATTGCTAGGACAGGGAAATGCCTCAAAAACCCTTTCAGAGGCCAGGAGTACAAGCAGCTGGTTGAGCAACCTGTGTAGGTAAAAAGGGAGCAGAAAGCTGCACAGCAAAGCTTTTTATCAGAGTAAGACTCAAGAGAGGATGTGACAGGGAAAGAAGGTACAATTATATCTGGATGCATGAAGAAATGGAGAATTATTGCAAAAGGAGAGAGAGAAATGCCTTATGAGCAAAGCTCCCGTGTTAAAAAGTCACATGGGGTTCTCAGATGAGAGACAGAGTAAGACATCCATCTGTCATTATTACAGGACATTCACAGTTTTAAACTGAAAAGCAGGACTACACAGGATAGTCACTTAATCTGGACCTGGAGTAGAATGAGTATGATGGGAGGCAAATATACAGTTCTGATCTTCCTCTCTTTCAAAGAGAGACACTGTTCTTCAGATTTCCAAACTTTTCCGTTGAGAAATGACTGGCAGCCATAGGAAGGAAAACAAATATGCTCTTATGAAATTTTTAGCACCTAGTACAAGTATAGATGGTGTTTTCCTGGATCAGCTCTTCCATTAAGAGCAAAGATTATTCAAAGAGAAAAGCACCCACAGGCTTAAGGATAAAATTTATGTAAAGTAAAATTTATTATTTTTATTACACATATGAATTTGTTTACATGGAACATATTTCTTTATTTCTTTAGAAAATAATTTTAACATTAATTACTATTATCCTCTGTCTGGTTGACTGTCTCATCTAGTTCATTCACATGAATTCTCCCAGACATATTCAGTATGTTTAAGTATAATGGTAATTCCTTTTCAGTCCATGAACTCTCTCTACTACTTTAAAGTAAATATCAGAGCATTTAATTTTCTCAGTCTTTGGGGCATGGACAGATATTCTGTTGTGCCTTGAACCACACAGAAACTCGTGGTTGATACATTTACACATAATACTTTTCTTTTGCCTAGTTGCATTAAGATTCATAAAGTTGACTCATGCTGCTGTGTAAAAATGCTGACAAAAATTATTTTCCTGCTCTGAAGAAATCTGTGCTTTATACTTGCATGTATTTCTTGAACATGAAATTGCACTGCTCAGGCATAGCATGCCTTAAGGACAATATAAAATGGCATAAACAACACAATTATGTAGAAAAGTCTTTTTGAAGAAAATATTTTAAAGTGTTCAACATGAGAAATTCAACAGCGCTTTTAAATGCATAGCTTTTACTCTGTCTTTTCAGTTGGAATACAATACCCCAGCAGAGCACGCTGGAACATACCATTCAGGATTCATTTCTCTGTGGGCATCTGAAAGTTTTTTAGAAGTAATTAATAAACTCATTCAAATGTGTATACATTTCTCCTGCTGCTTAAGGAGATATTGGAAGCAGAGCAGTCTTTCAAGCAAATTGCTACTGTTTTGTTAGTAAACTGCTGTAACTGTGCTCTGCAAAACGTGTAAGTGGGATTGAAAACTTCAGATTTCTAGCCAGTGCTTAGGTGTACTTAATTGAATTTGACAGCATTAGACACATACAGGTTGAATTCTTTTTGCCAGCAAGGCTCCATAGCTGCAGTAGCATGCACTAAATTAAGTCTAGAAGGAAAGGGAGGGTAAAAACAAAGGTTTGCTGGCATGCAAATACCTACCACAAAAATCTTGGATTGTACTGCTAGTTTATCAAAGCAATACTTTCTTGGTTTTTTACTTTTAGTAATGGGACACTGTTCTGAGAGACTATAGAAATAAAACACAGGTGAAAAACTGAAGAAAAAAGCTACTCAAGAATTGAGTACAGGTAAAATTTTACATTCTCTCACTAGCCAATAGATACTCATCCAGAAGAAGAACTTATTCAAGACCTGGGGAAGCGACAGAGTTCCTGATCCAAATATACATTAGCAAAACACATTTATTGACCTAAATTTTTAACACATACTGAAAATGCATTTACTCATCTTACTAGTCAGAGAAAGTACAAGATTCACATGTACACATACCACTATCCAGCTAATCAGAATCCGATACTGTTTTCCATCAGTTCTACAAAGCAAGAAATTATTCAAATTCTTTATCATGCGAAGTTCCTGTTTAAAGAACAGGAGCTCCCATCATAGTAGCTATACAGATGTATTCAGAAAATTTGTTTAAATAACAGTCTGATGCTGTAGTCTTAATACTGACTTTAAAAAAAACCCCAAGAACTGAGCCACAGATCTATTTTGCCAGGCAGCTTCAGCCATGCATCCACTGGGACAGCAAAAACTTGACAGAAAGGCTCTCATTCACAAGCATCATGAACTCAAATTTCTCACTGTATTCCTTTACATACAAACGTATTTGCAGCCAGCATTGCGTCTTTTAAGTGTATTTGTTTGAGGCAGACTTTAACTATCCTGGAAGCCTGTTTTTTCAGTTAGTGTCAGTGAGCATATGTCTCCTGTTTATTTCATCTCCCTGTTTTATAGATGACATAAAATGTTTTCTAAACATTCTGATTTTGCAGAAATATTTGTACCATCTGCTTAGTCCTGTGTGGCGAAGCCATGAGGTTCTTTAGAAAATAAAAGCAAGATTATAAAGGTGAGCAAGACCTGTGTCTATGCTAAATCTCTTAGGTTGACCCAAACATCATTTATAACTCACGTGAAAAGTTTCTTCTGTTCTTTGGAGGCCAATTAATTTTATCCAGAGAGAGGTATGAACAACTAAGTAAGCCATAACTGTTGCAATAGAAAATGCTCACTTTAAGTGAATGAATGCCGCGTTTGCAAAGCTACAGAAATATTTTAGCGGATCCAATTTTAAGCGGCTCTCGATGGATCCAGAGCTCTGCTGGAAGCCGAGTGCCAGCGTCCCTGCTGCTGGAGGCGGCTCCCGCACTCCGGCAGCCTCCAGGACCGGGGTGGCGATGCCGGCTCCGGCTCGCACCGTCCGGCTTGTCGCCGGGAGGCAGCGGCTGGAGCCCGACCGGGGTGGGAGACGGCCAGCGGGGCAGGACACACAAAAATACCTCAAACAACCAACGAACCCCTATGGGACTAACTTAACACAGAGTTGTCAGGCAGCTACCTGACCGCGAAACGTCTAAAGCTAGCAGGAGGAGAAAGCAGCGACCAACATCCCAGCCATAAGGCAAGCCAACGGGATCCCGGCTCGGGATGGTGCACGGGGCGCAGGGCGAGGATACCCCGCGGGCCGGGCCGGGCCGGGTCATGCCGCACTCCCCGAGCTGAGCCGGGGCCGCCACA
>VZTI01003365.1:562840-627941 GCA_013397865.1 Struthidea cinerea | reverse complement strand
AAAAAAGAGAGAAAAAAAAAAGACAAATTGGAAGACTTTTTCTGCACCTAACTTCCTAAAATTTGGTCAAGATCTCACAAAAGCCTCTTCAAATTTCCCTGCCCAGTTTTTGGAAGTCCAAGACATATATGAAAAGCATAATGTGACAAGCTATGGATGCAGGAAGATGCTGGGCATCCTGATTTTCAAGGAGCCTGCTGCAGTCGGCAAATGCTCTCCCCTTCCCATTATAAGAATCCCAGGCTCAGTTAACACTGATTTCAAATGAACAATAAAAAATGAAGTCTTCACCTGTTACTAAAATTTTGAGTTTATGTGTCTGAAGAGCAGATTAAAAGAAATTAATTTAAAATAACATTAATAACTTCCTTTTCTTATAAGCTGAAATCCATCTTCTGTAGCCATAGCAAAACAGAGAAATATTTTCTCCATCAGATATTTCTCCTCAGATAAACATGAGGATTCAAACCAAATAAATGCTTTGTGTTATTCAGTGATATCAGGAAAAATACCTTTGACAGTAACACAAGGATTTTCTGTTCACTGTTATTCAGGTTGTTTGCTGCCCGGCACAAATTACCTGCTTTTCCTTCTCCGAGGTCAGCCCATCTGCCTGTCTCTTCTTTCTCTTCAGTTGCGTGATCTCATCCATTAGGGTTTGCTTCTCATTAAAATAAATTTTTAAGTAACGAAAAAGGTTATTTTAACAGGAGCAGGTTTGGGTTTTTGGTTGGTTCTTTGGTTCATTGGTTGGGTTTTTGTTCGGTTTGGTGTGATTTGGGGTTTTTTTTAGAAGAAGAAGGTATTTTTTTAATCCTAATTTGATAAGGACACACTGGCAAAATTAAAAACATTTATGTAACAATCAACCAGGGTAATTATAGATAATTTTACCCCACAGGTAGGTCTATTATTTCTTTAATCAAGTTATGCATATATTAAGTGTTATCTGCACCAAAACTTGTACTAATTGAAATGATGCATGATTACTGCATAATTTAAAATCTCTTCAGATTTCAGAATTGGGTTTGGCCTAGCAAAGGCCTTTGTTGCTGTTATTATTTTAGAACCAAATTAATTGTGCTCTTTTAAATTCTGTATTTAATTTCTACTCATTTTATCTGCCTATAGTTCTCTTTTGCAGACTGCCTTCACCACTGGCTGTCCCATTCAAGCCTATTCAAAGGCCAGCAAGGAAAAGTTAAGCAAGCCCCACAACAATGCAGGTTACTACTTCTGCTCCCATTCTGTAGAAGTATTATTTTAAGACATCACCAAGGAGATTAATAGAAAAGTTCATACTAGCTTTTATCCTAAAATGGACATTATTTCTGTGTTGATTGCATGTAAATAGACTCAGCTTCAGTACTTTAGACTGAAAAATACTGAGTGCCATGATCTATTCAAGCTGAAACAATGACCGATCCAAGTTAGATTTGCTGGAAACAAAAACATTTAATCCAGTACTTTTCCTGAGAAAGCCTCAGAAACATTTTCAAACAACCTTGGTAAAAGATACTCAAAAGTTTCTTTAGGCTCTTTTCTAATATACAATTAGATCATTGTTCCCTTTTTTATTACTGAGACAGCTATGAAGGAGCAGTCCACCGTTTTACCACTTGATGGTGCCAAATGTTTTACACAATCAAAGCTGAAAACACTTTAAAACCAGGTCATCTTTTGAAAAACAGTTTAAGTTGAAGCTTAAATTGTATTTAATTTTCATGGGAAACATACATTTGTCATTTGATATCAGAGATATTTGAAGATTAGGCATTATCATTCACTTACTGTAACTTCAGCACTGAAAATTATTTTAAATGTGTGTGTCTCGTGTATATCTTATATATGTGTGTGTATATTTTAAATATAAGCACAGTCTTCCAGTGATTCCTCTGGCCTCCCTCTCTCTGATGCTGAGCTACTTGGTGTTTGCACCCTTGAGGTGAGGACAAGTAGGCATGTACAGATCTCCAGTGTGCTCCTTTTTCCCATACACACCCCTGACAGTGTGTCTGCTCCACAGGCATCTCCTTTCCCAAATCAGCATCATGTCCTCACCATTTGCATCACTCTCATTTATATTTGAGTCCAGGATAAAATTAGCTGAGCTGAGCAGGTTGACTCAGCAGTGAAATGTGACTGACTCATAGCCCTTGGCTTAGCATCACCATGAGCAGAATTTGGCAAGAGCAAGCACAAGATTGTTCAGGGGGCTCGGAGCTTCGATTAACACAGAGAATTTAGGTAGGATTGATTTGATATTTAGGACAGTGAGCTATGCTAGGGCTTAGCAGCAATTCAGCATCAGAAGAAGAACAATAATGAGAAAGGATGTGGGTGGAGATCTGCGCTTGTTCCTTAGGACTTGGGTGTAGTGAAAGACAGTGGGGTGAGAGAAGGCACTTGTATGTACTTGTTAAGGAGGCTGAAGGCAGAATTTACAGGTAAGTTGACATTTTGGTGAAATGTGGCTGACTTTGGAGAAGTTATGGGAAGGAGACTGCCCAGGTGCTGCTACTCCTAACCTTTTGCACATAGCATTTTTAGGGCACAGAGGAAAGATCTCAACTGGCTTGCTCTGCTCCAGGATGGACATGAACAATATGCTGTACATTTACAAACTCCTCTTGAATACTCATTTCCCTAAGGGCTCTTATGAAGTTGCAGTGAGCATTCTGTGCAGGTCTCTTTTACAGCCCACAGGGAGTTTGTGGGCTGTATGCTTAACAAGTCTGTGGGTACCCTCTGAGAGTATAGAAGAGGGAGAGAATTTTGCATCAAGGTAGATTTGCAAAGGGAAAATGAAAATTACAGTAAATACAGAATGAAAAAACGTAAGGAGGGAAACTGCAGAAGACTCCTGTCTCAAGGATGCCTTGAAGACGTTAGGAAGCTGTTTAGCTGCAAGAAGGTTACACCGCGCTGCAAGCCGACGTGTTGAGTGGGCACCATTCCATGCACTTGGGCAATTAACCACCAGTCCTGTCCTATGAAAGATGCCTTGTGACTTACTGCACTTCGGGAAAGGGATTTAGCTACACTTTCTGACATCTGTGCTATGGTAGAAGTGTCTCAGCCATGTCTCTGCAATCATCTTCACTCCTGCTTAATTTCTGATCTCCTGGTAAGCTTCTGATCAGAGTGGGATGTTAGTGTCAGAAACTATGTTCAAAAATGCCAACAACTTACACAATTTTTAGAGTATTTGCAAAACGTGTTTGCATAATAATCTCATTACTAGTATGCAGGACATCTATCTGCTACTTTTGTGTTTTTAAACTGATTCACAAAAGTCTAATTGAATCCTATTAAACAGCACCTGTCCTCAGCTAGTGCTCTAACCCAAGAACTTGAATACACAACCCTGTTAGAGCACTATTAGAATCAAATTGTGGAATCACACAGCTGCCTCCCCAACTCCAACATGCTCACAAAGCACTTTTCAAGGCAGGTTTTTCCTGGAAAACAGTTCATGCTTCCAGCTGCTCAGTTCCAGTTTTTCATCTGTTGTGCTGAAAAGAGCACATAGTAATTAAAAGTTCAATTTACACTATTCTACTGAAAGAATGTTTCTGTCAGTTCTGTGGCAAGACCTCAACTGTTACTGCTCTTCTATCCAATTCTCACTTTTAGCACCCACCTGTTTAGCTGGGATGGGCTCCTGGTTTCAGCCTAGCTCTTCTGACACGCCCTGACATGCAAACTTGCATTCCTAGCTAATAAACAGAGCTGTCCTAATCTTAGGTCACCTGCAGTGGGAAGGATTTATTAGCATACATTGCCTCACCACAGTTGCACATACAGTTCAATACAGCATTGTTGCCAGTGCTGCTGCTTAAATGTGTGTGAGAATTAATGAATGAGCCTACTGCAATCAGATGAACATGATTAAAAAATTGCTAGTACTTAACAGGATTCAAATTACACACATACGTATATAAAATGTACATAGCAACATATACTGTAATATAATAACTAATACTGCAACTTGTAATAATGCATATGTGTGTATATAAATACATAAAAGCTGGAGGGAAAAATAAGCTGCATATAAGAAATACACTACTTGATTATTTTACTGTTTTACATAACCATCAAAGCAAAACAAATCACTCAGTCTAAAAGTCTGCCTATACATATATGTCCACAATGTCAACAAGCAGGCTGAATTTTTTTCTGATGAGTTAACTTACTAGTGTGGGTGGAGAAAATTACAAGCAAGGATTTTTCCAGCTGGAAGAAAATCTGCCCTTTAGTTCTCAAGGTGCATAAGAAGTCGGTGGATGGGTGAAAGTGGAACATTTTGAGTCATTTATCAAGTGGGGTTTGAAAACTGGTTGAATAGAGAATACCAGAACTGTGAAAAAGGCTTGGGAAGGACCCAAGCTCTTTCCCAGCTGGGCATATATCAGCAGTTTACTTATTGGTGTTTAGAAGGAAGATTCTTTCCTCTTGCCAGAACATTTAGCTTCTGCCTGGTGCATAGTTTCTTGCAACTGTTTTGGAAGCAATAATCAAGAGGGCTCTTCACTGATGGAGATGGTAGACTAAAATAGAAAGAGTAACTGCTATAATTAGAGCTATTCCTCAGATTGTTGTATTGAGGAGACAGGACATATCTATATATAGGCTTATATAAAATGAAACATAAAACTATATTTGAGGAAACATGGAGTAACAAATAATCAAAAAAAAAAAAAGTGTCAGAACTAATTTTATTTTCAGAAGGAAGAAAAAAGTTAAGCAGGAAGAAATTGAAACAATTTCCTAGATTCTAGAGTCTTTTCACCCTGTCTAGCAACCTACCCAGATCTCACTTCAGTATAGACTAACTGGGATTCAGGAATGAGACCTTGGTGTTTGAGTGGGACTTTCAAAAAATGTTCACTTCCTTACTCACTAGCAGTCAAAAAAGCCAATTATGCATAAAAAATGATAAAGCCACTATAAAATTCCATGTTTTCCCAGATATTCAGGACTTTGTGTGTGTCTCATCTATGTTCTGTACTGTACCACCTATCTCAAAAAACAAAAGCAGAACTGGAAAAGGACCAGAGAACAGGAATAAGAATAGTCAAAGTATTGGAAGAATTTCTGCTGTGTGAGCAGCTCACAGGCTAAGGCTGTTTAGCTTGGAAAAGACATGCTGGATGAAGGAGAACAGGGAGAATTTTACATAATGTTATACAGAGCAGGGACACCCAAGTCTCACAACATGAGGGCAGTGGGCAGGGGCTGGCAGTTCACTGTCTCTTCCTATACAGTGAATATTGGATTCCAGTGGTAATTCCAAATTCAAAAAAATACTGATTCAGGTAATGTGTACTAACTTTGCACCTCCCTTGCTGTGGGATATTGTGGTTAATGAATATTTGCATTTGTTCGGAAGTTATTGGGAAATTTAATTTGAAAATACCTGTAAGGTGAACAAAACACAAACACAAAAATACCACTTCTTCCCCAGTAGACCCTGCAGAGTCTCCAAGAGTGCTTGACAAGTTCTGACACTACTCAAGTTGTGTGCTACCAGACTCTGATCCAGCACAGCTGCTGTCACAAGCTCCCCAAGGACCAGGTATAGATTCAGGAACACTGTTGTGAGCTACTAGGAGAACACTACAGTGTCTGGGGGATGAGAAATCTGCCTCAGATTGGCTGTTCCCACACTGTTCTTTCTGTACTGTCTGAACATCCAGAATCTGGTGTGAAATATTTGACACTTCCAATCGAAAGGTAGAAAGGGACTGAAAATCTGTTAGAAAAATGACATGTGAGTGACCAAGAATTGGAAGCAAATATGTTGCCCGCTGATAGCAAAACAGAGGATACTTATGATCAGTTTACTAAAATGTAAGTGGTCTGTCAAATTGTGGGTGTGGGAGGGAGAGATAATGAAAAAATGCATTTGTGAGACTGAAAAAAGTATTTATCATCTACAATCTCAGTCTGGCTATTTTCTTTCCGCTGAATACTTTTTCTGCTGAAAACCACACTCCTTTTACTTTAGTGCCAAATGGAAGTTACCAGCTTGAGATCGTAATGCCTAGAAGAAAATATTTAGTGTTTTATGGTGAATGTTTCATTCACCTCATTAACTGAATGTTTCCACGCAAGTAGTCAGCCATCTGCGTTATTGTCTCTCAGGTCAATCTAGTAATAATCTTAAAAAATGAAATAAAAGTCCATATTAAAAATGCATTCAGATAGAAATTTGCACGCTTGGTGTCTGATAGCATTCTACAAAGTGAACATCAAACTTCTGTCACCTTCTTGCTGAAAGCAGTATGTCCAGACATGCTAAAACTTTGAAATATGAATATGTAACATTGGTCTCAGCCTCTGTAATACCTACAGTAATGTTTCAACTAATTTAGTTCTAACTAGTTAGATTGATAAAGCATGACAAAGATTGCTGTTTGTGAGTACTATCATTTACCTAAAAATATCATTTCAGATATAACATCTGAACATATCAGTCTAAAAAATACTGTCTACCAAGACAATTTGTAGAATAAATAATGGAATGCTACGTAATTTTCTTTCTCACCTTTTAAAAATGCTGTGCCATTTTCAGCTTGTTTGTTCCTAGTTGGTGCTACACAGTTCCTATCTAAAAACCTTTCCTGGCTCCTATGAGTCCCTCTAGAAAGATCCTGATTATTCAGAGTGAATTGGAACTGGACTCGTTTACATTCCAAACTACTACTTGGTTTGTATCAAGGCACATCAATGGATGGATGTCTGAGGCTTCTCAAGGCACAGTATCGAGATGATGCTGTGGATCTCTGGCTTAGACACACGTTCAGAGGCCAGCCAAGAGGAAGCAGGCGAAACTTGTTTGTGATGGACTACTAGGGCAAATCTGCAGAGACCCAGAGCCTCTCTGCTGAGGCAGTGACTTACTGAGGACTGTGTGAGACATGGCATGCTGCCTCTGATAAAAGTTTCTGATGCATCAGCAGGATCATGTGGTGGATGAACACATCTTTCTTGTGCAGTTTCATACAAAAAAAGGGAGGTAATGCTAAAGGGAGGTTCAACTACCTTTGAACTCATGCACAATAAAATGGAGAGTATGCATCAGGCTAAACTCTATTTTTAAAATGTAATTATAGCCCATTATTTTGCAAAAATCTTTCAAAGATGTGTGCTTTTACCACCCACTTTTCAAGCAGTTCCTTGTCCTTTAATATAGGAGTTTGGGCAGCATTCTTCAAACACATAAGGCTGATACTAGGCTCCCAAGTACACGGCATCTTTTCAAAAATACCTCACATCCATCAAATCCACTGAGGTTGGTCATATAGTGACCCTACTCCATTTCAGTGCCTTTCTGAACAGCACTCTAGTGATTATGTGTAGTTCAATTCAGTTTTCTGTTCATGAGAAAAGAGCACAATATTCTTATTCAGTGAAATCACTGCATTTTTTCCTTTTCATTACCGGAAACGTGTCTCATAAAAATGCCTTAATTTGATTTACAATAATGAATATGCTTGATGTGCTGTTCTTCTCCAGGGTAATTTTTAACTTTCATTAACTCCTGCACAAATTCATTAAATTCCTGGTCACAGAAGAGCATGTCCTACGATATTACTTGAACGTGATGTAAACCACTAACACACAATAAATGTAATGCTACGTCTCTTAACCCAGCTGGTCATGTCCCTTTTCTGGCGTGGTGGGCTGTCAATAAAATAAGCAGGTATGAATGTGAGAGATTTAGCAAAATGAAGTGCTTTGTCTCCTAAGGCTTCATATATTTGCCAATATAACCAGACTGAATAAGAAAGCTTTTTCCACATTTAGTTATATCAAACTATATACGAAATATATAGTAATAATATATTTATATGGAATATATATAATAATGTACCTATATACCGAAAAAGGGCTTAGAAAGTGAACTCTTACCTTACTGGTTTTAGCATCTATCTAGGATTGCAGACTTCGGTGAACTGCATGGCCTAAACAAAACGATAAACTGAATGATAAAAACACACAGTTGAGCTTAGCAGAAGTGCAGTAACTTGAAACTATTTTAACAAGTTCTTAGCATTTGACATCCTTTTAAAACAGCTTTTTTACTATTAAAAAATACCCAAAACATCACAACTGTGAAATATTTTAGGCTAGACCATTTACAGAAAAAATCTAATCAACAGTTATTTACAACAAATGAGTAGATTCATGGCTTTTTTATTCTGCACAACTGTGATGATTTAAAGTTAAGTTTGCTAAGTAATTTTTGACATGTTATATAAATGCCACATTTTTTAAAATAAAAAAATAAAGAAAATTTATTTTATTTAATAAAAAATTTAAACCAATATTTTTTATTTTTATTAGCAGTTTTTGATATCCTTCCCTAGCAATTGTTTGGCTGGTGGCACACACAGCACCAGAAAGGGAATAGAAAATTCAAGTTACAGGAAATTTTTGCTGGAGATTCATGTATATTCAGACTCAAAGCTTGAAGAAATAGTTTCCATAGCCAGGAAATATCTGGTCAAAACTATCAGTACTTTTTAATTTCTATTCCTAGCTCCAGAATTTGTTCCGTGTTTGTCCATGTACCTCTTCTCATCTTTATACTTTTTCATACACTCCGCAAGTAGCGTTGCCCAACATACAGCTGGCTCACTTTCCATGATCCAATTACCATTGCTGTGCTTTAATACCAATGTTCAAAAAATGAAACCTCACAATGAAATTAAAGGGAAAACCATATGTGCATATGAAAATATCCATTTTATCCTGGGATTCTAAAGAAACGAGGCTTAGGATGCTACATTGTATGGTGGTGGCCTAGAGTAATCACCCTCAAATAGGATTTTTGAAAATCAGTACTTGGACAAAGGCAACTGAAATAGGAGTGCTTCAGTCGGGAGAAAGAGTGAAGCACCCAGTCACCACTTCCTGGTGGGCAACCAGCCTGCCTGCCAGCTCCTGAAAATTGGTCTGGCAACCATCACAGCTCTAGTAGATGATCAACTGGCACCTATGTGCTTTGGAAAAAGGTAGAGCACGTGATAATTCTTGCTTAGCTAGAGATGGGGAGAAGGCACTTTATAAGAATTTAGGGAACACACGGCAGAACCAGAGACATTTAACAGGGAGAGGTAAGTTCATATAGGCTGTACCAGATGAAGACAGGTTATAATGGAGTGGCACAGAAAATAAATTCACAAGAAAACAGACTTTTTTGTTTTTCTGTTCATGGAACAGCTAATTTTAAATATGGTATGCCTAACAAGCTCAGGAACCAGCAGAAACAATGACAGGACTCTGCTTTTAATCACTGAGTTGTACAAAGTTTTTGGGTACATCAGTCTAATGTGGTCGGTTTCTAACCTACACAATGTACATTTCTCATCAGATGTGCCTTCATGACAGCAGTTTTCCTTTATCTGGTAATCCTATTTTGCTATCATCTTTATAACTTAAAAGCCTTTTCTTAGTTCTCGTTTCACTTTTTAATATACATAAATTCAAATCAACAACCATCTTCCAGGTCCTTGTTCTTATCTTAAAGGAGGTAGACAATCATTATATAAAAAGGCAATTACTAAAGCAAATAAATACATTTGCACATTGGAATGCAGATAATTCAGTGCCAAAGAATGCCATTGAGATAAGCAAATTAGTGAAAGAGTAATAATAAAAAAGCCCTAGACATTTCTTTTGTTCTGCAGCATGACAAACCAGCAAGGAATGCATAATGCTATTGGCTTGCTGTTGTTATCTACCTATAGATGAGAAGATATCATAGAATAACAGAGTGGGTCAGATTGGAAGGAACCACAATGGATCATCTGGTCCAACCTCCCTGCTCAAGCAGGATCATCCTAGAGCACACAGCACAGGATTGTGTCCAGATGGTTCTTGAATATTCCCTGTGGGGGAGACTCTACAACCTCTCTGGGTGACCTGTTCCAGTGCATGGCCACCTGCACAGTGAAGAAATTATTCCTCATATTCAAGTGGAAGTTCCTATGAGTCTGTTTTTGCCGGTTACCTCCTGTCCCATTGCTTGGCACCAACAAGAACCTGGTTCCATTCTCTTGGCACCCCCCTTCAGATACTGACAGACATTGATGAGGTCCCCTTTCAGTTGTCACTTCTCAAGGCTGAACAGACCCAGCTCCCTCAGCCTTTCCTGGTAAGAGAGATGCTCCAGTACCTTAATCACCTTTGTAGCCCTCCACTGGACCTGCTCCAGGAGCTCTGTGTCTCTCTTCTACTGAGGAATCCAGAACTGGACACAGCACTCCAGATNTGTCCTTCTTGGCCACAAGGACACACTGCTGGCTCATGGACAGCTTGTTGTCCACTAGGACATCCAAGTCCTTCTCCACAGAGCTCATTTCCATCAGGTCAACCCCTAGCCTGTACTGATGTCTGGGGATTACTCCTCCCCAGGTGCCGGACCCTGCATTTGCCTTTGCTGAATTTCAGATGATTAAAAAAAAATATATATATACAAATATATATAAAATTTTATCTATTATTACAACATAAAGTGTTACATAGTACATATTTACTTTAAAAAAAAGTAAGAGAGCAAAAGCTTTCACACCACAGTAATATGATCACACATACATATAATAAACTGAATCACATAAATGTATTTTTCTAAATTCTGTGTCTTAACTTAGGAAATATTTGTTGGCTGAATTCACAGTAGGCAGAGAAACTCTATGCCAAAGGATGCACTTTTTTTCATATCTTAATGGGTCTATGAAAAGATGATAGTTAAAATAATTATACTTTGCAATATGTTACCTCTGTGCAGATTGACAGGACTGGGTCCTGTAACTTCTTCCAGTAGCAAGACTGGGATGTGCAGAGCTCTGCTATGACTTGGCTGGACCTACGGCTCAGGGGGAGCCAGCACCCTACACACCACGTTCAGGGTGCTGGGACCTGCCGAAATTCCCATGCACACACCCCACACTTACCTCTCAAACATCTGGACAAAGTGACAGCTCAGGACAGGCTGCCACCAAAGCGATGACCACAGCGCACATTCAGCCAATTTTTTCTGAGAGCTCCTCGTCTGACAGGCTGTCAGGTGAATGAACAGAGCCAGCAGAGACAGCTGCTCCACTTATCCACCATCAGGCTGACAAGGGGTCCCCACAAAGGTTGATTTTTATGAAGTACCATTCTGACAGCCATGTTTAGTCCTTGAATGCTCCTTTGTGGGAGAGGAAAAGTCAGCCTTTTTCTGTCTTGTCTCTTTTTACTGCTACAGCAGAGATAACATCACTATGATCATTTCTAAGGTTCAAAGCCATAAAACAGCTAACTCAAGATTACAGTACATAAATAAATGATAGCTAAATGGAGGCTCAATGTTGCCTGTAATCTGTTTGTTAAAAATAGCATCAAAAGGGGAGTGGTGACAGAGTGCTTGTTGTAAAGGAATTTGAGAAAAAGGCAATAGCAGATACCAAAGGTCTGAAACATTGAAAAGTTATTGGAAAGCTCTGCTGAATTAAAGTTTGTTTGATTTACCAAAGGTTTGTCACTGAGCCGTTTATTATTAGCTCTGACTTGTCCATCACCTCATAAAAGTCAGATGAAATTAAAACAAAGCCATGTTTTTAAAAGTATTTTTAAATAAATAATAAACATATGGTCAAACTAAAGGCTAAAATAGACATGGTTTGAAAATAAAAAAGTTAAAATTAAGAAGAGGGGAGAGCTGTGGAGAGATGCCTGGAGCAGGCTGGGGCAGAGGGAGACTGGTGCCACCACCACACTGCCCCTGCGTACATGAGTCCTTCCCACCACTCCTTCTCCCAGATACGATTTTCCGCTCCGTGAAGTGTTCTAGGGTGATGCACCAATGACTGGAGCCTGCCAGTATTGTTATTTGACAAGGTATGAGTTAAAAGAAGAGAACCTACAAAGCAGTTCTTAGGCAGGAAGGGGCTGGACAGCTGGGGAGGAGAACCGGCCATGCTCCCCCCTCAGTGGATGAAGGCAGCAATGCCCTGGGTGCCAGGCCTGAGCACTGGAATGATGCTTTATCCATCAGACTATGCTGTGCTGTTTGGAGCGTGACTTGGGAAGCCAAGCATCACGGGGGTCATCAAAACCCTCTCTCAGCTGGCTTCAGCCTCAGGGCCATCCCTCACCAGCCAGCAGGTGCATACTGATTCCTTCACAAAAACCAAACAAAAAAACACCTTATCCCCATGGTCCCCTCACCCCCAAAACACCTCCAAGGAAAAAAAACCCAAACCACAACCAAACACCCCAAACAGGCTCAAAGGTAACTTTTTAGATGCATCATGCACATGCTAAACAAAATATCACAAAAATCAAGATGAGGAGTGTACAAGCATACAATTATCAGCTGAATCTCTACTGAGTCCTACTTAATCATACAGTGCTGCTTTTCAGGCTTAACTGGCACTGTAATTTTATTTAGAATTACTGCACTTTTTCCTACTTGGAATTTTGAGAGACTGCCCAACATTTCTTTAGCATAAAAGAGAACAAAAGAGAAACAAAAATTTACAAAATAAAATGGAACTGATGAAATAGAAGGCAGACAAAAGTGGGCAAGGGGCCCCTAAAATGGCATTTTATTTAGAAAGAAATATTTCTAGAGAAGTAATATTACTTATTTATGTCCAAGTTGGTTAAGGAGGCGAGGTCTGGACCTGCACAGAATGTGGATTTGGGTGCATACAACACTCTTACAGGATCACGAAAACAAAGCTTAGCTTCAGATTGTTACAATATTCCAGTTGGGGAAGTATTAAGGAAGACCAAAACAGCCTGGGAAAGGCTGTGATGATCATGAAAGCATCCAAGAGAAAGTAAGAGGACAAGCTAGATGGAAATTAGGTTGAGACCATTGCTCAGATCAGGTGGAAAAAATTAGCTGATGGTGAGAACAGTACACTACAAAGGGGACAGCTTTGCACCACTTTACAAGTTTGCAACCCTCTGTCTTACTTATCAGCATCTCATCCATGGAAGAGTGTTTTCTATGATCAAGTAGGATGGAAGAGGCCATATCCCTCCCATCCTCATTGGATCACTGCTGGGATCCACTACGACATTATCCCTACCTAGGGAACTTCAATGCAAGCATTAAAATGACCTAAAAATACTGGGACAGAGCAATGCTTCAGGCAGCCCAAAATCTCCTCTGACAGTAAGTAAAACCAGGTATCTGGTGGGGGGGAGATGCAAAATACTGCAAACAAATACTACTATTTACTACTCTTCAGGCTTCCAAACATTTTTGACTCAGAAGACTTTCTGAGCCAAACAGGGTATTCTATACATTAAGTGACTGGCCACCACTTTCTTTCCTGTAACTGCCCCAGTACTCGTGTCAGCCCCCAGCATTTACAATATCCTTTGGCAGGAGATTTCACTAGTCTTTCATTGTTTCATCACGATTCACCTTTTGTTTTGATACAGATCCCATCTGGTCATTATTTTGTCTTTCCTGTATCACTCAGAGACCTTTGGTACATACAAACACGATAACCAATACCTGTCAGTCATATAATTTCATGCAAAGAACCTACCTCTATTTTGTTGTTGCCCAAAACCCATTTATTTGATCACTGTAACTAGCTCTCATCTCTACAGTCCTGGGTAACTCAAGATCGTTTATTATCCCATTGATCACCTTTTTCTTTACATAATTTGCAAATATGTTCAGGAGCAAAGCCCAAACACAGATCTCTGCAGAATCCAACCAGTATCCTCCCTTCATGGCAAAAGCTATTTACTCCAATTGATCTGTATGTTCTGTACTATGCCTGCCTGGTCCACGTGAAATCCTCCTTCTTAGCCCATGTCTAGGTTTCATTTGAGGCTATTGCAAGGAATTACAGAATTACAGAACTTGCTGACCTGCCAATAAGCTTTGTGGTTGGTAAGACTCCTTCATAAAAGCTGCATTGACTTTCTAAAAGCATTAACAGCTTTACATAGTTGCTAATTCTAATTCAGTATTTCACATGGCCCAGAGAGTTTCATTTCACTGCTCAAGCCAAACTACTAAGCAAATCATGAGAACTCTCAAAAGTTCTCAGAAGGGGAGCATGTAAAGATTACAATTCTGTATCTGTAATCTTTGTGGAGCACATTAGTCCTATTTACTTGGGGAAATACCATGTTTATAATCAAAGTCTGCTGTCTGTCTTTTGCCAAACAGTTTGAGATTGCAAGTGAGAAGTTAGCCTTTAACTTCAGTTTCAGCTCTAGGGCTATCGATTTCTTTGGCCTGCTGACTATCCTTCCATTGCTGCACACTGCACGCTAGAATTCCTGCAGATAAGGAACCTCTGGTATGATGTCCTTGACATTTTGTCGCAAATCTTGATTGTTTTGGAGGGGGCTGGGGAGAGGGATGAAAGGTTTGTTCTCCACCAGAGGGACCAAGAACAGGCCTCCAGATTTTGCTGCATGTTTCTTGGCAGGGAATTGTTCTTCAGCTTTATTTCCTACAGAAATGAAGTGTAGATAACGGTGATATCTTGTCTGCCTGTTCATAGATGTGCAAGTGCAACTTCATAATTAGGTATAGTGTTTAAAAATCCCCAACACATCAGACAACACACTCCATCAATATTGACAGCTCACCAAGGAAACTGAACACAGTTCCTTTCCAGAGAAAAGAGGCACCTGCTTCAATTAATGGATTACCTATTTCAAGTTTACAGCTACAGACTGCTTTATCTAAAACCCTTTCAAAGTGATAGAGCTTTAGGAAGTAGTCATAACAAGGGAATGGGAAAATTGGATTCCAGCAATTTTCTCTTCATTGTGTTCTGTTATTTTAAGCTAACATTTTAACATTTCATGAGAAGGTAAAATTCCGTGTTGCATATTAGGATGCTTTTAAAAGTGAAAGCAGTAGCCAGAGATAACACCACATGACAGGGAGTATTTTACATTAAAATATTCACCACAGTAAACTGTCTTTTTACGTCTGCTTTCATTTTCAGTGTTAAAAGTTAAAAACTGAAGTGACTGTAATACAGGGTTTGAGAACACAAAGATTTTGAAGTTTAAATTATTTGGTGTGATTTTTTTTTTTTTTAAAAGATTATATCAATATCATAAGAAGTATTACAGATTTAAGCAAGACGCCTTGGAGATTGTCAGCTATCCTTCATGCATAGAATTGCTTAAAGAAAGAGTTAAACATTCAGGCAATTTCATTTTTCTTTTTCAAAACTTTATTAGGTAGACATTACTAGATGACATTGTCAAACCCCTTGTGTGCAAGTGAATGAACTCTACAATGTATGTCTCCCCACAATTAATCAAATCCACTGCCCCCCGCCCCCATTTCTGCATATTGATTCTAAGAGGGGTGGAGTCCATTCAAATGCTACTTTACATTGTTCCATTTTGTCATGGGGAAGCACTTTTTCAGTCTGTTGCTAACAGGGGCTTGGGCTGTCAGTGTAATTGTAAGGAATGTCTTTAAAGGAAACAAAGTACCGTAAGTTTTGTCTTACGAAATTCAGTCTCATATGAACACCAGATTCATCGCAGAGTCTTTTAAAAATTAAACTGCCTACCATGACTGTATTTAGCAAAGTGAAGCAATACAGAGACATACCTACTGCTGAATACTAGTGAGGTAACATTTTGAAAATAAAACTGTTAAAAAATTCACTTACTTTCGAAAGGTCCTGTCCAGCAGGACAAACATTGGCAGAACACCTTCCCTTGTATCCATGCATGTACATGTGCATGCACAACCTGTGTCTACTATAGCTTTTTAAAGAACAAGATTTTAGTTATACATTCATCAGGCCAAGTTTAAAGACCAGACATTACTATGGTAGATTCAACAGAAGACTTCAATGAACCATCTTCTAGACCTCCTAAATGAAAAGGCACTCTCAAGAGGGTAGCAAGAAATAATCCTTACAAAACATTGACACGAACTAAAGCAGCCACACAGGTAGCATACTCAACAGTGATTATTGGTATACATTTAAAATATCAACTTGAAGATTAATTATTTGTAAAATATTGCCTTAGACTACTTAATATTTTCATCAAGTTATTACAGCATGAAGACCATTGTTGCAATACTTCGCAACAGAAAATATAGTATAGGCTAAATGCAAGACAAAGATAATGGGGAAATTTTATCAGCATTTTGATTGTGTGTCTGCTGGTTCTAGGAGAGAAAAAATCCATTTAAGGAAATAACTTGTAAAAACAAACAGTAACCCATAAGGTTGAAGGAGTCTTTTGATGGCATCTTCTATTCAATGGATTATAGAAGGACCAAATTTTTAATGCCTAAAAATTTGAGATAATGCTGAAATAGAAATCATTAAGGTATGTAAGAGTGATAATTCACCTACAATTTTATTGCAGTATGGCTCTAAATCAAATTCCCTATCACCAAAACCTTCAGATATGCAAGCTAAATCCTGACTAAAGAGTCACAGTAGTGTTAATAGTAACACTGTTACAGCTATATTACCAATTAATATCTCCAGGGAAAAAAGCCCCTCCTACAGTTCTGAAAAACTCAAGAATTTCAGGAAAATGTTCAAAGGAATACTCTTCTTATCTTCATTTCTCCTTCTTTCCTTTACAAATTCTCAGTGGAGGAAATTGAACATAGTAAAACCATTTTATGATCATGAATCTATAATAAATACACTTTCTAAGCATCATTTTTCTTCTTACCCCCCATTAACTCAATTTCCTTCTGATAATTACCTTTTATACTTCATTTTTTTTTGACAGATAATTGCTACCATAAGCTCATGAAATTCAAGGTAATTTTAGAAAAGTAGCTTATTCCTGACTTCAATAATAGAGGGACAACAGTGGTATCAAAGTTAGTAAGAACAAACAGGTCCTTTAGTAAGTCTAGAAGATAAAGGGCAAAATTCCACTGTCTTCTGGAAAAGGAAGTAAGAAGAAATAAACCCCACAACACCCATTTTGAAGCTATCAGAAGATGGCAATATGAGTAATGCTTTCTCAAATCACACCTCCCACCCTGCAGTGAAGGGCTGGGCAGAGATCCCAGAGCTGCACCATCATCTCGATTGATGGTTTAGTCCACCCAGATACCCACCCCAGAGGAGCTACCAACTTGTATTAACAGGATATGTTAGCTCCAGCTGGGTAACACTGAAATGCTGACAACCTGTTTTAAGTCCCAGCCTAGTTACACTGCGCCTCCATGTGCCATATTCCTTGGTGCCTCCATCTCCAAGAATTAGTGCGAACAAGGCACATGTGAGCCCTCGAGTTGGCAGGAACACCCACAACAGGCTGTGGTCTAACTGAACTTTGGCTGAATTCTCTTCTCCAAAAGGTTGCATTTCTTTCTGTGGCTGAAAACTCATGGCTTCTTACGTTGGAGGAGCCAAACTTACTCTAACAGCAACTTAAGATGCATTTCTGCAGAAGTCTGAAGGAGGATGGGAGTCAGGGGGATGGGACAGGGGCAAAGAGCAAGTTAAAGAAACCTCAGAAATGAGATCATCAGAATTAAAATAAGCATGCCAGATTACTTTTATAATAGGCTAACCTCTTCACTAACATAACATTTGTCAACTTTCTGAGCAAACCAATACTCATTACTTTGGCTTAACGTAACTGTAGGAGCCTGCAGAACAGGAATTCCTATATTGCTCTATTGAGGGATATGAACACCTTCCATTTGTTTCACGCAATAAGGCACTTACACATTTAAAATTTCTCATTATACAAAACACATTAAACACTGGAATTCAAGTGTTGATTTCATGGGCATTGCCTTCCTCCAGTTTTTATAACTTCTCAGTCATCCCATAAATATACTACAAGGGGTTCCAGTCACTGATGCATCTAGCTTGTCTGTTGCCCAAATCCAGAACTAGAAAGTGCTTTCTTAATGAATCTACAGTGTTTTGGCCAGCACCCTAGTTGTGCCAGAAGCCTGTACACTAAAAAGAATGTGATCTATTATCTCACTACCCTCATCCCTTGCCGGTCCAATTAAACCTATTTTAAAGGGAACTTTTCACCCTAAAATACACAAAACAAGAGGTGTGGGCAAGGGAAGACTTCTCATTGAATTGTCATGGAATTAAGTTCAGCTTGGACACGCTCCTCAGAGATTATTTTTTTCTTTTTTTCAGCACTATTCTCATCTCTAACATAGTGACAAGAATTAACAAATCATCTAAAATGTTATTTTGTACTCAGATGGTTAGTTATGTAACAAAGATGACTGTGCTGCTTAAGTACATTTTAAAAAATGCAAAATTAAAAGCCCTGAAGAAAAATAGATTTCAGCAGATTGCTTTTAAGTAATGTAAATACAACAAAATTAATCTTTTGCTTATAGCTCAGCAAAGCATTAATGAAGCAACTTCTTATGAGAAGTTAGACATTTTACAGGTCCAATTTGATCTTCAGCCATTTTCACAAGTTTCAAATTAGTGAATTTAGAAGGAAAAGGAGATCTCGCATTGCAAACAAAGTGTGTAAGAATGGAAACATGGTAAACATTTTATTATGAGATGGTAAACAGTGAAATGTAAATCTACCCCTGTCCTTGTGATTTCTGGACACAAAGCAACAGGATGCAAATTGATATGAAAAACTCTTAAGAGTGCATTTTTCATGCAAAAACATAGTCCATGACTAAAGACTGAATCCATCTGCTCATCCAGAGCTTGCATAAAGCATGAAGATGTTTTCTGACTGCATCATAGTTTTACAGGACAGGTTTAAAATACCTGAACAGCTTCTCTGAATTCTGTAACTATATTTCCTTCAAAAAATGAGGTAAACGTGGCATTGTGTTAGTAACATCATACTCAGTAACAGTAAGTTAAAAATTTCAAACATACTGTTTTCAGTCTGACAAATTTTCAACAAGGTGAACATTGAATGGGGTTGGCATGCAGATGTGTTTAAGATATGTACAAAATTCATGGTTATGCTAAACAAATATTTTTACACAATAAGCTTCTCTTCTCCCTTTGATCCATCCAAACCTGTTCAGATTAATTTGTCATGTTTTGATAAGCCAAATAAGCACCAAAAAAGGTTTTCTTTTGCACAATATCCATATTTTAATAAATGCATTCACTATTATAACTATTGTTTTAAGCAGACAGTTTTATAAATAAACAGCTGGAATTGTGTTTCAGAATGTATGTATTTATTATTTTGCTATGGAGTAATTAAAGCTTATTACACATTTTTATCTTTGAAATCAGAGCATGCACTCTAAGATCAGTTTTCATTTCCCTACCTTATGGCAATTCACTATTAGGCCAAAAGAAGAGAAGCATCAATGATTAATTGCCTAATACGTGCAGTCTGTTCCTTACTGCAGAGAGAACATATGGATCCTGAACTCTTATGCACAGAAAGGTAAGGAAGAATCAGCTAGGAAGCTTCAGTCTGCAACCAACTGCCTTTGTTAGTTTTATTACAAAAGTGTTTTGGGGTACTGCTCAAGCTGTAACACCAGTGAAAACTTTGCTTGTCTTTCAATCAAATCAAGGCTCAGCTGGTTTTTCATAAAACAGTAGCAAGCTAAACTACCAAACAGATCAGCAACATAACTTTTTAGATGTTGTGTGTCCTCAAGTTTATGTGTTAAGTTCTAAGAATACTGAACAGCTGCAATTCCAATTCTTACAGTGTCCTGCTATTTGTTACACTGAAGAAAGCAGAATTTGAAGAAATGTTATTTTACACTGTCTTTGGGTGTTGTTTCTAATTTTATTAGTGACTTCAAAACATTAAGGTTTCTTTTTTATATTAAAAGCTAGTATCCCTTCTCCTGACAATCTGCTCTAATGAGAATATTGTTTGGAAATTCTTCCCAACTCCCTCCCTCTCCTGCACTTACTAAACACATTGGCATCATTGTGCATATGGGAGGAGTGGCCCCATAGTAGTTTGCACTTCTTAGGAAGCGAACCAGTTTTTCAATGGCTATCAACATGCTTCCAGATGTTTTCATCAAAGTATTTGTGACCAAATTCCACACTGACATAAAAACAGTTTTCTCTGGTTTAATGGGGCTGTGACTGATGTCAGAAATGAAGCTGACTCACTGCAACTATAAGGCTTAAAAATGAAAAGAAAGTAAGAAATTATCTAATAATTTCCTCATGTAGGATTCTTTCCATCAGCAGAGATCTAATATAGATTATAACAGTAACAGCAATCCGTGGTTCTTATCCACAACTTGAACCTGCACAATTAGCATACCAAAAATCAGGATGTAAGGTTTGCTCAAGAAACAAAATACCACAACTAAATTAAAAAAACCAACAAACCAACTAAGAGTCTGCACAGCAAACTATTTGGCCATTGAATATTGAACAGTTTCTCAGATCTAACTGGCATTAGAAACCATTCCATCACCAGTGAATCTGTATGCTCTGGGAAAATTACTGCCCCACCTACACACCATTTAACATCACACAAGCTGTGACAGTCTTTGGAAGAGCAAAAAGCCTCTTGGCTAAAAAGAATACCTGATGGTGATCCAAAATGCTTTCTAGTTAAAATTGGCAATAGTCCCTGCAAATTAATAATTTTTAATAAAGTAAAACTTTTATAATGAATAAATAGGTGTAAATTACAAAACCCCCTAACATACCAGGAAGAGTTATGAAGTCAGCATTAGTAACATCAAAACCAAACACAAAATCTTCCCTTACACATTTGCACTGCCTCAAAAGAAGATAACAGATCACTCAAAGTGCACTGTACTTTAATGACACTGAACAGGTATGAATATGCTGTTTGTTACAGAGGTGGTGAGAAATGAAGACTCACTGACTTTTTTGTACAGAACTAAACCTGATGGGTCAGCTCAGCACAAGGCTACACAAATTGCTTTTCTGCCTCTTGCTTGTATTTCCACTCAGCTTATTACTCTCACTGGCTAACAGACTGGCACAAGGAAAAGCACAATCATTTTCCAGTCACAAGCTCCTGGATAAACTCTGCACGTATACCTAACTGTGCTCTGAGATGCCACAGGACTCAGAATGATCCTGCTGCTGACATGGCTGAGTAGCCCTGGAACTTGACCCCATGAATGAAATACAACTAAATTCCGCAAAGTGGAGAAAGGGAGAGTGGTCCCTGCGGGGTGGTGTGTCCAGCCAGCCCTCCCAGCAGGAGCAGGATGGGGCACACAAAGCCATGGTACCACGGGCAGGGCCCCAGCTCTGACTGCATGCCTGCAAGCAGGGCTGAGCACACAGGCAAATCCACCCCAGGCAAGCTTGAAAAAGAAGGCTAGTGTAGAATGGACTTAACCATTTCCTAGTCTGAACACAGGTACTGGTGAGCAACAACTTTGCACAAGGATAAACAATTTTAAATATTAACTGTGGTGAAAGCAAATACAATGACCAGTGATGATAAGCATACAGTAGTGTGAAATCTGCCTTTGCAGGTTAACTTAGCTGCCTGATGAAGTTTTCTGCTAATAAAGATGGAGTAGAACAGCCTGATGGTTTCTTTAGAGTAGTTACAAAAAGCAACACAAATAAAAACATCCCTGAATTTCCTTATAAAGCTCATTCCATTTCTTTCAAATGAATAAATTAATGCTTTTAAAACAAATGACGTGGCTTTGACATATGTAAGATTTGCTGTGATGAGTTGTTTAAAAGCTAATGTTTAACCAAATGAAGCTTTGTACTGAGCTACTTCTCATGCTTTAGTAGGTTACGTTATATAATACTGATAAAAATTGTATTTATGTACTTTTCAAGTGGGAATATTTTTATACTGATGGAAAAAGACTTCCATATACCTATTCTGCCTGGCTCTTTAAAGTTTATTCTGTTCTGTAGAAAAGCAAAAATTATTGTAATTCCTTTTTTTTTCCCCCTACAGAAAAAGTACAATCAGACTCACTCATCTTTACAAGGTCAAAGATCTCTTTTTGCTCTGCATAGAAAATGAAGAACCATTTCCCTTTGATTTAATCTGTTCCAATAAAATCAAAATGGCCTAGATGAAATGATAATGTATGACCTGAGTTGTATGTTCCTTTTCTCCATCCACAAGGACATGCTTTCTGAATGTAAGTAAGTGCAGATCTATTATCTTCCCTTTTATGTTCTTTATTCTAGTATCTTCGTTTCAGATCTTACTGAACTCTAGTTAAAAACTGAAAATGGCAAACATGGCAGTGAAAACAGCTACAAAGACCATAAGAATATCTCACACATTTATACAGAACCAGGAAAAGAAAGGAAGTTAATCTACTGTGTAGTTAATTACAGATAATCTCAAGTACTAAAATACTCTCAAGTGGAATAGTTTGACACCATGTTATAGACTGCATTGCAAACCCAAATCTATCTATATATATATCTTGCTCTCTGAGGTCTGAAGGTTTTTCTAAATAATACAAAAATATCTTCATTATTTGACATTTAAAGAGAGGAATAAAAATCCCTGAGTAAGCCAAAGACAACTGATATGTATAGCCTCAGAAAACACACTCAAAACCAAGACCAATTTTAAGGCAGCTTCCAACTTCAGACAGAACACAAATACAAAACTGATGTGTCTCAGAAGAAAGTAAGTCTAATTAACAGGCGGATTTGCATTGACAATAGGCTTTGAATTTTATTTCTAAATGTCATCGCTTCCCTTCTTAATTTGCAAACCTTTGAAAAGTACTATTTCTACTGTTAGGATAACAGGGTCAACATGCCCTTAAATTCAAATGGAAATTATTAAATAGTTATTGACTACTGTGGTGTGCTTGTACACACTTTCAAAAAGAAAAACGCAAGAAAACAAAACCAGAAGCTGACAGAAAACAAACATACTAGCCAGCTATGGTAAGCTGATATTTGTGTTTCCGGGTAAACAGAAGTCATCAGCTTCTTCCACTGAGGCTTCAAAGTCAAAGTGAGTATCTTATAACAGTATTACGTTGGTGGGGCAGAATACTATTTGCTTAAAAATTACAACTAGATTCAGATTTAACACCAATTTTCAAAGAAAGCAGTACAAAGTACATCCTCTTAAATGATACGTTATTTGCGAACCTAAATTTTGAAGTCTGTAGACTTTAAGGACATTTCCCATCTTCCTGCTTCCCCCTTTCCCCATACATACACAAACATATATATAAATATGTGTCTTCAAACACACACACACTGAAAAAAAGTACCTTCACAGTACAAATCCAATCTTCTTTTCTTTAAGATTAGCTTGTATTTTTACAGTATAAAGTAGATATTTTTCTTATTCAGTTCCTTTCTTTATTGTTTCAGTGTTCTGCTTAAACAAATTTATTCTAGTTTTTTCTTTTAAGTTATATTTGTATGATAAATTTGGATTAAAATTAAAAGCGTAAAAATTCTCAGCAGCTGATTCCTTATGCTGAATTACATTGCTTTTGTGGTGATGCACTGAGAAAGAGGTTTGGTAGCAAACAGCGGAACTTAAGAAAAAAAGAGCAAAGATGGCTATTCTCTTCAGAACTGTCATGCGCCAGGAAGAGCAACACTGGGAGCAGAAAGTAAGAATGAAGTGGTCTCCTAAGAATTTATGATCACTCCCCTTACCCTGGATACACAGATTTTCCTCATGAGACACCAGTGGCTACTCCAAGACTTACATAGTAGTAGCCTACTCAAAGGAACAAACAAACAAAATGTACTATTTAGGTTATAAAATTTCATCAAGTCAATCTTCACACAGGTAGTGTGCAGCATGGGTATCATATTCCAAGTCAGAATAAAAGAGCAGGCTTCCAGCTTCCCTGCAAACACACTTCAGGGATATCTTGGGACAGATTAGGCCACTGACACATCACGTTATCTAAACCCTTCAAATTTTTTCTGTACTGTGAGAATTTAAAAATGAAGTCCTGTTGTAACAAATCTTGTCACACCCCCTGCCATTAATATTAATAGACTGTCATAAATAATTTACTGAAGTGAAACCAATCACCACATTCTTAAATATCACGGTGCTTCAGTACTAAGGGTATTTCCCTCTGAGGCACTGCAGTTTGGCGGTGGCAATGTGCACTCCACTAGCAGGAGGACTCAGAAGATAACCAGCTGTCGTGCTCTGGCATGGGATGGGGTTTCGGTATGCTGAACAGAATGCTGTGTGATGGAAGTTATTTACAGAAGTAGTTTTTAATACCAAAAGTAGTATGCTCAGTATACAGTAAGAGTCCAAACACTTCTAAGCATTTCCCCCTTAAAGGCCAACACTGAAGTTAAACGAGCACATGTTAGCAGTTAAATTCTTTCTTCACAGGCCAAATTGGTAGTAGAGTTGTGGCTACAATACAGACTTGGATTGTCTGGTTCAGAAACTTAGACTCAAAAAAACCCCTCCAAAGTAATAACTAAAAAAAAACAAAACCAAAAACATTTAAAAAGCAGCAGTCAGGGGGCCCATCTTGTTGAGAGTGCACCAGAGCAAAGAGGCTTTCTGGTCTGCAGTAGTGTTGTCAGCTGAGGGAAGATGGCAGGAGAGCCCCCATTCTTCTTCCAGGGCGGTGGCTTTGATGCTGTAACCAGCACGGTATTGCTCTGTTGCACAAAACACGGATAGCCCTTGCAGGACCAGCTCAGTTCAGGTGAGTAATGTCCATCCTCACCAGGGCATACCTGTCCGTGACCTTTTCCTCTGCTTTTTACAAAGGCAATAGATAGGAAACACAAATAAACCTGCCAAAAGAAGGAAACATGAAAAAAAACATAATTAAATGCAACCCTTTGTGCATGTATTGTGCTCTTTCGGTATACATATTCAGATGGAGCTTTTCACGTCCCAGGAGAATTTAGACCAGGCATTTGGACAAGCAGAAAAAAATACTAGCCTGCAACAAACAGTGTCTTTGATAATGAGTTAAGCTACACTTATTCTTCCCTTTACAACAAATTCCTGCTCACCCTACACTCATCTCTGATAAATTAATTTCTGAACCATGCTGTTTGGTGTAAGGTACAAACATAAAACTTTTAAAAGCACTCTGGAAATCCTTAGATCTAAACTCAAAGCTGATGTAACTAAACTAGTTTTCAATTAGATTCACATGCAATAGAGACAGCACATTATAGTTTTACGTTGTATTTATTTTTACAAACGTCCTCATCTACTGTGAAGTAATACCAAATGTTTATACTTGAACAATACCAAGTGTTTATCCTTGCCTTGACAGGGAACTATTTATTCTTAAAAGCCTTGAGAGAAAGAAAGCTGTAAAAACAAAAATAAATAAATATATCACATTTATTCAGGTGAAAAATAGTTTGTCAAATAATTTGTACTCTCTCAAACCCAAATGAGAAGCATCTTCCCCCTTCTCTTGCCGCCAGCTGACTGAAACGGCCAAAGATTTTCTTTTCAGACACCACTACAGTAACAACATAGAACCAAAGACTGCTACAATCACAGGGTTCTTGCTTTGCTCAATAGCCTTGTAAATGGTGCAGTATAGTTCTCAGCTATATAACAGAGATTACTTTAATAGTGGTTGGCAGCAAATATTGCTGTAATTACCTCAAAACCAAAACTTTTCTATAAATAATCAATGTTTTTGGAACCGCTCATACTGCTGCCCTTGATTGTATCTTATCCAGCCAAGCCTAGGATGCGACTTCAATGGCATTCTGATTATTATTGTAAATATTGTTACTATATTACTGCAAAACCCTCTTAATTTTTAGCATATAAAAAAAAAGTGGTTTTTTCCCCACCATAGATTATACCAGGTTGCAGACCAAAATAAGCTTTACTGGCATTAAGAAGTCTTTATTGTTTATAATTTTGGCATAAAAATGCTATTGAATAAAATAAATATTTGAGTTAGACATCGCTCACTCTCTTCAATGAAGATGGTTGGTCTAAATACAGAAATTAACAGGAATATTCCTTATTTGGCCAGATGTAGTCTAGAAAAGCTGTAATAGTATTTTGGTTATAGGTTGACTGGTTATTTACAACCTTATTAACATAACTTTCCCAGTGTATTTTGGCTTTATTATATCAAAATAAAGGAGCCACATCCCAATATACCTCAGGCCTGGGCATGCACTGTGAATTTTCAGTGGAGTGAGCAGTTTGATGAAGAGCTGTGAAGCAGCATGATCCCTGAATGACACATTGCTGCCAACATAAAGAGTGGATATGCACTCACATGAGCAAAATTATACCTTATTGTCACAGCTGATCTCCTTTCCGTGGGGAAAACTCAGCTAAGCCAGGCAGGCAAAGAGCAGCTTTGGTAAAATACCTGTCCCCAGCTTAATACAACCACATTAACAGAGCTTTGATACTGTAATCAAATGAGTTCACAGTACCAGTTTTTGTGATGGAATACCATTTGGCAGCCTTTGCACTGGATCATATTTTGAGACTGACTCATCTCAATTTGCTGCTTTGTTGCTGTTGCATCTTCAAGCTGGTGAGCTCTTGGGACTAGGCCTTAGTTCCCCAAAAATCTTGTCATACACATGGCCAAGATCTTAAAATTGTGATTCAGTGGGGTGATTAAAGGCTGGGTCCAAGTCAGTCAGCCCCCACGATTATGTTTAAGTTACTCTGAAGGTTTTACTAGTTTATCTACACCAGTTAAAGATGCTGGTTTGGAAAACAAAATATATGGGAACAAAAATAAAGCTAACAAGCATAAAAAGAAAAAAAAATCCCAGAGAAAAATTTTTTAGAAAAAAAAATCATGTGTTTAATATTAAAAATGTATCTGTGAAATCTGTACTTTGTCTTCATGTCTTTGAGATGAAAATATTGAGATGTCATACAGAGAAAGTCACTGCATAATCAGGATTAGATTCATTCACATATGTAACTCTTACCTATTACAACAGCTACGGCTCCCAGTGCCAGTCCCAGAACCAATATTAGGGGTGTAATGAGTAGTTTTCCAGCTGAAATGCAAAATTCATTAAACAGTTCAAAGAAGGAATTTTTATTTTTTCCTTTCCAACAACTCATAAATTTTTCAATATCAGAAAAATATTTTTATCTATTATTTTTTAAATAATTTACCTCCACAAATAGGATTCTTATTTGTAATCTCATCCTACAAATTCAGCCGGGAGCTATCACCACAGTCAGCTCCCTGCACACAGCTCTCTCTGCCCTCTTCACCCACCACAACTCTCTGAGCACAGCTTATTTCATACATTAACAGCTTGCACTTATTTCTGTTTCCATTCTGAAATCTCTCAAGCATCGAGAGGAATGTGATAGCTATAAAGCTATTATAATTTGGCTTCTCTGGAATCCTACTACACAGCAACCAGCCTGGAAAGATGCCAAGCAAACTAGCATCTTGGAAAGTTTAGGTTAGCTCAAGGTGATGAGACCATCACCTCTAAATACGCTTCTGCTCGCTTTAAAAGGCTACAGTGAAGTGCTCATGTACAGCTGTGGTTTAGGTCTAAGACAAACCACAGCCAAGTCTATTTTGGATCTATGTTTATAAGGATATGTTGTGGCTCTTACATGAGTAGGGCAGCGATGTTGAGCAGCATACTGGCTAGAGCATAAGACCAAGAACATATAAAGCATGCTTATATTCTTTATTTCTGACGAGTTCATCTGTAAAAATTTGCAGAGTGAAGGCAGGGGTCTTGCTGAAACAGTGAATTTGAAACTGAACCAGAACCCAACTTATCTTCCTTGCATTGCGGACTTTCAATGGAAGAATCTCCCTGTCTCTGGAGGCTGAGCAGTTGGGTCAAAGAAATCACTTATCTGAGCTGTTTGAAAAATGCAGGAGGGCAGGCATTTTTACTGATATACCAGCAGTCTTATCAGGGACTTGAAATTTTGCAATTCTCTAAGTTCTCTACGTGTTTGAAAGATCACCTCTACAATGGGAGAAAAACTGAGTTTGTTAACTCTCTCTTCCCCGCCCTTCCCTCTCTCAAGTCACTTATATCAGATTTCAGTAAGTGGATTACTTCATTCAATAATGATGTAAACCTTTCCATAACCTGAGACACTAATTTGAGCAGTCTGAAGGAAAAATGAGATATTTTGGAAACATCTACAGCAGTTAAATGGACTGGTCCTTTTCTTGCTCTGTTTTGATAGCTTTTAAATTTCATAGGAGTGTTGTGGGTGGAAAACACTAACTCCTAGAAGAAAAAAAATTGGCTAATATTTGTATTACTCTAGTTGCTAGGCATCCTAATGGCATACCTTCTTGGGACTCCACTGCGCTGTGTTCTATACACACAGAACTTGTCAAATACATTATTCAAGTGTAGACAGAAGAATGAATGTAAAGTGATGGAAAACCTCAAGAAAGGTCCAAAAATAAGAAATTAAAAACATTTTAAAATATTACCAGAGCCTTCAACAATTTCAAGTAAAGCTTATAAAAGATTCAAGGTTTAATGTATGAACTCCTTACTTTATTAATAGCCATGTAATTAGAACGCTAGAAAATTATGATGTTTGGTACCAAAATTATTAAAAACTTGAATCACTGAGTTGGTGACTGAGTATGCACAAACAGAGTCTATGGAAAGGGCTAAGCTAGCCTTTGATTGGAATAACTTCTTTTGAGACACAAAGAACAGTTCCTAAGCTAATTCAAGAACTCATTTACTTACATTTGACAAACTCAGAGCTGAAATAAAGCATGAGTAGTGTCTTTCCTTCTGCCTGTGAATATGAAGTTATGAGTATTGTGTAGTTTCAAGATTTTAAGAGAATAAAATGACTTTTCATCATTATGAGACCGTATCTTCTTTTGGTTATCAATGCATTATTTCTAAAGACTAAATTTCAAAACAAAATACTTTTTCTCCTTACATATCTATTACATTTAAATCCTTAGTATTTCTTTACCTTTGTAAACTACAATTAACAAACAATACAAGGTGAACAAGGCTTGCAAATGTTGCCATCAGGAAGAGTACAAACAGCAGCAAACACTAGCAAAGCAGCAGGTATGTACTACTTGCTCCAATAATTTTTATCAGCATTGTATGAAACAATTACAAAATGCTCAGTTTTACATGTCAGAATTACAAACTACTTTATATCTAATTCCAGTTTGACAAACATCATTTGTCATAGTGTGAAGGATCAAGAGGCTCTTTATCATAGAGGGAATCATGACACACCAAGAAATGTCACTGAGACTAAGGATGTTTGCTGCAGGCACTAAACTGCCCAAAGATCCACTGTCCTATGTCTGCTGCTCTGAGACTGATAGCACAGAGAGCAAATGCAACACCTGCCTCAGAGCTGAATAAAATCTTGGGTCATTAGCCCATGTGGTGATCTCAGCAGCAGGTTATGACAGCCAGTTTGCTGTTGTCCAAAGCTAGTTTTTAAGGGTAACTTAACAAGAAGCGATTGAAACAGAACCTTTTTACAATTGCACTCAAATTAATGGTAAACAATTTCTCTACTGGGTGGCACAGCATGAAGATGTAGACATTTGTGGTAGTATAATAACTGTATTTTCAGGTGTCTCTGAGGGATTGCCTTATTTGTGATACAGAGAATCATGTTTTCTGCAAAATAATGAAGTATTTCAGGAAACATGAGGGAGTACTTTTCCCTTGCATAACTTTGGGTTTAGTTACAGGTTTTAGGGTAATATATACAAACTCCCATATACCCCTAGAGAATTCTTTGCCACGTTAAAAAATTAATAAACTAGTTTTAGAAAACAAATTTAATCACTAGCATATGAGAAATACTATCTTTTATCTTTTAAGTCTAAATATCATTATTGTTTAAGCAGAGACAATAGAAGTGTCTACTTACAAATCAAAACAGCAATATCTATGTAGAAGTTAAGTTCTAATAAAAGTCTGCATCTGTTTTTAAAGAGTCTTATCAGGTGTATAGAGACAACTTCTTACAAGTCAGACCAACTAAAATATGAAGTTGCTAATGAAGGTTGGATCACAGAATTGCATGCTGCCTTCTGTGAGGCTCAAAGCCATGCTCACATGAAGTGAACCTTGTGCTCTGCTTGGTTCAGGAGTACACATCAGTCAGGTCTGAAAACATCCTGCTTTTAGAATCCTATGATGGTGGTTACCATGCAAAAAAAATTCATTTCCTTTAATAGCTTCATTACATGTTGTGTCTTGTTGCAGATCCATGAAGTACCTAGCAACTGATTTTGAATACAATTTGTCAACTGAATCCAGGTGGTATTCCAGTGGCATCTTAAGTACACTTAAGACAGCTGAACACCCTTTTCCTTCCTGTATAATTCATCACTGACTCCAATTATAATGAAACATTCTGCCTTCAACAATTTAGCCAAACAATTACATTATGAGAATGAAATCTCTAAGTCTGCTGGGATGGAAGAATAAAAACAATTTCACTTGACTGTGCTGGTCCCAGGACAGTTTCTCTAAAAACCATGCTGGCTAAAGAAGGGAGAGAAATGTCAGAGATCACTTCTGCTCTCAGGTTTTCTTCTTCCCGTGATTACTATCACCTTTACATAACAGTTGGTTTATGAAGAAAAGTATGTTTAAATTTATGCTGCCATGAATACTTTTCCCTTGTTTTTACTGCAGAGCAGTTTGTGACTCTATGCACTTGCTTCTCAACAGAAACCACGACAGCATGCCAGCCCGCCATGTGGTGTTCTTTCTACACGCTCCACCTAGCCAGATTTTAGAAACAACCCAAAAAGCCTTCACTGCCCATGGTTACAAAATCACATTTACTTAAGTATTCCTTCTCCATAGCAATAAAGTAGAAGTCATACAAAACCCGCACATATTTAGCAACACCTCACCAGTCTCCCACAGATAGCCAAGATAACATTTCTTTAATTTCCACTGCTTAGCTAACTAGCAGAGGCATTTTTCTACAGGAAATCCAACCTTTGTTTCTTACTACATGTTACTAAAATGCAGAGGCTATGCTTTCAATGGCCTCTCTGCTACCATCTCTCCTTCTGCTGACTTTCAGAACAGAATTAAAACCCAGGCTTGTGCAGTAACACCTACTGATGACAGCGCTCCTCTCTTGCCTGATGAAGTACTTACATATTTACATTTACAGTTCTAGCTACTGGGACCTCCCTGAGCCTGGGTGTGATTCCTAACTGGAACTCAACATTTCTGGGTTTTAAATTTGATCTTAAATGATTAAGACTAGTAAGCTTTGGCTCAACGCAGAAAACACAAACAAAACAAACCACAAAATAATATCAAATATAACAAAGTAGAATCTGATGGAGGGTCCATAAAAGAAAGATATGAAAAGGTCAGCAAGCTATTAGTATTTACTCAATTTCATAACAGAAGTAGGCAATGAAATTATCAGGAATCAACAAAAAAACACCAGGACTTTCTCCACATGACATACAGTGAAATCCTAGAGCCTCTACCAGAAATGTTGTGGAAGCCAAAATTTAAGAACTGTTGAAACTAGTGAAGGATCCATCCACTCATTGCTATAAAGCAAAGGTTCAGATACAAACCTTAACTAAGGAAGTGTCTAAAGCAATGATTACTGGAAACAAACAGGGAGTGAGATCTTATTTCTAATTGATCATTGCTGGGGACAGACTCTCTAGGCAGACCTTTATATAAGCCCAATTAACAGCCACAGATCAATTCTGTTGAATCCTGTTTTACAAAGATAGATGATCCTAGTAAATTTCCAGCACTGAAAATGGCAGAACCCACAAACTTAAACTGTATCAGTTTGGGATTATACCTTCCTCAAAAGGTCAGGAAAAAAGGAGGTACAATCTTACAGCAGTATAATGACTTTTTAAAAACAGATGTGAAAACCCACAGGTATACTTGTGTGGAAGAAAGTACAAAAACCTAGACTGGCTTACACATGCAAGTCATAGCCAAAATCTACTGTAATGGAAGAAGAGCTGTGAGCTCAATTCACAAATTCAAATCTGATGCAAATTTTTGAAGATTTTAATGTTTTATTTTCATGTATGAGTTCTGTTACGTCTCTGGAGTATTTTGGTAGTCATTCATAAAGTGTATCAGGATCAATATTTTTAACAGAAAACCCTATGAGAAATGTAATCTGAGGCTTTGAGCTTTGCTAATTTTCTTGGTTTATCAATTAATGCAAACCACAACTACACTTGCAAATAGGAAATGAAAATAAAAATATACCTTCTCCATGTGTGGTCTAGTAAATATGAGCATAAACATATTTACCATGGTGCTTTAATATCCAAGGCCAGGCTGAAGAGAGCTCTGAGCAACCTGATTTAGCTGAAGATGTCCCTGCTCATTGCAGGTGGCCTTTAAAGGTCCCTCTCAGCCCAAACTATTCTATGATTCTAACAAGGTTGCCCATGATTCTGCATGTGAGCAGCATTGACTTGGTAATGTCTCCGAGTACAATCTAGTGCTACAGCAGAGACTAATTACACCAAATACAACAAGATCTATTTAAAAACTGCTTACATTGTTTGCCGTTGTGGCTATTACCAAAAACTCTTCTGAAATCTTACAAAGTGCTTTGAAACAGTTCTTGAAGTTTAAGCCTAAATTTATTAATGAACACTTATATTTGTGTGCCCTAATGCCATCATTGTCTTTCATTTAGACTAGATTTTCTCGTGTGTTGGAATTTATATCTACAAAATGTATCAGAGTAGGCACTTCCAAGCATTTTCAATTTTAATCCCCTTTCTAGTTATTTCTGTGTCTTTAAATCACCTCTCTCAAAGTTTGTTACCAAAGCCTTGCAAGCTCCTGAGGTCAAACTAATGGGCTTGGATGACACATTGTCACTTGCTGAACAAGCAGTCCAGGTTTGCGAGTCTCCCACATCTTTGCAGAGCAGCAAGATTGGCATTTTTATTACCAGGTTATGAGTTTGTGTGTCAGTTCTTATGTTACTCTGGAAACTCTGGAAACCACCTAGTTTTCTTACTGAAACATGTCTGGCTCAGGAGTAATGTTTGCACCTCAGGTCTGCTTTTTCCCCACGTGTTCCGTCTCTTGCCTTTACCTCTACAATCAAGCTCAAAGCATTTCCTCATCCTAGGTGAGCTACAAGTCATCTCCAATTTTTATGCCTTAATTCAAAGTACGAAAAGTTCTATTTTCCTTAATAGGTTCCCCAGTTTTTGGCAGTTAATACATCCATTTCCTGTAACATTATAAGTCACCTTACATGCTGTAAACTCACTACAATGACTGAACTTAACATATATGTAAGACACCACACAATGTAATAGTCTACTTGAATATCTTGTGCTTCTATAGGTTGAGACAGCTATATATCTGTCTCAAAAGCAAATTATGAGTGCCTTTTTAATAAAAAGTCATTTTTGGCATCATACTTCTGCGAGCAAAATTAATGTATAGAAGTTGTATTTTGTTTCAAGCTGGATTTTATCTGAACTAAAGCTAACAGTTACAACAGTGTCCTTCTATTTATATGGGAAAACCTGAGTTTTTCAACTCAGATCAGGTTCAGATCCAAAGAGCACTTTATTCAAACAGTCTTGCACCGAGGTTAATTAAAATAAGGTTCCTCCTCTGATCCGTTTCTCCAATATACCTTCAAAATAATGAAAACAGCCAGCAACATGCATATTGACAGCACTTTTCTAGTTTGCTTATGTATTACTAAAAAAAATTAGGAAACAAGCTATCAGAAGAGGATACAATACTTAGTTGTACACAGTCCATCTAAAAAGGGAGGGCAAATACCATATATTTAAATATACTTAATAAGCCACCTTTTGAATAACTGAAAAACAAGGTGCCCATCCAATATTTTAAACCACTAGTTTTAACTCCAATTGCCCTATCCCCCTAATCACTTCATTGTGCAGCTCTCCACAAGGAACATTAATCCACTCACCACAGACAGAGCCTCGCACTAATCTCCTTAAATGTGGTCTCTCGGGGAGGTAGCGGTATTTGCATCCAAAGATACTGAGGTTTGACGTGTGATCTCCAAAGAAGCGGAGCTGGCGGTATCTCTCCCCACAACGGTAGCAGAAATTAGTGTTACACTGTGAACAGGTCATGTGGTCACACCCTTCAGTTCTCTGGATGTGGATCTGTATGAGCAGAAGGAAAAAAGAAATATTATTTTCCCCCCCTTCCTAAGCACAGGAAAGCAGGCACCACCTGGGGCAGTTCATGTGCTAGATGAAAAGAAGCTGCAAGCAACCCCCTGCTAAGTCACTATTTGAATTAATTAATACTGCAGCTGGCTTAAGACAATAATGTTTTTCTGAGGCATGTTTCAGAACATTAAATGTGAGTTCTATTGTTTCCAGATTCCCATTTCCTACATAATCCTCCTTTTTTGTTTAAAGACTCTTCATATCAGATGAGAATTCTTGCCCTTACTGAAATTTTGGTTTTATTACTGAAGTAGATATATTAGCACCAAATTTTATTAAAAATAAAAGCAACACAGTTATGATATATAATAAATATAGTTATGAACTCTGTTTGACCCCTCCACGCATGGGTTTCCTCCTTAGGCCACCTGTGGCTCCACTCCTTTTTCCATCACAAATTGATTTGGCATTTTGTAATAAACACCAGAATGACACTGCTGTTACAGTGCATGATTTGAGAAATACGGATGTTTTCTTCTTCTTTGAAAAAAAAAGATTCCACAAACTATACATGGAATAAAAAATTACACCAAGCTTTCATGATACCCACAGCACAGCATGAAGCAGGGCTGCCCCAGTTCTACAGCCATCTTTCTACTGATTGCCTGCGTAAATAGTTCCCCATCCTGCATTCCTAGACCACATTCCACAGTGGAATGGTAGATAGCCTAATAATTGAGGTTGAAAGTGATGCTTGGGGGTCATCTATTTTAACCCCTAACTCCAATCTGAGCTAACTCCAGCCAGATCAAATTGCTCCAGGTTCTCATCCCACTAGATTTAAAAAAATTCCAAGCATGGGTATGTCACAGCCTCTTCAAGCAATCTGTACCATGCTTCACCACCCTCCCTGGGAATACTTTTTTCCATTACACCCAATTTGAATTTCATCTGTTGAAACCTGCAACAGATAAATCGATGCCTCCTGAAACTCCGATATTTGCCTACATGTATTTATTTTGCAGGGAGGTACAGGCAAAGACATGGCATCACCACTCAGTGGCCCTGCAAGCACCAGAGACACTGAAAGCTCAGCAAGCTCAAGAGGAGCTCAAGAGAATCTCGTGACTCCTGGGTTATCTGACATTCTTGAGACGGTCAAATGCATTTGGTTTTTTGGTTCTGATCAGGGGTGACCTGGGATCTTACCTTGCTCGCCCAAACATCTACTGAAACTGGAACTTTATACATGTAACAAAGTGATGCCTTCCACCAGCAACACTGGTGGTAAAAGAGTTACAAAGGTAACAGTAGTTCCAGCTACACCTGCCAGCATCCTTGTGCCACAGTAATGATCTCAAAATTTGCAATTCTATGCTTTCAAATGCTGCTTTTATACAAAAGAGGGGAAAGACATTCACAAAAGAGAGAACTGGGCCATTAAAAAAATGCTTTCTAGTGGGTAAGTATTCTAGTAGACTTAAAATTTGTCTGCCAAAGCAAACATCGACCTCTACCCCAAGGAATTCTGCTGTATCACAGGTGACCTGTTTTCCAGAAGCACCTGAAAAAACACTGTTGCTGATGAGCTTTGTAAGCCACTTGACCTCAAAACTTTCACAGTTAAGCACTGACAGCAGGCAAAGTGGAAAGAGAAGTCTACCCAATATTATACCAATTTAAGCATAACTTAAGATATACACAGGGTTTTTTTTTCTAAAAGGGACATTACATTGTCAATTCCACTTCTCACTTCTCAGGTTACATGTGAAAAAAATTGTTGACCCCACTTATGGAGCCATAGTTTTAGTGTAATTCCTCAGATTAACTTGAACTGAAATAAAGGAATTTTAATAGTGACTTAATGTATTTTAACAAATTAACTTTAAAATTTAATTCAAAATAATTTTTCAGGGGACAAACTCAGCAACTATACAGACTTTTGTAATTTAAAAGGTAACTTTCCTTATCTGCTGATTCTATCTTAAAAATGTAAATGAGGGAATTAGATCTTGTGACACTAAGGAGAATTAACTGGTTGCTTTCTCTTTTTAATGAAGGCTGTTGAATTCTCCTCTCTCTTCTCTAATTTACCAACCCAATTAAGTTACCATCCATCCCAACTGGAATTCTGTAGAATCCTTTATAGGAACCTATAAAAATCCTAGATGCAAACCAAAAATACTTCACATTTCAAAAATAAATTCATTTTTATTGGTAGTAAGAACTTCAAGGAGATGTTACCAATAGCATTTTATGTTCTACCATTCATACATTTCAGAAACATGCACCTCTTAGAAACTGCCTGCCATCCTTCTACCCGTGCCTTCCTAGAAGCCTCCCAGTTCCAGTTAGTCATGCATTACTCCTGAGTCATTTGTCAATTTACTTGTTTCTGCTCTAAATTCTCCAGACATACTGTCCTCTTGAAATATGAAAGAAGCTGATAAGGATTTATTTTCTTACAGACAAATACTGCAACTACATGCATTTCATGTTTGCTTCTTCAAAAAGTAAACCATAGAAATATTTTAGTCCATACTCATCTGCACATATAACTGTCTTCAAATGCTGCAACTCTGGAACAACTGGTTGTACTTGCCTATATCTTTTTATTGCAAAACCTTTCCTTTTTTCCAGTGAGGAAACACTTGATTAAAAAAAAGGAAGTAAAAAACCCCACAAATCTTAGATGAAGGGCTTGGACTCCCTATCACATGCTTTGCAGACTGACAATGCCAGGTGAACTTTGTATCATTTGGTCAGGCTGCTTTCAAGCCTAAGACATGACATCTCAGCAGATCAACTTCAGCTCCGGTTCACATGGATATGCCTCCCTGCCCTCCAGATAATCCACTGACAGAGATGGATTACAAATCTATAGGTTGAGAAGGCAGTCACTGATGGCTCAGATATCACGAGTGTTCCTGCTCCACTGACAGCACAACGGCGCGCAAGAGGCAGCCGGGGGAACGTGCAGGACCAGGAATGCCGCTGGCTGTGGGAAGCTGCGGCTGTGCGGGGCCCAGTGCCCTGTGACTGCGGGCTCTCCTGCAGCACGGCCAGGGTAGAGGGGCCACTGTGACAGCACGGCGACTGCAAGCCCAGTTTCTGCCTCCATGCATTCAGTCACAGCTACAGGCTTCATCCTGCACCCAGGGCCTGTTCAAAACCAAAGATGTATGCTCACCTTACAGGGGAAGGTTTAGCCATTCAGAAATCCAAGCATGGCTCCCAGAACAACAGGGGTGAAAACTACACACCAAGGACAAAAATCCAGCTCAGAGTCTTAAGTAGACAACTGAAGTAGCACAGTGGCTATTTCAGACCCTCATTCTGCCCCCTCTGCATGTTACATGTGCTCTCATAGAAGTCTTCTACAGGATTCATTGCCAAGAGCTCTGAGGATGAGTGGCCATGTCTCCTCCAACCACGAAGAAAACTCACAGAGCTTTATCCCTTTGTATATAAATAAGGACACTCCTCGCTCCAGAAGATGAGAATTAATTTGCAGACCACCTCCAAAAACTATGCCCTGAGGTATTTGATAACACCTCTATGAATCAGATAAGAAGTACACACTCCTTTATTTGCATTGACATGCTTGTTTACTTAAATTTCTGTTGCCGTTCAAAGCTTTCTAAGATAGAGCTGCTATGTGGTGTTTCTTCAGATAGTGTTGCTTTTGAAATCTGTGGTAAGATAATACCAACATGGAGTATTTCCTTGGTTTGCTGTACTGTAAAAACACTTGTGGAACCAAAAGCATTTTGTTGCAAACATACCAAGAAATTGTAAAAAAATAACCCCCTAAAACAGTAGTGGGGAAAGACAAATAACATTATAGATTTTGGCAAATAACATCCAGTAACAGGTAGCAAATTTGCACTTATTAGCCAACTTACTCTAGAACAAGACCAGCAATTTTTGGACAAGATTTTTTTTTCTTGTTGAGAAAAATGGTCTATACTGACTCTCAAAATAGAGTATAGTAAATTTGGAAAAGGCTCTATTAAAAAAAAAAAAAGTTGAAATTAATTTAAGATACAGTTTAAAACAGTAGCATTTTTTCCATATTTCCATACTGACACACAGTCACAACATGAATCTACAATTAAGTATTTGGACACTGTGTAACATTTTTATTATCTTATGTAAACACATCTTAGGGAGACCAGGTAAATAAAAGCTATTCCTATTAGATGTGCTAAAGCTGCATCTGACTACAGGAAAAATTAATCAAGTTTAAGCTTATCTAACAGTCCCTGCTATATTCACATTACAGAGGATTATGCTCTTTCAAATCACTTACCCAAACCACTGAAATACTCATGAATGTTTACCTGAGGATCTGCCTCTGTATACACATACCCCGTAAGTGTGGTTTGATTTTCTCACCTGCATGCCCAGACAAGATAATGTATTCGACTTCTCCGTGGTACAGCTAAAAAGAGTCTGTGTGTGTATGTATCTGTGTGTATAAATAAATATCTCCAGAAGATATCTGTAAAATATGGTCACAGTTGACGCTGTAATCAGTATCACACTTTGGAAGTTAACAGTAATTTTACAAATTACTTCAGTAAAGAAATTGTACCTCTGCTTAAGTTTCTATCTTTAATTTCCATTCATTTCAGTTTTAGTGTAAAGATTAAATCTTTAGACACAATTTATCTTGACTTTCTCTCAATCTGTTTATAAATTTTGGCTGCTGCAAGTTTTCAACCCAAATATGAAAGAGGTTAAAAATAAAGTATGTTTTCACCTGAAACATAAAGTATGTTTTCACCTGAAACATTGCTTCTGTGGACATAGAACATGGATAAATCAAGTAGTACATTAGAAATTTTCTGTCACTCTTTAATTTATTTGGAAATATGATTATCATCTGATTCAATGTTGTTTTATATACAGGTTTTGGAGGGAGGGATGGATGGGAGAGAAGTATTAGATCTAATCCTCCTGACTTCAAATTGTTAACTGTCAGAATGCTTATCCCCATGTGCCCAAACACCTACCAAAGATTTGATGAACAATACTACTTAAGATGTACTTTTTTTAACTACTCACAGATGTATTTTTCAAACCAACTGCTGGCTAAGTGGTACTTTTGATTACCTGCAGGTGATAGATTTGATCTAAAAATAAACAGTGTGTTGAGAGAAACATTTTGGAGATTGTAGGCTGGAAGAACTTTTTTCACCTCTGAAGAAAAAAGTATCAAGAGTTGGGATAGCAACAGTTCATAAAAAGGTAGAATTCCCTCTTCAATATTGACTGACAATGCCACATTACCAGGAAAGGCTTAACAGAGGTTCTTTTTCTGTGCTAGTATCATAAGTTTCCATACTGCCTCTCACCATGTAAGAGGCTTTATTTTCCTTTGATTAAGAAAAGAAACCTAAAGTATTTTTTAAATTAGTAGCCAAACTCATGCAACTTCATGCTTCAGAATTAGTAACAAGACATGTAAGTTTCAAGCATCCAGCCTTTTTCTTTTTAAGATGGTGAAAAGAGTTGAATATTTAAATGTGGCATTTTCAATTTTAACTTATTCAGGGTAAATGTTAGACTTGGCAGTTTTAGTTCCTTTCTCTTTCCAGCTACCAGCCTTCTTACACCCCTGTTTTTCCATGTTCGTATTTTTTTGCTTGGACCACTTTCTTAATTTTTTTGAGTTTTTTTTCAAGTTATGTCATTCCCATTGTCATAAAATCTGAATCTGGACACAAGTCAAACAATTAAAATCAAAACAGATACTTCTTCCCACTCTAAAAGGAACAAAGTATTTTACTTTAAGACTTCCCAGAAAGTGAACATTTTTAGAACTGGCTCAAACCTATCAACTCTTACCAAAAAACAAGCTGTAAAAACTCTGTTAAAAGGTCACATGTGTTCAGGAGGAAGGGTAAACAACCAGCTGCTGATTTCAGAGCTTTCCAATTTTGCTCAGTGTTTTGAAATCTTTCAATTTCAAGCTATGGCATCACAGGCATTTCTTTCTCAAAGACCAAAATATGATACTTAGTAAACTGATGAACATTTTCTTATTTGCACAGTGTAAGGCTCAAGGTGTGACATATACTTTGTATGTTTATAAGTAAACCTTGCCATTCAATATTCATTTTCTACAAAACATTCTAGTTTTGACTTACTACTCTGTTGGTAGCTGTGAAAAAAATAGTGAACAAATTTAACAGCAGAGGTCATTAAGGGCAACTGGGGCAGGGGTGTGCAGGGCTGTTGCATCTCATTTGAGTAGTGGGAAATACTTCTCATCTCGGAAGGGACTGATGACATTTTTAGGGCGTGGAACTGCATTTCAGTGTTGAAAATTAATAATGAGAAAGATTGGAAAAATACTTCTGAGATCATCAACTCCAACTTTTGATCACCACCTTGTCCATGTCCACCTGACCATGGCACTGTCACATCCAGTCATTTCTTGAACACCTTCACGGCTGGTGACTCCATCACCTCCCCGGCAGTCCATTCCAGTGTTTAGTAACTCTATCTGCAAAGAACTTCCTCCTGATGTCCAGCCTGAACCTCCTCTGGTGCAGCTTGAGGCTATGCCCTCTTGTCCTGTCACTGGCTGCCTGGGAGAAGAGGCCCACCTGGCTACACCCTTTCAGGCACTTGTAGAGAATGAAAAGGTCCCCCCCAAGCCTCCTTTTCTCCAGGCTAAAAGGGAGGCTCAGGGGGACCTCAGCCCCCTCAGCCAATCCTCATAGGATTTGTGCTCCAGACCCTTCAGCAGCTCTGCTGCTCTTCTCTGGACTTGCTCCAACATCTCAATGTCCTTCTTGAAGTGAAGGGCCCGGAACTGGACACAGCACTCAAGGGGTGGCCTGTGAAGTCCTACCTTGAAGTACAACTTGTGAAGAACTAACATTCAATCCTACAAAACTTGTGGTTTTGCCAAGTCTTAATTTCCCTTAGTTAACTTGTTGACAGAGTATTTCCAGCCTTACTCAAACATTGAATACACTCAAACTCTCTGGAAAACCTGACAAAGGGCATTGTATTTCCCTAAAGCTTTCAATTTCTTTAAAACTTTAATTTAGGATTAATTTATTCTGCAATTAATTAACCCAAACATTTCTGTGATTCTAAGCATACATCAAAGTCCCCTCTTATGATTTCCATAATGTTTCTTTTACATGCAGACGTTCTGCAGAATTAGTGCAGGAACCAGCAAGAAAAGCATCTGACCTGTTTTTCTCAATAGGTCATTAACAAGAAACTGCATAGGAAGTGTGAATTTCATTTCCAATGCTGAGCAGAAGGTACAAATATTTACTTCAAACGTGTATTTGAACAGTTTGAAGCCACTACCTGCAAGCCAAGGGATAGCAGCTCACCTTGCATTTTGGACACTTCTGGGCATTCCTCTGCCCGTGTTCGATTTCGTTGGCCCAGTGACGTAACAGCTTGTCTCCCTTCTTGTATTCTTTGCAGTTAACGCCTTCATGCCAGGGAGAGTGGCACTTGAAACACCAGACAAATTGGCAAGATGGACACTGGATCTGTACAAATGAGAAAACACCACACATTTGCAAGCTGGGTGCTGATACAACTAGAAAGCCTGTTTTAAAACCACTGCTCTTCAATTAAGAGAGCAGCTGCCCAGCAAAGATCTAACATCTTTTGAAGGATCTGTTTTAAAAACACAAGAAGTTGTGGAAGCTAGCTTGTTCTTTTCCTTTTTAAATGAGAGAAAATACAGATGTAACTGCTAAAGCCAGGAAAGGCCTCAATCAAATGAAGCACAAATAGCTTAGTTTAATCACAGGTATTACTTCAAAATTGATTGTGTGGCTCAGCTGACAAAAGGCAGAATCCAGAAAGCTTATTCAGTTGCCTCCAATACATTTGAGACAACACCTAAAAATTAGCTGACAGTTTTCAGTACAGTGGATGTATCTTTTTCTAGGAATAACCTTCACTGCACCAAGGCTATTACAGAAAGTACTTGGTCTTCTGAAGCAGCTCTACAGAACTCAGCATGGGTAATGAAGCTTATATTAGAAATGGTCCTGGGAAAAAGGGCCATGAGCAAGGCTCTCATCCAAGAGCCACAAGTACCAACGGGAAGTCAGGCACCTCCTTTTGCTCTTGATTGCGTCAAGGCAAGCTGAGGCTGTGCCAAACAGCCCACTTGCTACAGACCACACCTAATGGCAAAACACACAAGCCATATTCAAATTGAGAAAGGATCTATTCTTTTCACTCCCTCGGTTTTAAATCATTGTGTCAAAGAGGTACCATCATCATCACGTCTTCTTCCACACCCTGCTTATTTTTTTTATGAAAAGCTAAGGCAGCTGCTGTGTTTGCAGGAGTAATAAATAGAGGCACATTGCAGCTGCTTATCTGACGAAAGACAGGCCTCCAACCTGGATCATGACTTAGGAAAACAAGAATTAGAAGCCACATTAGACTCAGGCACATCCAGGCTCCTGCAGAATGTTCGCTTCTGCCGTGTTTGGCCGCAAAACATCTCAGCCTGAAAGAGGACAACATCTCAGCCTCTCAAGTGACTGCTGAGCCCTGTCCACCATCTCCAGGTACACTCCATGTCTGGCACTGCCCTAGCTTTGTACCCAGCTGATGGATGGGACTGAAGAATTCAACCAGCCAAACCAAGGGTGTTTGGTTATATCTGTGTCCAGACTTGGTTCACCACCAAACCATGGACACATCTGTGCTGACCATGCATGGTGTGGGGGTGCTTCTCAGGAAACTACATCCTAGAGAGTAGTCATGTGTGAAGTCCCCAAAACATATTTCTCAAGTTCTCACTCCCATGAGCTGCTGCACCCTCCTGTTGAGTCATGACAACTGGTGGAACTGGTTCTTGACTACAATTAAGAGTACAAAATAGGTGCTCTGATCTCCCTTATATTTTGCTGGGGGTAGCCAAAATTATTTATACATGCAATTACTACATCTTGTTTAAAGGGAAACAACACATTAGGACTGAAACATGTGGATTACAAACTTATTTTTTACCTGAAAACTTGTCCAAGGCCATGATGAAGTATAAAACAAAAGCAATACAAAATATAACTGCTGCCCTTTCTCAAATTTAATGAGCCAGTGGCCAAGAAGTTGAAACAATGGAAATATAGTACCTCGCATCTCTGCTTCACAGAAGAATTCTCCTAATAAAACCAGTTTAACAGAAAGGAAATTTCCTGCTCTGAGGAACCTAAAGAATGATATATATATTGCTACTAACCAAACTAACACAGAGCACTGATCAATGCTTCCACAACACTTTAAAAACCAATCTAACCTATCCAACCCCATATCTCCATAACTTTTTTCCTTTTTCTACCCCACTCCCTCCCAGCATTGAATTTGTCTTTCAACAACACATCACAGTGTCCTACTGCTGGGAAGACAGATTATAACAAGCATCATATTGTAGTGCTCAGTATTTGTTATGCCTCAGCCAAAGATGGAGCTTGTAGCCACAAGTAAGCGTTCTACAACCTGAAACCTTTATCAGTTGCGGTATTCAGACATTTGAGATAGAACACGGATGTTAAAAAACACAAACCCAAATCAACAGGTCAGGAAGCTGCAAGTTAAAGCTTCTTCTTAAAAAAAAGGGCAACATAATTTAAAACATGGTTCTGTGGGTCTGTTTTTTGTTTGGTTTGTTTTTTGGTGAATATCTGAAATAAATTGCAGACTATCTTTCTATTGTAGCATGTACGTAAGTGAAAGCAATGCAGCAGCTACCAGGATATGTGTTTAAACTTAGTGTGTATGTTTAAGTCTCAAACCAAGACACACACACACTGACATCAGACATTTCCAAATACATTAATCAGAAAGTACTGAAATACAGGATGAGGCTATAACCACAGGAACTCAAAATAACATTTCCTACCACAAATGGCCCTAACTGAACTAGTGAGAACTCTATGTTTCATTACCAGTTTCCTTTTCCACCTGTCACCCTGACAGCACCTTCTTCAAAACTGAACTAGTAAATAGTTTTTATATTTTGAATGGGCCACTTCACTTCTCTGTGGTTCAATGCTGCCTGAGCATAACTTAAGCAAGCAAAGAAAACTATGTCCTTTAAGTAGTTATGAACCTTATTTTTCTTGGAACTAGTGGCTGCAAAACGAACTCCTAAAACCATTCAAACTTGGATGCAGTGTGATGCCCCTGTGCTTAAGAAACAGAAGCAGAACAGGGCAATTACAGCAGTCTTTCACATTCTTATTCCACTTTTTCTCTGTTTTTCTGAAAGAAAAGTTAAATATGATTTGATTCATGGTTCAGTAGTTGTGCATGAAATCACTGTAGCAAGGACACAAATGCAATCTACGTATGATTTAAACCAGTAAAATATATTATAGTCCAGCAAAGCAGACAAACTATATCTGCAAAACCCCAAAACATTAACCTTGTGTTTTGTCAAATATATTATTCCTCACACAAACATTTTCCCATTTATTTTATGATTTCTATTTATGTTGATTGGAATTGAAAGGATGGATATATACACAAACTTCTATGTCATCTGGAGATCAGCCTTCCTTGAAATAGAAAAGATTACACAACTTTGTGTTCTAACTCACTTGCTCTCTTGGTTCTCAGCTTTCTGAAACACTGACCTTTGAGGCTAACATTTTCCATTTTCTTAGCATGCCTCTTTACTGCAAGCTACTTTATCTATCAGTTTCCTCCTTTTCAAAACTGATAGATAATTTCAACACAAAACACCACCCAATGTGACCTGATGATAGCAACACTGACTGCACATGAAAAATATTCCTAGAACCTGAAGGTACAAAAAGCTTAGTGGAATTTTCTGCCGGTTGGTGGAACAGTAGCTATATAACAGGATGGCCAAATAAATTATGCAATTAACTGATTACATGAATTACAGTCTCTAGATGCAGATACTGTCACTTTATTTGAAAATAAATATGGGCTGCAGCCAAAACAGCTTCCTTCTCCTCATCATCAACCCATCCCCTCTCTTGAAACAGCTGAAAATAAGCAGCAACAAAACAAACATATTTTGTATCCCATTAGGGCTGATCTTTGATCCAGCTCCCAGTGTGACACCAAAACATCAACATAAGCAAAAGCAGGCTGGCAGGAATGAATAGCTGAGAGCAAGGAGGGAGAGCATGGCAAAATCACCACATCCGCAGCAGCTGAGGCTCAAGGTAGATTGAAGCGGTGTAGAGCCATGAAGATATCTGTCACTGAAGGTTAAAACCTGATCCAAAATTAGGGAGCTAATTGATATGAACTACACAGATCAACTCTATCACAGCATCTCTGCTGGTACAAATTCCTGCTAGTTCTAGAACAACAACTTTCAGAAACTCTTTAGTAGTTCAAACAAAAGATAGTTTGTATAACAACCGCATTGAAAAAAACACTTACATTTGCAAAGCCAAGCACTCAAGTCCTCCTTTTATGTGACATGTATCTCTTGACAGAAGTCAACAAGAAAACTTCATTATCAATCTCACAGAGCGGAGTATTGCTTCTCCATGGCAAGTGGCAGGTCAAAAACTAACAGGCAAAATCCAGAACTTCCTCACAGAACAAGTCTTCTTACTTACTCTTGTGAAACTTTTAACTGTTCCATGCACAGGGACTTAACCAGCAATTTTTCAGTTTTTGCCCATTTCCACTGCGCTTTTGCCTAAAAGCTCTGACCAAAGGTTTGTTAGAGTCTTGTCTGCAACCACATTACACTCTCAACTCAGGACATAAGAGAGGGGGCACAGAAATTTTCTTAGTTAATGCTGGATCCATTTGTGATAAAAATATTTTATATAGAAAATTAAATAGTTCTCTTGCTGTTCTGTGTGGCCCTAAGTGGCACTAATGGTAGAAGAAAGGTTTGGATAGCAAGTTCTCCTTTTCTTCCCCTCCTTCTTCCTCAACGTACACGTTAACTTTCTAGGCTTAGTACGCCAGGACTTGAATCTCAGCAAATTGAACTGTTGGACCTAGATCAGCTTAGCTCACACAAACCAGCTATAATAAGAAAAATTAATTTATAACTTCACTGCCTCTTTAAATTTCCATGTTATTTGTAATTTTAAATACTGTATCAAATTTAAGAAATGGCATTAACATTTTTAAAGAATCTGTTCAAACGAAATCTTGGGACTTGAGAGCGCTTTCCTGTTGCAGTGTATAAAAGAGTAAGTGTACTGGCTGGGCAGGCTTGTGCATACATGCTCCCACACATGACTCTGTTCTCTCGAAGGCAATACTTGCAGTGCTGGTGCGCAGTTCATGTGTTGCAACTGCAGTTTGCATTGCTTGCATGTGAATAGGGCAGCCTCAAAAGCCTCCAGTCAGGTGTCTCCTATGCTATACACAAAAGAAAATGAGTCTTTGCCTCCAAAGAGCCTGCAATTCAAGACACAATCTGTACAAACCTAAAAAAACAGATAATATTGGTCCACAGATACGTGTGTATGTAAATTACTCACATATACTCCATGTCATATTAGTCATCTTTTTAAAGCTTCTCCCTGCAACAAAACTTCTCCTTGTGCTAAGCTTAAAATAAATCACTAAAACTGTACCTACACCAGAAAACAGTTGAGGTTCAGGGAATATGCTGAAGCCCTGTGGGCCACGATCATCCATACTGCTTGCTAGCATTTTCCCAGTTATATTTCTGACTAGCATCAACTAGACATTCTTGCACACAGCACCCGGGCTCAGCTCAAAGGATACATTTTGCCAGTCTGTTCCCCCGAGATTTAAGCTCTGCAGATCACAGCTACACACACTGAATCATCACTTGACCAGCGAACTGCTTCTGGCTTGCACTATGCATCACACAGTCTCCCATTCCTTCTGACTGCGGTTTGTAGGGAAGTTGTTAGAAACATTTTTACTGTAGCATTTTAACTCATAAAAGAGTACTGGTTATGCCCTGAGGAACGTTCTGAGATCCGGCAGGCCCATGATACAACAGCTGCACCACCTATGACCCACACTTGTGGGACACTAACAGCCTCTGACAGCTTAAGAGAGGCGGCTGCCAAAGCATTACAAGATCTGATGTACCCTGGATTACACCTGATGTGTGGTGATGATGAAGCAGATGGGTGAAGGAGAATAGCTGTGGGCAGAAGGAATTTTACTTGCAGTTTCAAATTTTTTCCACCTCAATGTAAGATGACAAAAATCTGAAAACACTGAGTCCAACAGACAGTGTAGCATGTAATTCATGCCCTACACAAACATGCACAAATAGCTCATAACTCAGAATTACCTTTACCAACTTTTCAACTCCAATGAATACAAACCTTCCACCTTTTAATCTTCACACTGGGCTGAATCTTGTGCTGTGTAATTAGGGCTATCTAAACAGTCATCTAAACTCCTACTGAGGAGAACTGGTTTGTCCAGGAAAGGCCAGCTCAATCATGAAATTAACCACAACAAATCTAATAACCGGATGGAAAACTAACACAGAACATGGTGCTGCAGACAACTGTTGTCTTCTGGAACTTAGGTGGACTTTTAGCAGCTCAAAGCTTCTTCTAAGTTCTTGCTTTTTATCTTTGATTAAAATCACAGTATAAGCAACTCTTCTATGAAAAGAAATGCTGTAGAAGTGTTTTTTTCCCCTCTATTTCTCAAAGTTTTGCATTGTGAATGATGAGACTACAGTAATGCATAACCTCTGGTAAGGGAGTGAAGAAATAAAAATCAACAAGCAGGACAGACAGCAGCTCTATTACTAAGGAAGAAGCAAAGACAACAGCCTAACATCATAAATGCCAAGAACTCACTTACCCAGAGTTTCAGGGGAAACTGAAAAGTTGTATGTCTAAAATTATCGGTTATAGTGGTAACTCCCCTTTCCCAGTCTCCTCTGACTGTGACCATATTGTTTGCATGTCAGAAAGAAAACACTGTTAAATTAAAATGTGTGTCAGGACAAAATTATGCCACCTATCAAAAAAAAATACAGACTGAAGAGTTCAACTGGTAGAACTCTTAGAAGTCAATTAAGTACTTAATCAATGATGTACTACAGGTTCACATTCCTAATCACAGCTTGCATACAGCTCCAGTGAAACAAGGAAGTTCATTTAATGCTCACCAAATGCTGTCCTACTTTTGCAGTGCCATCTAACCCACAGCCCCGGCAAGCATGCTCACTTTGTATTTGTTCTCCAATTTGGCAGGGGTAGGAATGTGGCCTCTCCTCCGGAAGGTTGTAAAGTGCTTGCACTGAGGGCATGGCTTGGTGCTGGAGTCAATGCGGCTGAGTTCCAGGAAGTATTTATACTTGATGATGTCATCATGGGGCAGGTTATAGAGGACAGTTGTTTCATCCAGGTGTTCGCTGCACTCTGTGATGGGGCATTTTATATCCACTTGTCCCAGCTGCACCTGCATACAAAAAAAAAAAAGAGCTGTATGACCTTTTGCTTGGAGAAGTTAAGCAAGCATTGGTGAATTTTATGAGGAAAATTAATTCCAAATACTCTAACAATCCAGAGACTATCTAGCATACTGTCTTTAAATTATTTGAGTTACACCAAGCTCACTGCAATTTTTCCAGAGAGCATTTTCAAATCCAAACAGAAAAGCTAATTACCCTGAGAAGTGAAGTTATTAAACATATTCTCTCAGTGTATGTACGATGGCTACATACACCACAAAACCAAATACAAGTCCTAACTAACAACGTCCACCCAGTACTCCATACTTTGGGTGTAATGGTCAGTGCACCACTACCATGGCTCATAAAGGCTGTGAGAAAGCAGACAATGGAAACCTTTGCATACTGTTTCACTGCAAAACGACCTGGGAATCAGAGCACAGAGAAATTAAAAGTCAGTTTAGGATCAGCAGCTCGGACTCAGGAACTCTGAGCTGGTTCCAGCTCAGCACACTCAGTGCCTCCGCAGCCTGCTTCCAAGAAGCTCCTTACACACCATACTGCACATGCAGAGTTTTAGCTGAGCTTGGGTCTGATCAAGCTAATAAATTTCCCCAGAACTCAAGAGTTAAAAGTTTTAAAAAACACACACCCAAACAACAACAACATTAAAAAACCTTAAAAAAAAACAAACTAAAACCAGACAAACAAACAAACTTGAGGTTAACAGGGCACAAACTGTTGCTGATCTAATGAGTCCTGATGGTCGCAAGCTAATCCATATGTTCAGATATTGGCAACGAGTTTCCAGAGCTCCTGGATCCAAGAACTGCGCTGGTCCCAGATCTGCACCCTTCATACTTGGCAGGCTTTAACTGCTTGGACTTCATGCCAAAACAGCAGATCCTACTTGGGCTGGGAGCACCAGAGTTGCATTTTCATAGCAGTGAGCCCAAGTTAATAAACCCTGCTGGATCTTGAGAGTCTGCAAGGACCCAGCCAGAGCATGTTTGTGTCTGTTCCAAGTAATCTTGAACGAGTGAGTTTTGACTGCACAAGTGCAGCTGACCACCAGTTCAACTCCTTCCTTATTGAATATCTCCATGAAGAGAAAAAGGGTGCAGCCAGCATCTCTTTCCAGGAATTACTGTTTGAAGGTTGGCAAGTTTGATTTCCCTAGACTGCTTATTCTTTAACATGCTCAATTAGAGAAACCTGCCAAACACCACACTAGATAAGAAAGAAACACCTCAGATTTGGATGCAGATCTCGTTGCTGCATAGTGGTACCCGAAGACATAGACTCCACTAATGCAGTATTTAAGCTAAAAAACTGAGGGCAAAGCCCTAAAAAGCAACACAACACAACACAACCCTGTCATTGTTGCTTCAGCAAGTGAGCCACATGGACTCTAACTGAATGATAATTCAGTCAGGAGCCAGAGGATTAGAAGAGTCATAACAACATGATACCAAACCCAAGGTTTATACTGATTTAAAAAAAACCCTACTGCAGTACCTCTGTTCTTTCAGCAACGTAGCTAAAACTCAGGAGAGCAAAGAGATTATGTATATGTTAGAGATTGAAATGCAGGGTGTGGATGATGGCAGAGAGACTCAGACCAGAGCATGGTGGAGAACACCTCAGCAAGCCATCACTGCTGTGGTGCCCTGAGCAGCCTTGGCTGAAGGCACAGGCAGGTCAGGATGGAGGCAAATCTGTCTGCAGTAGGGAGGAAAGGCAGCTCCCCAGCAGTACACCCATTCTCAGGAGGGAAATTCCCCACATTTCATTTCCAGCTCTAAAAGGTGGGCAGAGCTCTGCCACATGCAAACAACACCAGGCTCAGTTTGGCTTTTACATGGACGTGTGTAAGTACAGGAGGAGTATGTACTCAAAGGCATTAAAAGAAACAGAACAAAAAAATCCCCCAAACCCCACATACTACATGCTGGGGAAGGCCAACATTTTATACCTGCAGAACACTGATTCACCTGTAGCAGCATGCAAAATGAAACCAAGCATATGGACCACTGGACTGTTCTCAGAAGAATCACCCAGTGCATCAAGGAGCTGTACTTTAAAAGCAGATGACAATCAGTACAGCACTACAGAACACAAGCACAATGAACTAAGAGAATAATTTGCTACAGAAACACAAAATTCTATTGCACTAGCATTAGCATCAGCTTTTGTTTACAGAAGTACGGCATACTTTAAAACCGAATAATCAAATTAATCCCACCTATGACTATTTCATTTTTTAAAATTTTTTTAAGCATTAGGGAGGTATTAAAAGAGCTGTATCTTTTTGCTAGGAGTAAACTAAGCTACAATGGAGTAGCATTACATAATGAGGAGGTGCATTGTATCTGACAGTACTTAAGCATTGCTTATATTAAATGCTAGTTAGAACAAACCTGCATTTATACAACCAAGGAATACAAAGCTCAACATTTTCTGTACTTCATGCCCACACAGAATATGATTAATATACGTGGTAAGAGACAGGTGTGGTTTCAGTGTTTATTTTGAAAATATGTTTTACATCCACTTGAAACAAATAATTTTTAACCTCTGTAATAGTTTCAGCTTTTCAAGTTTGGCAAAGACTGAGCCTTTTCCTATGTTTTGAATGTGACTGAAGTGAACAGAGCTGGCTTGCTTATTAGCAGTAACTTCAATGGAGCCTTGTCCTACCAAAACAGTCCATCTTTGTGCACTAGCATCAGCGACTGATGGAAGTATAGCCTTAGAGGTAGCCTGTCAGGCTACCTGCTGCCACAGACCCAGGACATGCTATAGAATGAGAAAGGAAAAGCAAAATAAAACAATCTCTTATGACATTGGTACAAACAACTAGTTTTATTATCTTCCTTCATTTTCTTTTTGTTTTGAACAGCCTTATCCCTCCAATATCAGCTTCTCACAATGTCAACCCTGCAGGTTTTAAGAATACCACTGCGTATTAAGAACTTCAGAACCCTCAGCATACAGAGCAGCATGGTGTATTTTCACAGCATGACGAAAGACTCATATGTCTAAGAGCAGCTGAGCACAGTAGTGCTAAAATGTCAGGCAGCATCCAGCTCTTAATACTCAGTTGTGCTTCACTTCTGTAAAGCATCTCAGGAGGGGCTACTCTGCTTACAATCTGGAAGGAGAAAGCAGGCTCTAGCTCCTTTTATACTACAGAAAGGTAACATTTAAATTATCAGGAGAGCAGTATGTACCTCCCCCTGACATTTTATTTTAAAAGCGTGCTTCTTTTTTGGCAGAGGGTAGGGAAGGGAAAGGGCAGGGGTGAACAGAGACAGAACACACACACAGACTCTACACTGATTTACTTACTGCCCAAGAAAGCACTGATACCACCAACAGAAGACAGAAACAGATGGCACGATACTTTAAGTTGGAAAATCATTTCCACACTCTAAGCCTTCTTTTAAAGGAAATCATTGTTAACTATACAGAAAGCAAAGTTCAAATTAGACCAGAAAAGCACTGATTTATACCTGTCATTTGGCCTGCCCCAGGCTGGATGTAACATAACATTTGTAGGCTGTACTTGCATTGCTGTATTTCTCCTTACAGAAGAGGCCATTCTACTTTATAACATATATCTACAAACAAGCGTTTTCTGACTGAAACTTTACTCTTAGTTCAGAGATGCACATGTTTAATTGCTCTTCTTAATGCTGAAAGTGAAAATGGCCATGCCAAATATACACTTCTGTAGAGAAATTTAATTTCTACTAGTGGACCACATTATCCCCTGTAAATTACCAAGGAAGTTATGAAATAAAAAAAAATATTCTGGAAATGCACAGATACAAGTGAAGGGACAGTCTAGTGTAGAGGACTTTCATACCCTATAGGTAAAGAAACAGTTGGATTAAAATTCCCTTTATTTATAAGCAAAATCCTATTCCTTTCTAGTGCACTGGAAACAGCTCTTTCATTTTCATTGGAAAGTTACAAAGCAGTGACGAATTACTTTTCTTGTACATTTGGAAAGTGTGTCATTTTGAATTTATTTTCTTTAAAAAACTAGTAATAATTTGTGGAAAATACTTGAAGGACTCACCATGGTTCAGAACTCCACAGTGGTAGCTGCTAACCAAACGAAATCCAAGTAGACACGATTCAAGAAGTGCCAACCTAAGACAGTTCAAACATCTACTAAGCATTCTGCACCTGTCTTTAAGGCATTTCTGTGTTTTGAGTCAGTCTGGATTCCTGATTTGTGCCAGTGATATCCTGGCATTCTCCACCAAAATTCTTTTAAAAAAACCCCAAAAACCTGTGAAATACATTCCCTTTTTCAGTTCATCCAGCCTCTCTCCTGGCTGTTAAGTGGTACAAATTCCCAGTGCTGCTGCAAGACAAGCAAGAATAAACAGCTAGAACTTAAGAGTAATTAGATTAGGAGCTACTTAAGTTGTATCATTACCAAATAGTGAAAACATCCTCTCTTTTGTGTGTGCCATCTCCTCCACAGAACATTTTCACACAACTTCTTGCCTGCTGTTTATTACTTCACAAACCATACTGCATGAAGTGTTTCACTTCTACTCCCTCTTTAATTCATTTCTCAACAGACTTGCTATAAATTACTTCCTGAATGCCTGTCTCATTCAGTTGCTCCACCATCTTCTCTGACAACCATCCATAACATCATTCAAGAGTCATCACTCCTCAGGAGGGAAGGGCTTCACTAGCCTTGATCAGGGCATGTATCACTGTCTTCAAAAGATCCAGAAGGTGTTCAAAATGGTCTACTTGAGCTGTCATTAAGATCATCTAAAGGCCATTTATTAGTAATAAGAGTTGAACCAGAGTCTCTTCTATTGTGTCACCAGCTCACAGAGATCAACCCTGAAAAGGTTCATGAGGAGGTTCCCCTTCGCATGTCCTCTAAGTAGAGTCTTTGTTCTCCTTTCGTAAGTACCACACTTGTGGATGAAGCCGTGACAATGACATGGTGGTTCCTGCTCCACATGACATTCAGAGAGAGAGTCACTAAGGCGCGAACACTGCAGGCTTGAGCAGACATCACCTCTTCTAGTTTTGACAACAATTTGTTGTCAGGGACTTTTGCATTAATTACCACACTGTCAACACTAAAAAAGACACAAAAAGAAGCAAAGTCTCATGGCCTTTGAAGTACTTGCTAGTCCCTCATCCTTCAGGTGAAAGGCACTAAAAAGCAAGAAGCTGGGAGGGAAGCTAAGTGTACATAACTGCAATCCAACTACCAGCAGCACATCACGTCTGACCCTTCTGCTGCAGAAGCAAGTCTTCTGAATGCTTTACAAAGCATATTTAAACACAGTATCAACTTAAATTCTCAAAGGTCATCTGGTTTTTACAACTTCAGCCAGAGGCTGAGACTCCAGCTTCATTCATAACTGAGGACCACTGTCAGGAGCACACTTACACACATCCATGTCCCCAGGAGCACTGTGGAATGGTGCAGCTACACACCAGCGAGGGTCACAGCCAGCACCACCTGTGTGGGAAGAGACCAGAGTGGCTTTAGCCCCAGAAACAACCCAAAACCTTAACTGGCAAAAATGGCCTTGGCTGCCTGGAGCAAAGCCCCACACCATTTTGTTTGTTTCTCGGACAAACTTCTTTTTCACTCCACAGTCACATCTATGACTCTCCTAAAAAACTATGAGGATAAACTAGAAAGATATTCTTCAGAATGCACATGAACTCAACCAAACCTTTTTCTTAAAGGCCTCTTAACTTGCTTTCTCATTTGATGACATGGTGACATGAAGTTCTACTCCTTTCCTTTTTTCTTCCACAGAACTAGGTGTTACCTGCTCACATGGATGTGGTATCAATAGAAACATTCAGATTTTACTTGTCCTGACCACACAGGGATTTATAGAAAATTACTTGTAGAAAAAAAAATGAATACTGAAATTCTCCTTTGCAAGAAGTGAACAATTATCAACATGGAGAGCTCTCCCTTTTTGCCTTTTCATCTCCTGTTACTTCAGTGAGTGAATTAAAAATGGAAACAATTTTATCTCAGTAACGCATTTAGAAAAACTGCACTGCATTAAATTGTGCCTCTGCCTGCTACTACTCACCAAACCTAGTGCACATCACCAGCAAGCATGGAGGTTGTGTGCTTTCTGTTCTGGTGTTCTGGAATCCACTGTGAGTTGAAACCCAGAGTAGAGGTAAAGCTTAGACCCATGCGTGGACAAAACCAGGGCTGGGACACCTGGACGGCTGCCCATTGAGCTGGATCACTCTGGCAAAGAGGCACGCCAGAGTTAGACCAAGAGACTGACTAGCAGTACGTTTTATCTTGCACTCTCCAGGGCTCCCAGAGGTTGTGAAAGCTATCTTTCATCTCTCCTCCCCACACGTGTGTGGGGGCAGAGGGAGGGGGAAATTCCAGTGGAGGAAGTTAACCTGGGAAGAATAATGGCAGAAACTGCAAACCTTGGAGGAATCTGACCCAAACCCACAGCCCTCTAAGCATTCATTACGGGGAAGAAGGAAAAGCACAAAAGCTTTCTGATTTTGTCCAGGTGTGCATATTAACAATGTTTATGCTGATTTTTCTATTCCTTAGAAGACACATTCACTTTTACTAAAAGATCCAAAGATGCTCATGAAAGAAGAGCTTTGAAGACAGCAGAACAAGCCAGATACCTGCCCTTTCTCAGTTGGAAAATAGAGGCAGTTGCTCCTGCCTAGGAGTGAGACCAAAAGACCCCATATCAAAACTGAGCAGGTGCAGGAAGGGATTTCAGAAAAGATGCAAGGCCAGGAGACCATCCACATCCCACGATACATTTAAATAACCTGGGCATCTCAGGAGTGAGCCCTGTTTGAAGGGTCTCAGTAGCATTAGGAAATACAAGTAGCAAAGAAGCAACACCTTCTTTGTAATGGTAATGGTTTGTTAGGCTTTCAGCATGGGTATAAAAACATCACAGCCAAATAACAGAACCAGAACAAGACAACTCTCACAGCTGATTCTTGTAAAGTAAGATAAAAAGCTATCAGTTACCTCTTTAATTAACAGTCTTAAATTCAGAGGGGGACAGCCTGTTCTCCTATAGCCAGGATAAGACTTGTAGAAACTGTCATGTGTGTTCGAATTTGTTACCAGCTGAACCCAACCCAGGTATATCCTGCTCATCTGAGTTCTCTGTTAAGGCACAAACTGCAAGAGCCCAAGCTTATACAATGGAGGGGTGAGGAGGGAACAGGCTGAACACAATGGGATACAGACACAGCAGCAGCCACTGACCACTCACATTTCCCCTGCCACTGGGCAGCAAACCTCACTTTCAGCATGCCTGACCTCCCAAAAGCATAGAAGTCATAATGTGTTCACTGTAATTCATTTAAATACTTACCTCAGAAAACAAATTAGAAAGAAAACAAAAAAACCTAACTCCCCAAAAATCAAAATCCAATTCTCCCAATTAAGGAGATTAAAACAAAGTGTGCTCAGTTACTTCAGCAGGTAATTTTTATGCGTATGACGCTCTCCCCACAGGAACAATGCTTAAAAATTGTTTCCTTGTTTTGCTTACAACAGGAAATCATCTACAGTCAAACTCCAACCTCCACCAGGTTCAGGCTGGATTAACCCAGGTTCAGATCTATTCCAATGGAATAATACTGTTAACTATTAACAATAATTAGTATCACAATCAAAACCTTTCCCATGCCTTTCTTAAAGATGGAAAGAAAGCTAACATCCGTAAGATGATCAGAAGGCTGGAGCACCTCTCTGATAAAGACAGGCTGAGGAAGTTGGAGCTGTCCAGCCTGGAGAAAAGAAGGCTCCAGGGAGACCTTAGGGCAGCCTTCCGATACCTAAAAAGGGCCTATAAGAGAGCTGGAGGTTTCTTACAACTGCATGGAGTTACAGGACAAGAGGTAATGGCCTTAAAACAGAAAGAAGGTAGGTTTAGATTAGATGTTAGGAGGAAATTCTTTCTGAGAGGTTGGGGAGACACTGGCACAGGTTGCCCAGAGAAGCTGTTGATGCTCCATCCTGGAAATTGTTCAAGGACAAGTTGGATCAGACCCTGGGCAAAATGGTCTAGTGGGTGGCATCCCTGCTCACAGCAGGGGGGTAGGAACTGGATGATCTTTAATGTCACTTTCAATCCAAACCATTCTATGATAAGCTGTTATAAAACTGTGAAAAAACATGGTCCCAATCTTCACTTGGAATCACCACTTTGGTCTTCAGGTGGAGCCAAGAAAAATCCATAAACAGTGAAAATTTATCCTACAATTATTCATGTTGAAAAAGACAAGATCAAGAGTTCATTCTTCTACTATTCTGCTATGTAGTAGTCAGGTTCCCCACCAGACATGAAACCTGGAATAGGCTCCTGAGCTCCCATTTACCAAGCAGCATGTTATTTATTTCAAATAAAATAAGGCAAATCACTATATATTTGCACAACTTATTCACTAATCTGTATTACTGAACCTCTAATACAGATAAGCCCAACTGATAACATCAGCAATAGTTAATCAACCCTTGGTTTCTCCAGCAACAGCTGCTGTTATGTTTTACTGTTGTACCTACAGAAATACTTCATGATGCTTCATATTCTTCCAATGGAAAGTGGTACTTAGCATGAAATAAAGCTCTCATAATCAAGCAAAGGAGGTAGGAGAAGAGAAGCACACTCTTCCTTATCTCACTATTGCATCCCAGAAGACAGCTACAAAACCTAACAGAGTTGGCATGGATGTGGGTGAATACTTAAAAATAGCGAGAACTTTTAACACAAATGTCTCAACTATTCTCTTCACCAACCTGATCATCTACATCCCCAAGCCCACAGAAAAAAGGACAGGCATTTTATAGCTGTTCCTAAACTGTCCTGCTTTCCTTCAGAAAGATACCTACAACTAGTTTCCATGCCTTTGCTAATTTTGAGGTTGCGAGTTTTCTCATGCATGTATTAATAATCAGTACTTTCATGCTTGACTATCAGACATGAAACCAAATTGTGTCTTCTCTACTTGATGAATTCAATAAAGAAACAGCAGAGTTGCATAGGTACAAGAAAAACCAGAAGAAAGACTGAGAAGTATTTTCTAACTGGCAGGTCATTGACAGGAGTAATAGTAGACATTTCTTAGATTCAAGGTATAATGTATGAGGTTAAAATACTATCACTTGTCTTCCCCTACAAACAACACGACTTGAAGAAGCTTCTTATGTGATCAAGTTGTTACAAAATAGCTAAGATCTGATTTATAAATAATTATTTTGCTCTGCCTTTTTTCAAAGAAACCCATCTCATTGGACCAGTAGCAATCCACAACACAGCTGGTTTTGGTGAAAAGCTACGCTAATAAAAAGTACCATGAAGTGACAGAAATTGGTAACTTCTATATGACTTCAGTGATGGATGTGCAAGCTGACCTGTTTTCAGGAATAAACCTGGGAAAGGCTAATGCAGAGCAAACTTTCAAGCTTCTCTCCACATGCCATCACTTGGACAAACCCTAGATACTGTGCTATAGCTCCAATTTCACATTACTTCATCCAGGTATTTCTCACAGTGCATTGTAAGTTGAAACCACATTTTGATTCACATTTAATGCAATGATGGATACAGCCACAACAGGGAGCAAACATACAAGATAAACAAGTGTAAACAGCACAGCATTCTCCAGGGAGCTGAGGCAAAAGCTTAAACAGTGATTCTGATCCATACTTTGAGAAGCAGAACTGAAGTCAAGTGTCACCCCAGCTGGGACCAAATTACCCATCACCAAAGAGTTAAACTGTTACCTAAGATACCTCAGTAGAAACCCATAGCACAGAAGAAAAAAAATCATCTTATGATAGTTGAAAGTACAATTCTGTCCCATAATTGATCTAATCCTGTAGAGTGCTGCACTCGTCTAGTCCACAGTAATTTCTAAACAGCTTATTAAATAGCCAAGCTATCAGAGTTAATTCGCCTGATGATCAAACTCTAGCTGTAATTCTGGGGTTGTTACTGTGTTAGGTCAGTCTACCCAAGAATCTGCCAAATAAGGTCCCCACTGAAGCTGGAACTTCAGCTTAAGGCACAGTTTGTGTATTGATTGCTGCAGACCTTGTTTGTCAAAAGCAGCTAGAATCTTTATATCATAAAACCATTAGAAACAGCAAAACAAGGGGGGAAGCAGACAATACAGGTGGTATACACTAGGGAAATCAAACTGCTACTGTGTTTAGAACAATATATTCCACTTTCCCCTAAAGCAGAGAAAACATGAAGCAAGTTCATTTAAATTCCTAAATGCAGTTCTATCAGCTGACTAGCCTATTAATATACTCATTTTCACATCAGGTTTACAACAGGAGAAATTACGACTTCCCATTTTTTACAAATTCTCTTTATAAAGACAAAATAAAGCAAACCCACTACTAGTTACCCCATCTGCTGTTTATATATGTAAATCTATGTTTACAAGAAAAGTATAACATAACATGACCTTTACTACAAACCTTTTATTACTTCAAAACATTGATATGGATTTGACAAAGCTATCGCAAGGTAGTGTTGTGCTCCAACAGCCTGCTTTTGTGACGAGGAAAAAATGAACAACAAAGGTAGAATAAGTCAAGTGCCCCAGGTTAGACTCCTGGCTAAAATCTCAGTGCTAACAGTGAGGAAGAGATTTGATTTGTGCGAAAGTACCGTTGTGATCAGATAAGGCTGTGGAAATATCTGCATGAAGGAGAGAAAAAAAAAAAAACCACAACAAAACCAGCACAAGATAAAATAAGGTTTCCTTTCCCTGCCTTAGGGGTCTTTAATCACTTTGAAAATAATAGCAGTCCCAGACAGTGTATGAATATGGAAAGGTGGGAATAACTGTTGTCATCACTGAATTCAGATCCCTGCCACCATCTGTTTTGGCTGGTTAGAGAGACTGGCCTGGAATAGAAAGGAAAAAGATGACTCCTACATACACAGACTTCTCTTTCTGGACAGTATGTCAGGTTTACCCTGTATCACCAGTTTAACCCAATGTCTCCAGTTAAGTGATCAAACACCTACATGAACCTGAAAGGTTTGGGTTGCAGGTCCAGCCAGACCTCTCACATACCACCTGTTCCCAGTATCCGTCCCCTGGTCTCAGACCCCTTCAGCCAATCCATCAGGTCACAGTCAGCCAAGACTGACATTATCCCAGACTGACCCCTGACTAATGGCTAAAAATTTATGGAAAAAGTCAATGTAGCTCTCTCTTCTTCCTTTCTCCTTTAGAGAGCAATTGCAAGGCTGCAAGGAGAGAAGTTTCGGTTAGCTAACACAGGAGACTGAAGTGTTTTTAAATTAGTTTTCCAATTGATGAAGCAGCTGAATTAATTCCCCCTGTGACACATGATCACTAGTTCACAACCCAAGAGAAAAGTGGGAAGCGCACAGACGCAGAGAGACTCTTGCAGAGGTAGCAGGACACCAGTTGTCTTACTTGTCATGTCAATCTACACCTTCAGATCAAGAACCAAGCACACCTCGTGTTAACTGTGCTTACTTTTAGGAAGCTACAAGCCCAAAATATGCTCAGCAGCTCCTCTCAGTAAAAAAACCAACTTAATGGCAACTACAGCACCAGGGCTAGAGGGGTGCACTTGATCACTGCCTCCATGTGAGAGTCTAAGCAGCAGTGTTTTCTGCACAGGTGCCAGAATTTCTGTTCTTCAGAAAGCAGCCTGTATTTTAGCATAGCTAGGTGATTATTAGGTTTATGAGTACTAATGTATATTTTCCCATTTTGCACAAGTACTTAAAATGCTCAGTAACATGCACAAAAATCCTTCATTGAGCTTCAGGTCTCAGCCCAGCATTTGCCCTAACACCCACCCCACAGCCCTTCAGATGGTCTTCACGCTTTCCACTTCTGTCGGCACAGTTTCTGCTCTCCTCTCAGCTGTCTCCCTGAAGGATACAAGAGTCTTATCTGTAAAGCTAGAGCAAGAGGAACAGTTATGAAGTAAGTAAGTTTTTTAAGACGAAGAAATACATTACTTGTGATGAAACAACTAAGTTAATAGGTAACCTCAGCAACTTTGGACCAAGAAGCAGGAAGGAACTCTACCAACAACTGTCACATATGCTACAAAACATTCTGAAGCAGCTGACCAAAAGAATAAAACAATGATTACTAAAAGATATACTGTGAAGAGGACACCGCATTAACTTGACACACACTGCAAGAAGTTTTTGCTAAGTATGTTTCATGTTTCTGTTCCAAGAGTAAAGATATTACCTCTGGAGACACCAAGTTAAAAATGGTTATAGTAGGAAAAGCTGCTTACAATCTGAAGAAAACCACTGCTTTTTCATTTCTGTAGGCACTGCCTACGTCTTTACAAATAAAAATAACTCGAACTTGTCTCAACATCATCCCCTGCAATAAACAACCCGAAAACCAGAATAATCAAGGATTATTGACAACAAGGGTTTGAAAAATGATGAACATGTTGTTAGACACCTAGATAGTTCACTTCTGCCAGTATTAAACATTTGTAGGGCTCCAGAAACTGGTTTGTCACACTGAATTTTTATAGAAGCATTTTTACAGTACCAGTAGGTATCGGAGTTTTCAAACCTCCACCAAAAAGGACTGCAGCCTGGGGCAGCCTGGGGACCAGGAGGTGGGCAGGTGAACTGAGGCAAAGGAGGTATCAAGTCAGCTATATCCATCTCCACTTCTGAAGCCATGGACTCTAGTAGTAATTGAATTCAATACCAGTTGAGGAAATCCTAGTTTCATTAATTATTTCCAAAGAATGTATAAAGTCCTCAGTGGGAGAGATGCTACCAAGTAGGAACTGAAGCAGCACAGGAGTAGAAAGGAATTGTTACAAAGCACGGTAACAGAGAACACAAGAGGATTTGTACACGAGGACATACATCTCTTCAACTCCAGATTTTGACAGACCGAAAACCAAAGGGTCAACAGATTTTGTCACAAAGAGACAAACAGATAAACAGAATGATTGTTAGCAGGAGGAGAAAACTTTTCGAAAGTATTTGATTTAGCATTTCATTAATATTTTCATTGGAATGGAAACACCCCACATGATGACAAACACTGACCTGTCTAGCCAAATACAGCCCCTCTTGAAATACTAGTTTTTGTTTCAGATTTTTAATGGTATAAGAACTATTGTTCTTTAGAAAAATAACCCAACAGTTCTTCCAGTTCTGCACACTGAGATTATTCCCTATGGTTAAGTAATCATTGACCACCATTTACCACCAAAACAAGCTTCTATAGAGGCCTTAGGTAGCTGCGGTGATTCACCTCAGAAAGGGGAAAGAAGTCACAGCTGTGTTAGCTTGTTTGGGGAGAGGAAGAAGACAAGAACAGAAAATCCAAGAAAAAGAAAGAAGAGGCACCCATATCAGCCTTTCCTAGGAAGTCCTGCCTTTCCCATAATTTGTATCTTTTCTCTCCAGCAGTTTTGCCCTGGAAAGTAACATCCTCTTGCCTGACATATACGCGGAAAAAAGTCCAGTCTTCGAAATTTTCTGCATCCACCTAATTTTGCTGACTGACTTGTAAAGTCTCTTTTTAACCTGCACAAACAGCAGGAGCTGCCACTAAAAGCTGCTGTCGTTGCTACCCAGGAAACTGCTGTCCAAAAGCACACTGACTTTCTGTGCAACAGAAAGGCAGTAATATTTGTATTTGTGACTTTTGTGGCTTTGAGAGAATGCCCAAAAACCCAGATAAGTTTTATATACTTTTCAGAATGCTCCCTGCAGCAAGGAAAATGGGTGGCATCCTGCTGCAGAACTAAGTTCTGAGTTGTATTCACATTTCTCTCTAAGAATCAAAACATCTCTGCCTGAGAACAAACATGGCTGTGTTAGTTTCCTAATAAACTTGGCAATTTTAAAATTTCTGCTCATGTGTGTCGACTTTTGACTCTTCCCCACCACCCCAATACACTACAGGTTTTTGAACCTATAGAAGAAGAATCATAATGGCTGAGAACTTCTGGCAACACAGCAGGACAGAAAACCAGCTTAATGGTTCCCAAAAACGGACTTTCCCCAACCACTAGGATTTCTAGTACTTTAAAACATGTCTCAGAACTTTCCTTGGTGGCAAGCGATCGGGTTCAGGGACCTCCCCACCCCCATATTCACAATTGGACAGGGAGGGATGGCAGAAGCATCCCTCCACAGCTAGTCCCTGGTACTCCTCCATGCCCCTTATGTTCACACCTGCTGTCCCACTGTGTGCCTGTGCGGCTCCATAACTTCCTACAAATATAGAGGCTTACTAAACTTTTAGTACCAAGTAACTTATGATATTAACATTAGGATGGCACATCTGAAATTCAGTGGGTTAACTGAATGAAAGCCACTCTGACTTTCTTCCCTCACACACTCCATGTGTTCCCTACATAAACTGAAGGTGACCTAGTTGAAACAGCCTAAAGAGCATATAAAAGACTAATTTTTTTGGTCAAACTTCATTTGAGAACAGGCTAATTCACCCAAACAGCAAGAAAAAAAAAAGTAACTAAATAAATCTGTTAGAATTTATATTAAAATATCAATGATGTGGTGAGGCACAGCAACAGGTTGCTAGAGAAACTGTGGATGCCCCATCCCTAGAAGTGCTCAAGGTCAGACTGGATGGGGCCCTAGGCAACCTGATCCAGGGGGTGGCATCCCTGCCTATGGCGGGGAGGCTGGAACTAGATTATCTTTAAGACCTCCTCCAACCCAAACCATTCTATGATTCTGTAACAATATAACCTTTCAAAACTGCATCACTCAGGTAAAAATGACAGATATGAAAAACCTAAAGGATGTTTATAGTTAAATCCACAAGTCATTTGCTGTTAAGCAATGGTAATGCATTATCAAGAGAAAGTTTAAGAATATTTTATTAAATAGTTTATTTTTAATGAAATATCTTTTATTAAAGGGGAAAGTAATAATTAGCTGTATTCTTATGCATAGGGTAACCTAATTATAAAGCCATTTTTAACAATTAAGTCTTTGGAGTCTACTTTCAACCTCTACTGAGATACCTGTCTAGTGAAATATTTTAATGTAAGTATGGAAAGAATTATAGAAGATCGAAGAAAAGACTCACATATAGTTCAAGTGGAATAGAAAAGTGCCTCTTTCAACTGATCAATGATTCCCCACAAATGATCACTTACATCTCATGTTTCCCTATGCAGAATAATTATGCAAGTTTTGCACAATGAACAACTCAATACATATGAGAAAGTCTGACAAAATTATATAAATCAAGAAAGCAATAAACATTATTAAAATTAGGAAAAAAATATGAAACCCCATACCAGTGCTAATGTCCATACGCTTGCACATTTTGTGTCTCTAAAGCACAAATGCTTATGCTTAAAGTGAAAATTACAGTTCAATTTGATTTCTCATTTGCAAAACCGTAATCGGTAAGAAAGAACAGGCTAGCAAGCCTACACAGAAAGAATGATAAAACAGATCATGAAAGCATTTTTTAATGTGCCCCTTCAGCAATTTCTGCACACCAAACCTCTAAAGAAAATTATTAATTTCTCATTACAGAACATAAATGTCCTGCAAGAAAGAATGTCTTTTTCCTAACACCAGCTTAATTTACCTCAAAGCACAGTTCTTAGTGATTTTGAGTGCCAAAGATGAGTTCACAAACTGAGTCACTGCAGTAAGTGGTCATCTGTGAGAAGTCCCCAGGGACTTGGCTGGGATCACCCTGGAGGGCTCTACTAGTACCAGGGAGGGAAAAACCGACAACGCAGTCTTCTACCTTCACTATTACATTATTCTCTCTCATCTCATGGCTCCTAGACTCATGAAAGTTGTAGTAATCCTCTACTCCTCAAAACCATTTCTGTGGCAGAGTATCAGCTTCTACACACTTTTGTCAGCAAGGTGGAAATCAATCCATCACACACAGAGGGGAAAAAAGGTAACTCTTGATCAAAGGGAATAACTATTAGCAGTAGCAGACAGTTACCTTACGTTGATCAGCTGCCAGGGAGATATGTGCCAGGAGAAATCACATCCCAGGCAGAGCAAATGAGGGGAGCAAGCAGAGCCCTGCAGCCGCAGCCTGCAAGCACCCAGACTCTCCTCTGCCCTGCTGCCTCTGCTCCCCACAACTCTTCTGGTCTCTCTGCACCAGGATTTCCCACACACCACACTGGCCTTATTCCTCACCAAGCTGGACGGTCAGCCTTCCATCTCTGCATCAGAAGCCTTACTGGACGTCCACTGGAAAGCAGGCTGCCTTCAGAGACCATGCTGTGGCACAGCATCCAGAAACAAGGTGCCCTGTCGCATGCAATTTAATCCACCACAGCATATTACAGGGGTCTAAAATTGCCGGCATGGACAAAAAGTGCGTCTAGTTTAAGGTCCATAGGGCTGGAACACCTCAAAGTTTTAAGAACTAGTGAGTTAAGCCACCTAATAAAAAAATCTGCAGATAATACATGATGAAAAACTGCAGTTAAATATTTCACTTCCTGTGTACAGCATTTGTAAACATGAAGACAGACATCCTGCAATACTGAGTTCCTCACTCAGTCACTGAAACACTAAAGATTTTTAGTGAAATAA